>CM041297.1:100451062-101051062 GCA_023052935.1 Piezodorus guildinii
GGCCAACAGAACTCCGACTAAAACTAACGAATTCCAAAAAAAAAAAATTCAAAAAATTTTAAACGAAAATGTTTTTAACATTAAACCATAAATTATTTTTTTGACCGGAGTTTCCGATGGCCCCCCAACTAGATCTAAATATAATTATCTGAACGTTTTGCTCTGAGATGCGAAATAAGAAAGTTCTGGCCTCTCAAATTTTCAAATTTTTTTTTGCAACTTTGCGGCCTTGTAGGTTCGATACTATCAACTTTAGAGAAAACATTCATAAGGATAATTGTTAGAACTCTTAGGGGGCCAACAGAACTCCGACTAAAAACAACGAATTCCAAACAAAAATTTGCTCCGAAATTTTGATCGACTATTACAAGTCCGAAAGGGTATAAAATTTAACCGAAAAAATTTTTTTTGACCAGAGTTCCGGTAGCCCCCCGACTAGATCTAAATATAATTATAGAGACATTTTCCTCTGAGATGCGAAATAAAAAAGTTCTGGTCACATACATATTCAATATTTTTTTTTTGCAACTTTGCGGCTTTGTAAATCCGATACTATCAACTTTAGAGAAAACATTCATAAGGATAATTGTTAGAACTCTTAGGGGGGCCAACAGAACTCCGACTAAAAACAACGAATTCCAAAAAAAAGAGTTTTGAAAAAAATTTAAAAATAAAAAAAAATTAAAAATATTGATTAAAAAAAATTATCGGGAAGTTTTGCTCTGTAATTACAAATAAAAAAGTTCTGGAACCTTAAAGTTTTTAACATTTTTTCGAAACTTTGCGGCGTTGTAAGTCCGATACTATCAACTTTAGAGAAAACATTCATAAGGATAATTGTTAGAACTCTTAGGGGGGCCAACAGAACTCCGACTAAAAACAACGAATTCCAAAAAAAAAAATTTCAAAAAATTTTAAACGAAAAAATTTTAAACATTAAACCATAAATTATTTTTTTTGACCGGAGTTCCGATGGCCCCCCAACTAGATCTAAATATAATTATTTGAACGTTTTGCTCTGAGATGCGAAATAAGAAAGTTCTGGCCTCTCAAATTTTCAAATTTTTTTTTTGCAACTTTGCGGCCTTGTAGGTCCGATACTATCAACTTTAGAGAAAACATTCATAAGGATAATTGTTAGAACTCTTAGGGGGGCCAACAGAACTCCGACTAAAACTAACGAATTCCAAAAAAAAAAAATTCAAAAAATTTTAAACGAAAATGTTTTTAACATTAAACCATAAATTATTTTTTTGACCGGAGTTCCGATGGCCCCCCAACTAGATCTAAATATAATTATCTGAACGTTTTGCTCTGAGATGCGAAATAAGAAAGTTCTGGCCTCTCAAATTTTCAAATTTTTTTTTGCAACTTTGCGGCCTTGTAGGTTCGATACTATCAACTTTAGAGAAAACATTCATAAGGATAATTGTTAGAACTCTTAGGGGGGCCAACAGAACTCCGACTAAAAACAACGAATTCCAAACAAAAATTTGCTCCGAAATTTTGATCGACTATTACAAGTCCGAAAGGGGTATAAAATTTAACCGAAAAATTTTCTTTTGACCGGAGTTCCGGTAGCCCCCTGACTAGATCTAAATATAATTATAGAGACATTTTCCTCTGAGATGCGAAATAAGAAAGTTCTGGTCACTTACATATTCAATATTTTTTTTTGCAACTTTGCGGCTTTGTAAGTCCGATACTATCAACATTGGAGAAAACATTCATAAGGATAATTGTTAGAACTCTTAGGGGGGCCAACAGAACTCCGACTAAAAACAACGAATTCCAAAAAAAAATTTGCTCCGAAATTTTCACCGACTATTACAAGTCCGAAAGGGATATAAAATTTAACCGAAAAATTTTCTTTTGACCGGAGTTCCGGTAGCCCCCCGACTAGATCTAAATATAATTATAGAGACATTTTCCTCTGAGATGCGAAATAAAAAAGTTCTGGTCACATACATAAAGTTGATAGTATCGGACGTACAAGGCCGCAAAGTTGCAAAAAATAAATTTGAAAGTTTGAGAGGTTTGGAATTCGTTGTTTTTAGTCGGAGTTCTGTTGGCCCCCCTAAGAGTTCTAACAATTATCCTTATGAATGTTTTCTCCAATGTTGATAGTATCGGATTTACAAAGCCGCAAAGTTGCAAAAAAAAATATTGAATATGTAAGTGACCAGAACTTTTTTATTTCGCATCTCAGAGGAAAATGTCTCTATAATTATATTTAGATCTAGTCGGGGGGCTACCGGAACTCCGGTCAAAAGAAAATTTTTCGGTTAAATTTTATACCCCTTTCGGACTTGTAATAGTTGGTCAAAATTTCGGAGCAAATTTTTTTTTGGAATTCGTTGTTTTTAGTCGGAGTTCTGTTGGCCCCCCTAAGAGTTCTAACAATTATCCTTATGAATGTTTTCTCTAAAGTTGATAGTATCGGACGTACAAGGCCGCAAAGTTGCAAAAAATAAATTTGAAAGTTTGAGAGGCCAGAACTTTCTTATTTCGCATCTCAGAGGAAAATGTTTCTATAATTATATTTAGATCTAGTCGGGGGGCTACTGGAACTCCGGTCAAAAAAAAAATTTTCGGTTAAATTTTATACCCCTTTCGGACTTGTAATAGTTGGTCAAAATTTCGGAGCAAATTTTTTTTTGGAATTCGTTGTTTTTAGTCGGAGTTCTGTTGGCCCCCCTAAGAGTTCTAACAATTATCCTTATGAATGTTTTCTCTAAAGTTGATAGTATCGAACCTACAAGGCCGCAAAGTTGCAAAAAAAAATTTGAAAATTTGAGAGGCCAGAACTTTCTTATTTCGCATCTCAGAGCAAAACGTTCAGATAATTATATTTAGATCTAGTTGGGGGGCCATCGGAACTCCGGTCAAAAAAAATAATTTATGGTTTAATGTTAAAAATATTTTCGTTTAAAATTTTTTGAAATTTTTTTTTTTGGAATTCGTTAGTTTTAGTCGGAGTTCTGTTGGCCCCCCTAAGAGTTCTAACAATTATCCTTATGAATGTTTTCTCTAAAGTTGATAGTATCGGACCTACAAGGCCGCAAAGTTGCAAAAAAAAAATTTGAAAATTTGAGAGACCAGAACTTTTTTATTTCGCATCTCAGAGGAAAATGTCTCTATAATTATATTTAGATCTAGTCGATGAAATACTGGAACTCTCTTTAAAAATTTTTTTTAATCAATATTTTTAATTTTTTTTTATTTTTAAATTTTTTTCAAAACTCTTTTTTTTGGAATTCGTTGTTTTTAGTCGGAGTTCTGTTGGCCCCCCTAAGAGTTCTAACAATTATCCTTATGAATGTTTTCTCTAAAGTTGATAGTATCGGATTTACAAAGCCGCAAAGTTGCAAAAAAAAATATTGAATATGTATGTGACCAGAACTTTTTTATTTCGCATCTCAGAGGAAAATGTCTCTATAATTATATTTAGAGCCTAAGAGTTCTAACATTTTTCTATTTGAATTTTTTTTGTGAACTTAATAGGAAGGAAGTTATAAGACCGCCAAGTTGCAACACGTGTGAAGTTAGCCCCCCCGCTACTTGGGTCGTCATTTTGAGTGGCTTAAACTACAGAACTATTTCTAAAAATGGTCGAGAACTCTAGAACTCTTTGGGGGGCTACCAGAACTCTAAAAAAAAATCAATTTTTTCGACTATGGGGGGCCAACTTCACAGACGTCATTTCCTTCCTAACCAGTCCCCTTTTCTAATTGGTAGGTGTTAGTTCGCACCCTATCTGTCAGAGTAATCTCATACCAGGTGCTGTGGTACGGTGAGGAATCTCATTAATTGAAGACTTAGCCCAAATATTTTCATTTTCAATATTCAAACCACACAAACCCGCTTATCAGAGATCTCTCCATATATATTTCTGAAAATCCACATTAACGACTTAAGGCCCGGCCACACTAGGCGAAGTCACCCAGCGAGGAAAGGAAAGACGAATTTTCCGATGGAATCTAAAGGACGTTATTTAATAGGAATCCTATTAGATTTGCCGACGGGTGGCCACACTCAATTGCGGAGAGGACAGGCAATTGACGGTCGACTCCGATTGTGTTTGGTAGAATTCAACCGTACTCGTGTGCAATCGGTTTCCCCTACATTCCAGTTTGTGCCTTCTACTAATGGCTGTCGTTT
Source organism: Piezodorus guildinii (assembly GCA_023052935.1). Classification (NCBI taxonomy): domain Eukaryota; kingdom Metazoa; phylum Arthropoda; class Insecta; order Hemiptera; family Pentatomidae; genus Piezodorus; species Piezodorus guildinii. The sequence goes on from CM041297.1 coordinate 100,455,224, forward strand.
TCCATCGTTACTATTGTTGTCGCGTTTTTTAATCCGTGTGTAATAATTTGCAGCTTTTTTTTCAATAATCTTGAGGAATGTGTTAGTCAATTGTAAAGGCAACTATTGCGTCATCAATTGATTTATATAACATAAGTGAATAATATCATAACTGTTGCAATTATAATTGATTATGACAAGACTGAAATACTTTATATAATGACCTAGAAAAATGTTAGCTGGAAGAATTTTAATGAAATATCAGTATGAAAGAGAATTTGAACTTTTTTGAGCTTAGACGAACATTAATTAAAGTTGGAGCGCAGTGAAGCTATCGGACTAAAACCTTGAAGGCCCTAAAGGCAGGTCCTCATTGAATTAGTGCAGCTTCCCTTTGAAGGGACTCTAATGAGTCCACGGGTGCATCGCCGTCATTAGTACCATCTCTCGGCTCTCGGCCTAGCATTGAAAGATCTTATAATGAATTAAATTCGGATTATAAAAATGAGAGAAAAAAATATGTAAAGAGACAAACATAGGTTAGAGTTAGGTTGTAATTGAGATTGTAATTATGTAGTATCTATATACATCCGCAATTACAATCTGGTTCCTCACTTTATCATAATAATAATAGACTTAACGAAACCGAAGGTTCAATGCCGTTGCCAACATAGACTCGTCCAATGGTCACCTCAAGCCAAAGCCCCTAAGATCAGACTTAACAAAATCCTCCCAACGACCCTTCGCCTATCCCTCGGACGCCTATCAGTCGATTCAGAGCAAACTTATGTTTTCATAATTCTTTTTTCACTGAGCCCAACTACTTTACATGTCCATTTGCGATGATATAAACTCAATTATACTGACAAGATACAAGCTCCGCGATTCCACGTAGTTTAACCGTCTGAGTACCCCAGTGGCCTAATCTCTATTTGGACCAAATATTTTACGTAGAACCCTATTTTCGAAAACCTCAAGGCGTTGTTTATCCTTCAAAGTAAGCGACTACAACAAGCCAAGCAGTACCAAATCATCGACGTACCATAGAACTGGAATTTTACCATCAAGATTTAAACTTTTATCAGTACGCCTCACCTTTTCAATGACTTTTTCTAATGCTAAATTAAATAAAACAGATGAAACGAAATCAACTTGTTTAAAACCCGATCGTACCTCAAATCTCCCAAATTATGACCGATTCTAACATTATTGAATGTTTCGGACAAACACATCGCTACAAGGTTCACTAATTTGCAAGGTATTCCCTGTTCAATCATGATGTTATGCATCTTCTGACGGTCTATGGAAACGGAGAAGCTTTATCATACCATTTATAAATATAATATTATTTGAAAATATCACATTTCATTATCATTTATAGTAGTATTGGGTTAATACGAAATTAATATAGATTTTTAATTTTCATTGAACATACGCCATATCTTCACTTCAACTATACATATTTAATCAAAATAATTTGTGTCAGAATCAAGGCACTTTTGCCAACATTCAACAAGCTTCCTTATCCTAGCAAATACTTGGATGCATTGAACTGACGAAAAGAATTTTCGATTTGCCGGAAAAAAAAAGTGGTAGGCTGTAAAAGAGACGTCTAACATTGTTGAATGTTTCGGACAAGCACATCACATACTTAAGAAAGTTCGTAGCCCAACTCGTGCAGTCGTCGTAGTGTTGGTTGAGCAACTTGGGGTTTATAACGCTCATTTTGTGCGTAGGTAATAATTACACCGTAAATAGGTTTCGGAATGATTCGAAAATATCATGTAATTATGAAAAACACTACGATCAATCAATAATAATTTCATTATTGATATTTTACTTTTTAAGAATACTCAACCTATTTTAATGTTTCATTTCAATAATTAGGATTCAATCTTCAAATCTAGATGACAATTAAAAAAAAAAAAAATTCTAAGGATAAAGAAATGTCATAGAAATATATATAAAATTTGGAAAGACTGGAAAAGATTCACAGTTCTGGCTTAATGAGGTTACCTTACAGTTTGGCTTATTGCTGGGTTTTAATACTGGATTCCATCAAGCCTTAACCCTCTGGATTATAGGACCCCTTCCGACATTTTCTGAATTTTCCCGCAGGAATTTCCGTTATGGTAGTTGAACTCTAACTGAAAAAATAGGAATGAAAACTAGTCAACTTTCACATACGGTCTAAAACTCAGTATAATTTAACATTCAACTTTGCTAAATAAGTAAATCTTTATTAAAACTATCTGAATACGATTAGATTTTCGAATAATCAAGCCAAGGATAATCCAGATGAAAGAGGTTATAAACTTAGTTTTATTTAAATGCCTTAGTTATAAACTACTTTGGAACCTTAAATCCCGTAATGAGGTTTTTATTGTAGAACTCCGACTTAGACACCCTAATTAGCTTCCTAGTATTTCAAGCGGCAAGGTCTGTACTTATACAATATACAAGTACAGTACTATTATAAGTTATTATACTATTATAGCATATATTTTTTTTTTTTTTTTTTTTTTTTTTTTTTTTATTTATTGAGCAATATTACAATCTGTCCAATTCAGGACATTTTTAATAGTGATAAAGTACAACATTCACACGATATATACAAAACTATAAATTTATATAATAATAATAATAAAATATACATATATACAAAATAAAATCAATAAAAATATATACAATAGTCACTCATACCTATATACAATTCACAAGCATACAGCACGTGAGTGGAGAATCTAGCCAATGCTAGAACTCCAATATACATGTTATAAGAGGTCACGAGGCCACTGCCGTTTCAACCTTCTAGGTGGGTTGTATGGATGGGTGGGGCTGGATAGGGATTGAGCTAGAGGATTAGGATGATGAATGAGATTCTGGTGGAATTTGGAAAATTTGGATGGAATCAGGTCTGAAATAAAAGGAACATTAAGGTCGTGGTGCAAGGTATTGTTGGAAACATAATAAGGAGCATTTACTATTGTACGGAGGACTTTGGATTGAAAGGATTGAATGCGTTTGATGTTAGTACGTTTAGCTGTCCCCCACAGTTCAAGTCCGTAGGTCCAGATGGGCTTCAGTATTGTCCTGTAGATTAATAATTTGTTGTCAACTGTAAGTTCAGATTTTCTGTTGAGTAGTCGGTATAACTGTTCGAATCGTCGGTTGAGTTCTTGTCTTTTAAGTCTTGTATGTGGGTTCCAAGTCAATCTTTTGTCTAATAGTAAGCCAAGATACCGGACTGTATCTGAAGGAGGAATTGGAATGGAATTGAAGTAAACTGGCGGACAGGAATTTCGTCGAAGAGTGAAGGTTACGTGTTTGCATTTGGCTTCGTTCACCTTTATGCGCCAAGCATTACACCAGTCTTCGATAAGAGAAATGTGTCTTTGCAGGTTTAAGGATGCTGTTTCAGGATTGGAACTGGATGATAGGATGGCGGTGTCGTCTGCAAAAGTTGCCAGAAAGGTATCAGGATGTGTAGGAATATCAGCAGTGTAAAGGATGTAGAGGACGGGTCCCAAGACGCTGCCTTGAGGAACACCGGCCTCAACGGGATAAAGGTTAGAAAATTCTACACCACAGCGAACGCGGAAGGAACGGTTTGAGAGATAGGATCGGAGAATGAGGTATAGAGACTGGGGTAAATGGGTTTTCAGCTTGAAGAGTAATCCAGTGTGCCATACCCGGTCAAAAGCTTGCGCAATGTCCAGAAACGCACCAGAACAATACTCTTTGCATTCAAGAGCTGAGGAAATATGGTCTACAACTCGGAGCCCCTGTTGAACTGTGGAATGCTGAGGACGGAATCCAAACTGATGGGAAGGAAGATTTTGAGATTCTAATATGGGTAGGATACGTTTAAGAAGAAGCCTTTCGAAGATTTTTGAGAGGATGGGGAGTAGACTAATAGGCCTGTAGGATGAAGTGTTGTTGGAAGGTTTGCCTGGTTTTAGAAAAAGAATGATAGTGGAATGTTTCCATAACAGAGGAAAATAGGTGGTGCGTAGGATGCAGTTGTAAATATAAGTAAGGAATATAATAGCTTTCTGCGGAAGTTGTCGGAGGATCTGGGGAGTAAGGAGATCGTATCCAGGAGATTTACGGAGGGTAAGTTTTTGGAGAAGATATTTGACCTCAGAGGGATTAATAGCTTTAGGAGGTAGGGAAAGTGGAATTGGTGACATAAGAAAGTCTTGCACTGTTGCGGTGTGATTGGCGTGGGATTCCGGGTGAGGAGTGAAAACTTTGGAGAGGTGTGTGGCGAATTCCTCGGCTTTATCTTCATCAGACGCAGCCCAGGAGTCATCACCACGTCGGAGAGGATGGGAAACTTGATGGTATTTTAGGATCTTTTTCGTGACATTCCACAGGGAATTATCACGAGCTGACAGAGATGAGAGGTAGGAATTAAAGGACTGGGAACGGAAGGTCGCCAACTCCCTCTTCAATTGTCTACAATAGAAGTTATAGGAGCGGCGATCTGTTGGGTGTCGGGTGCGCTGCCATAATGATCTTGCTCGGCGTTTGGTATGGATGAGGTCTATAATATGTTGTGGAAAATGATTTTGGTGAGGATTTATTATAGCATATATAAGTTAATATTATATATAACGGTTATCAGGGCTATAGTTACATATGCATTTCCACCCTGGAGTCTTGCAAGCAAAACACATATAAACAAATTACAAGTATTACAAAATAGATGTCTAAGAATCTCAATATTTATTCAACAAAACTAAAATAACTACGATTCACAAAGAACTCGATAATCTAACAATAAAAGAATTTATACTCCAACTACGTTTTTTCGCAAAATGCCAACCACATGACAACACGCAAATAAAACAAATTATAATTATACTAGAAGTTATCAACTTCTCAATAGAAAACATATATGATTATAAATATTCTAAATTACTAAGAATTATCTTACGGTTTATTATTTTTTTTTTAAGTTTATTTGGTTATTTCATTTTTTATTTAGTTTATTTGGTTATTTCATTATTTTTTTTTGTTTATTGTTTTTTTTATTCTCTTAGTCGGATTTTTAAATACAAAAATAGGTGTACAAAATAAATTCTAGGATTGTAAAGGAGTTCCTATCAATGTATTATAAAAATTGCATATGTATTCTATACAAATAAATATTTCATATTAGAACAAAAAACAGTTGTATTCTGATCCGATTCGAAGTATTCAGGAAAAGACATTTGTTATTATGCCTAACTCCCGATAAATGTAAGCCTAAAAGGCAGATAGTGGGTAGAACTGTGAATTTATTTCTTGGCCCCACCTAAGTTTATAGAATATTTCAAGATAAAAAATTGATTCTTAATTTTTTCAACCGTTTATTTTATTTTATTTTACGTTTCGGGACTTTTCCTTTTCTTTCCTTTAGGACTCATTACAATATATTTAAATAAGTAACATTTATTATTAAAAGAAATATATTCAACAATGTTACATAAAAGTCTTTTATCTGACAGCAACTAATAATAAGTCATATTGGTATCCATTATATCAAATTAGTTCAAAAATAACTAAAAACATTATTCAATACAAATTGTATTTATAAAATTTAACTATTACAGCCAATATATCCTTTATCCCCTAATAGTTTAGAGCTATCATATAACTTTACATTGGTACAAACTACTATGTTTTTAAAATTTAGGCCAGAAATATATGGTTTATATTTTTAATCGCATCTGAATAATGAAAAGTTAGTTATTTTGAATCGGTTTTAAAATTAATAGTATTATATATATATATATATATATATATATATATATATATATATATAAGTTATGCCTGTTCGAGACAAATAAATAAAAAAAAAGGAAAAGGTAGAGAATAAACAGCACTCACGGTTCCAGAAACAATACTAATTTATTGATGGAAATAATCCTTCTTATATATGTTTTCGGATGTTGTTTACATCCGAGATGGTATTAAGGCTAATACTGCCCGACTCCTATCCTTAACTCCCCCCCCCCACCAGTTTACAAAGATACTCTCAATTTTTGGAAACTCACACTAATGTAAGTAGTCCCGAAAAGGAGAGAGCAGTCCTTAGCCTTGATACCTTACAATCCAGAAATAACTGTATAAGTATAATGACAATTTAATTACATTCTTACAAGCTAAAAAGTAATGAAAAAAAAGTAAAATAACACTTAAACTATCACTTAAAAACAAAACGAAAGAAAACGCATATACCTAGAAAAGAACGAAAAAACAACAACACTGGAATAACACTTTGCAATATGTACACGCTAATATAAATCAAAATATACAACAGAACATCGCTAACACAGCTTCTGTAAAAAAACAAAAAAACAAAAGGATACACTGCGCACTGATAGCCGCACTAACACTGAAAACGATAAAAAAAAATCTGTACATGAAAACCCATGATCCCGCACACCGAGAAAAAAGGAGGCGTGCAGAGGCGAGAGCAAGACAGGCCGCGGTGGCTAGCGTGAATCTACCAGCGGCAGCTTTAGCTGCTCAACGTGAACCGTGCGCCGCTTTTTAGGTTCCTGAAGACTGTCGATCGTAACGAGATTGTGTTCCCTGATCGCGGACACTTTGAACGGGCCCTCGTACCGCAGCAACTCTTTTCCCCTATTAGTGGCCAGTTTGCGATAGACAATAGTTCCTATCTTGATGTCGCCCATCTGATCCCGCAGTTTAAGGATTTCCCGCTCCACACGTTTACTCTTCTCCCTCCTCAATTTGTCCCTTACCTTACCCCACGCCTTGCTTATTTCCGCCCTATTGGCAACGATGTCTCCCACGCATCGATCACCCGCGGTGGTTTCCGACCAGTCGCGACGCAACCCTCGTAATCCGAATAGAACTTCGATCGGGGAGAACCCCGTGACGGAGTGGATGGAGTGGTTGTAGGCGACAATCGCCTTCCTCATGGCCACATCCAGCTCTAAACCCTTCTCGCCCTGATACACGCGGAGGTGGTCGCTCAGGGTGCTGTGGAGCCTCTCGATGCTACCTCTACTTTTCGGATGGCCCGGCGTAGTGAAATGCCATGTAATTTCGAGGCGTTTCGCTTCCTCCCGGATCGCGACATTATCGAATTCCCGCCCCGCATCCGACGAAATTCTCTCCGGTACCCCATAAAACTGCATCCAGACGCGAAGAGCCTCCAATACCGCTTCTGCCGACTTGTCGAGCACCTGGTACCCCATGGCCACCTTGCTGAAGAGGTCAAGAACGGTGACCCACTTGTATCCCCTCCAGGTGAAAGTGTCGATTTGGAGGTCGCGGAGAGGCGCGTCCCCTGTAGGCGTCTCTTCTTGCATACCGCGCGGGGGGTGCCGGTCATATTTCGTGCGCAGACACACTTCGCAAGCGCCGATCGTGTCTTGGATGGTTTTCTTCATTCCCCACCAGAAATATCTCCTACGCAACGCTTGTAACGTTTCGTTAACGCCGCGGTGGTTGGTTTTACCCTGATGGTAAGCAAGAGTAACCTCCTTCTGCTGCTCCTCATCCTGAAGGGTTTCCACGAAGTACTTGCATCGGATAAACGTCCGATCGACGCCGATCCGCTCGGAGCGCCATATGCGCCGAATCTTTTCCCAGATAGTGGCGTTCCCGACGTAGAGATGGTGGACTTTCCCCGAGTCTGACGCGTCCAGCAGCGCCCTGCAAATCTGGTCGTCACGGACCCCCGGTTGAGACCAGATGATGTTGACTTTGCTTTTACCGTAAGCCCGATATTCGATTTTAATCGTACCCTCAGTTCGCGTCTTCCAAATTACCTGCCGACGCTTATCATTGACGATCTCATCGACTTCTTCCATTTCGACCGGCCTCTCCTCCGCCGAGCTCCCACCCTCCGGCGAGCCCTCATCACCATCCGGACCAGCAGGACCAGCCTCGCCCTCGCCGTCCGGTGTCCACTCCCTCAAAAACTGACGCACGTCGCGGGACGGTTCCCCCTCCTCAACGGCATTAATCATAATGGCTCTCGACAGCCAGTCCGCCACAACATTGTCTTTCCCGGGCTTGTAGGCGATCTCAATATTGTATTGACTCAAGAATTCCTTCCATCTCGCGACCCTAGCAGAGGATTCTTTTAACTTCCCGACCCATTGCAGCGGACGGTGGTCGGTATGGACACGGAACTTCCTCCCGAAAACGTAAGGCCGAAAGTGGTCTATCGCCCACACGATTCCCAGCAGCTCCCGTTCCAATGCGCTATATCTGGTCTCCGCGTTTGTTAGCCGCCTGCTCGCATACGCAACAGGACGATCACCCCCTTCGCAGTCCTGCGATAGAACTGCCCCCACCGCGTAATCGCTGGCATCGGTAGTAATAGTGAATATCTTAGTAAAGTCCGGAAACGCCAGCACCGGTTCCGCCTGTAGACGATCCATACATTTGCGGATGTTCTGCTCCATCACCGGGGTCACAGTCAACTTAGCACCCTTCTTCAGTAAATTATTAATCGGGACCAAGAACTCCGCCATGTCGGGGACGAATCGTCGATAGTAATTGAGCGTGCCGAGGAGGCGATCCCGGCTCTCTGCCTCCTTCCGGCTGCTGCTCGTCTCGGTTGGCTCCATCTGCTGCATCCCTCTCCTCCGCTGCCACTGCTCCCTGGTTCCTCTCCATCCGTCTCCGAAGTATCCGAACCCTCGGTGACCTCTACTGAAGGGCCGCTTCTTCGAGATGGGAGGTGAGTTCTCTGCAACCTCTGCATGTTTACCTCCATCGGCTCATCCCGCGCGGCGTCTCGCCTTCGAACCATATATGGACATTGTCTTGCTATGTGCCCCTCGGTTCCACACTCAAAGCATTTAGTGCGGGGACACTGAGCTACCAGATGCCCCTGCTTTCCGCAACCGTGGCACTTCCTGTCATCTCGTCTAAACCCATTCCTCGCTCGGGGTGGTCCTGATCTCCTCTCTCCTCCACCCGTAGGTCTGTCCCTGGTTCCGTACGCCTGCTCTTTCCTTCTCCAGGTTGTCAGTGTGTTCCGAGGGCGTCTGACGGGCACTGTGCTCCATCCTAGTTCCTCCACCTCCATCCTGGACTCTTCTTCCCTAGCGCTCGAATCTACCATGTCCTGGGCACACTCAATGAATGTACGATCCCGCGGTAGGGAGTCTCTCTTCCCAGTTTCCTTGGCCAACTGCACCTTGAGGATCGTCGATAGGAAATTCATCCGGCCTTCTACCTCAGGAGCACTCATTGTCTCTCGCATCTTCTCGGTTATCCTATTGTACCTTGCAAGTAGGATTCCCGCATATTGTCCGGCTGTCTGGCGAGGTGAACATCTTTCCCGGAACATCTGGAATATATCTTCTTCCGGGGTCCAGCGTCCTCCACCGAAGGCTTTCTTTAACCTCTCTTTGACTATCGCCCATGGTGTTTCTTCGTCCGCCTGGATCTGGTTCAGTATGTTCCGTCTCACGCGACAAACTAAGGCCGCCCTCAAAGCTTCGGCGTCCCCCTGGGGTAGTAGGTCTTCTTCTACCTTAGCCTCGATCCTTGCCATGAGACGATCTCCGCCCTTGAGGAAGTGGTTTAGGTCACCTACCTCGCCACCAAAACGCTCCAAGTCCGAAATTGCTTTCCTCAGATCCTGACATGTCGCCGTTTTGATTCGCATCCATGCCATGGCATTAGCATGTGCTTCTGCTAGCGTATTCCTAGGTAACGGAGGGATTACCGGCACCGGCGGTGGCTGAACTTCCGGTACTTGCGGGTTTTCCGGTAAATTAAGAACTGGTGGTCTTATTAGTCCATCCATTATTTTTAATTATCAGAGAAAGAAAAAATAAAAATTCAAAATGTACGGCGTGATAAAAAAAAAAACGTGTCACTCACTTTGGTAACCTGCCCGCTCTGAGTTCCCGGGTTTCGGCACCAGTTATGCCTGTTCTAGACAAATAAATAAAAAAAAAAGAAAAGGTAGAGAATAAACAGCACTCACGGTTCCAGAAACAATACTGATTTATTGATGGAAATAATCCTTCTTATATATGTTTTCGGATGTTGTTTACATCCGAGATGGTATTAAGGCTAATACTGCCCGACTCCTATCCTTAACTTATATATATATATATATATATATATATATATATATATATATATATATATATATATATATATATAATTATTTTTTATATTTCTATATTTTTCCTCTTCATATTTTCATTCGCACCTGTCAAAAGCTATCAGCCAATAAGCAACTGTGCTACATAAAACGTAAACAGCAGGCATGATAGGCATCGGGAAGGAAAGTACCCAGCAGAACCTCTTAACAGGCTTGAATTTAGCAGCGGAGGTCTCTCATCCAGCTTCTCTTCAGCTTTCTTCTGACAGGCATTTCTGTTGGGTCATTTAAAATCTAATTTATGATTCATACTGTATACTGTGTTCTGCTAATGCAGTGGTATTAATATTTTTGAAATTACTATTGAGTTGTTGTTTCATAAATAATGTTTAAATGTCGTTAAGGATGAAAGGACTTTTCAAAGTAGTTCTATGAGAGCTATTGTTTTCAGTATGAACTATAAATTTGTAGGTAGTGTAAAAGCCTATGGGGGATTACCTCCTTTGCCATTCCACAAGGATCTACTTCTGATCTCATTAAACCGTAAAAATGTCATGTTAACTGGCGAAGCTAACTCTTCCATACAAGGGGGACCGAAACGTGGAGTCGATTGTTCCATGAACTAATTGAACGATACGAGATCAATACGAAATTAATTACGTCCTTACCTGAGAACAACCGATAAAAGATGATTGGGGCGGTGACCCATGACTCAGGTGGGCTCTCAAGAACACATAGCTATAGATAACCTGGCAGGGTATCCTGACCTTATCACGAAAATAATCTGATAATTGATGCCAGGATTCTCATTGAGGGCTAACCCTGCCCCATTATTCCTATCATCGAATCCCTATCATAAGGAGATCATCGGCTCCATCATAACCACGTTGTGGTCGCTAGACGTCTACCCGAAGGCCACGCAGAAATAGGTGGCCTAGCTGAAATATTTGGCAGCCCCCGTACAGAGAAGTTTTATTTTAACTGTAACTAATCAATGGAAGAATTCGATTTAAGCTCTCAGAAATTCAGCTATCGCTAATGGAATGCTACTTTCGGAGGACAGTGTAAGGCTATTCATAAATCTCCATAACCTTGGAAACTACTATCAAATCAACACTGTACTTGAGTATTATCAATAGAATATACTTTTAATGCGATCGGGGGAAGTCCCCATGCAATAGGAGTATTACGTAAATCATATTTACTAGACAATTTTATTATTTTTGGTGTAACAAAAAATATCTATACATAAACATATATGAATACAATAAAAAATAAATTTAGCTACAATAAAAAAAAAAATAAAAATAATCACCAAAAATCCATTACTTAAGTCTTCAAAAAATAACATAAGATAACAATTAAGAAAAAAAATCTGTAAATTTGTTATATGTTTGTATTATCATCATCAGAGTCAAGTTATGTTAGATACATGTAGAGATGGACAAATTCTATAAATAAAAAAATGTACGGAGTATTTTACTCAAAAATCAAACAGTTAGGTTACTCTTTCAGCTCCCATGTAATTATAATTTTTGTACTTTCAGTACTGAGTACTTTATTATATAAAGCCACCAGAGTAGACTATATTATTTACATATATTAACTACGGATTTCGTCCATTTAAGGACTATAAATAAGTTATTTAGGCCATATTTTTTGTCTTCAAATTATTGAATGAAAAAAATGAATGAACAGACCCTTGCGAAATAATAGATCATTTACAAAATCAAAATATTATAAATCTGAAAGGATAAAATAATTGGGATGATAATTGAATAGGGATGTTTTCCTTATAATATAGACAGATAATCTATTAAAACAGGGAATATTTCCATTCAGATCCAATTGGTACAATATTAACAGCTAGTTTGTTAACAACATATATATTCACTGTATAACATAAAATCTAAGAAGAATAAAACTATTTTTATTTATTTGCATTTAATTATTTTGTTCGTATTGCTATTTGACATCAGTATTAAAAAACAAAACAAAAAAAAAAACAGAAACTATTTACCATAAGCAGATATGTTATCTTCGGAATTAATGGTTATTTAGTAGCATTTCTAGGTCACACCTTTAAATTTCATAGAAGTGGGCTTAAGTGTTTGGACCGATGGGTTCATGTTGTAAGTCAGCCTGTTGTGAAATTTTTTATAATACTCTTTGGCAGTTTCTGAAACTGTAAGTCCAAGTCCTAGTGAAGTAATTTTTTTTTTCTCACATAAAATGGTTTATCCACGATTTTCCGTAATATTTGGATTGGAAAGACTGAATTCTTTGGATGTTGTAGTTTTTTTTTTACTTTCACTTACTATATATAGCAAGGGGGAGTATTGCGATCGTGAAAATTTTCGAATTCCAGTTTTCAACGGAAATACACGTTTTAGGGTTCCCTGAGTCCAAATAACCAAGCCCGCAAAAAGGTCTGTGTGTGTGGTAACTCCCGGGCGGAAACGGTAGGTCCTATGAAACTGAAATTTCATATTTAAGACAACTATACGCCTGAGACGAGACAAAACTTTTTTCATCAAAATGAGCTTACCAGAAGAGCCACTTTATACCATGCATTTCGCATCTTTTTTCGATTTTCTCAAAAACGGTTCCGACGATTTCGATTAAATTCGCTATATCGATGTAAAATTTATTGGACTTTAATATCATGTAGGTTTTATTCTGATTAAAATGGTCTGACAGGGCTTAAATGCCGATATTTTAAAATTTCTTCCCCTAAAGTACCTTTAATTTTGTAGATTTAATAAAAATAACTATATTATCTTGTTAACGCTGATGGAAAACAGGTAAATATATAAATTGAATAGATTCGATATCCAACTAAAGGAGAAAACAGAAAAAATATTTTGTTAATGCAATTTTTCGTTTTTGAACATAAGAGCAGTAATATACGTGTATGATATACCGTTGGAAAGCTAAAGATTATAGAAAAAATATTATCTCATACACAAGCTTTTAAAAGTTAATAGATAGTGATGAAATGAGCTTACCAAAAGAGCCACTTTATAGTATGTATTTTGCACCTTTTTTCGATTTTCTCGATAACGGTTCCGACGATTTTGATTAAACTCGCTATATCGATGTGAAATTTAATGGGCTTTAATATCATTTTTTTGTGTGTGTGTGTGTGTGTGGTAATTCTGTGTGGTAACTGCAATTTTTCGTTTTTGAACATAGGAACAGTAATAATCATGTATGATATACCGTTGGAAAGCTAAAGATTTAAAAAAAAATATTATCTCACACACAAGTTTTTAAAAGTTAATAGAGGGTGATGAAAAGAAGATAAAACTAACTGATTATTTTAGATAATAATATAATTGATTTTTTAATAAAACACATGTTTCTATATAAATTCAATTTAATTAATTCCTTAATAGTTTCACGTATTTTTATCTCTAACTGTTTTTGAAAATTCTTTTATTGATTTTAAAAGTGGAAGTAAGTGAAAGCCGTGTGTTGCCCGTACCAGATTTTTTCTTCTTAATGGACAACATCGGCATACACCATACAACCATTTTTACAAGAGTTTGATAAGTACTTTGTAAATAGTAATTTTGTTGTTCAAGGATAATTTTTATCGTTTGTCAAGTAGCCTGGATTATTATCCAGTCCGAATCGTCTGTTCAGCTATTTTCTCTTAAGTCTAACGTTGGTCCTCCATTTCAGCATTTTGTCTAAGTATCGTCCCATATATAGTACAATGATTCTTCTGAAGTAGGAATAGGTATATCCTCGACATACACTGTTGGATATTCACCATGTTTGAGCGTGAAAACAATGAACACACTCTTAGTGTATATACACGTTACTGGATAACGTATTGTAATTGGAAGCCGAGGTACGTTAAATGTGCTGGAGCTCACCAGTCTTCAGCCTGTAAAAACCTAATATACATCCACCTCAATGTGCTCAATGTGAGGGAACTCATCCAGCAAATTATAGAGTATGTTCAATCCACTAGGGGCTAAAAAAACTTGGTCTCCGCCTACCAACAAAAAATACTGAATTTTATTAAGCTAATTAAAAGTATAACACGAATATTCCATTTATTTTTCATTTCAACAATTTATTTATTTATATAGTAAATAATGCAGTATAGTTGGCCTTTTTTTTTTAACCAGATCCAATTTCTTATGGTTGAAACAAAAATACTAGAGAATAGATTTTTAAAGGGAGAAGCGGAAAACGTACAAGTGTAGGATATGACTCAGCTATTATTGAATAGGGAGACGATTTTCTACTGTTTGATCGTCCTTGTCGACTTTACGTAAGTATGTTATCGAAAGCCGGAATATTTATTTAACCTTCTTCGTGGGTAATTCACTAATTTTCACAATAATGGAATATCATTTTAGGAAGTGGGAGGTGGATGGTATATTAATGAAGACAGTGAGGTGTGTGTATGACAGTGAGGCATGGAGTTCAGAAGCATCTTATGGGTCACCCTCGCCGTACTATGGTCTGCAAATAGTTTGAAGTTGGAGCCTTTAGGTAACGTTTTCAATGTAAAAATTAAGTTAAAAACTGTAAATCATTATATTTATGAATTATCATTATCAAAATCTATTTATATTAGATGTATACAGAGATGGGCCAATTAGAAAAAAAAAAAGGACTGAGTATTGTACTAAAATAATCAGACAGTAGAACTACTGCAGCAGTCCCCTTGCACTTATAATTTTTGTACTTTGAGTACTGAATACTTTATTAAATAAGGCCGTTAGAGTAGAATATATTACTAATATATGTTATATACGGATTTGGTTCATATAAAGAAGTTATTAAGCTATCTTTTTGTTTATATATTATTGATTTTTAAATCGCTATATTCTTACGATATATTCAAAACTAAGTACAATTTTTATAGTTTTTTGTCGGATAATACTATGGTACTATCGATTTTAAAATCGCGCCCTTTAGTATCGATTATTTTAAACACTTCAGATATGTCAGATACAGAGGTCTATTATTCTATTACTTTCATTTATTTTTATAGTGGTAAAATAACATAATAGTATGAATTTCAACGACGCGCGCTCGTAAATCGATCATTTAAACCCTTAAAATGTATCAGACATCTGTCTAAAAAAAAAAATAAAGATATAAAAAGATAATATTTTGGAAAAAATAGCTCTGATAAGATTATACTATACATAAATATAGATAAAATATACAGAATATTAATCGATCTTCAAGGGCACGAACTTATTGTAAAATCTATAGCACTAAGTTATTCAAAGACTAATAAAAAATTATAATATATCTCTGTATTAGATATGATTATAGTATTATTGATTATAATTATTGTATAATTTATTATAGTAAACTGAAGAGTTTACGATAGTCAATACTCACCACCCGTAATGTTTTTTTTTTTACATATTTATTGATATTTATAACTGTATTAAATAAAAATACATTTAGTAAATGTGATGGTAATATATAAAACTGTCATGAAAAACATGTAGAGACACTACCCAGTGGCAGCACTCTAAAAATATTCTAAACCAGAAGGTCCCGGGGCCATTTCCTTTTAGGTGCCTCGGAGGATTATTCGGAATTGAAGAGGAAGAAAGGATAGAAACTAGTGGATTAGAGTGAGAATGGAGTTTGTCATGAAAGGATTGATACCTGGTCCGGGCCAAATCAGTAACATAGGGAACATTAAGGTCTTTATGGATAAGTTTATTCGTGACAAAGTAAGGAACGTTGAGGATTTTACGAAGGATTTTGGATTGTAAGGATTGGATGCGGGAAGAATTTGATGATTTAGTAGAGCTCCAAAGCTCTACTCCGTAAGTCCAGATTGGCCTTATAATAGTCATGTAGATGAGCCTTTTTTAGTTCAGAGGATGGTTTGATCGTTTGTCTAGTAAGTGTTGAAGTAGCCTAAAGCGGCAAGCAGTTTCTTGTCGTTTTAGTCGTGTATGTGGATTCCAAGTTAGGCGTTTGTCAAGAAGTTCTAGGTATCGGATCTGTTCAACAGGAACTAGTTGAGTGTTATTAAAGGATACTGTAGGGCAGGAAGTCAAAGGTTGACGGCGAAGGGTAAAGGTTATTTGATGGGTTTTGTTGTAATTTATTTTTATTCTCCAGTTCTGACCCCATACATCTAGGTCTTTGATGTGAGCGTGAAGGGTATTTGAGGCAACAAATGGATCTTTATGAACTGAGAACACGCAGGTGCCATCAGCATAGGTCCCGTGAAATTGATAATACCGTCTTATTCTAATACTAAAAAATCAAAGGAATAGTCCTTAATTTTGAATAAATCTGAAGAGTTTAAAAATAACCGATTATATAAAAAAAAAATGAACGAAATCCGTTTTTTATGATGTAGGTAACTCACACAACTCTAAAGGCCTTTTTAAAGATGAAATTTTTTTAGTTTAAGTACAGAAGGATTGCTGCAGTACTTCAGTTGTCTGATTATTTTTTTGAGCATTTGCCTATAATACCTACAGTTTTATGTAGGTAAAATGACTTATGGCCAGAATTCTTCTTCTTCTTCTTTCAGTGGCGCGACAGGCCGTGTAGGCCCTGGGCCTCGCGGTGTAAACTCCTGCGAGTTTACACTCACGTTTCGTGATGCTGTTTTTAGTGTAGGGTCATCACTCCCTAAGACTAATTTTGTGAGTGGCCACCCTTTGGCTGACGGGTCTCACATACCCGGGGGAGAGGTTGTGAGTGAATCCCCATTTTTTTACATCCTTATAAAAGCCCCGCCGGGACTGGGATTCGAACTCAGAACCTGTAGCTTGAGAGACTAGCGCGCTAGCCACTCAGCTACGGGCTCCCCATGGCCAGAATTCACTTAAGTTAAATTATTTATTATCTGGCTGCAAGTAAGTAAATTATCCATATTAACATAATTTGAAAATATTATTTTTATTTATGAAAAGAATTTGGTTGGAAGTCAAATTCTCTTTTTATAAAAATGATAAATGTTAAATGTTATTTAGCTTTATTTTAAGTCTCCATACACTTTAGGCCTGTACCTCGCCCACGATATTGCTCATCCATTGGATATCAGTAGCTCAAGACACGTTAGAGATGTCTCCAGATCTCGTCATCACCAGAATCGTGGAGGATTTATTCCATTTAAGGTGATCTCATCTCACTTCAATATATCATAGTGGGTGTACTGTAAGAACAGTGGATGTTACACTAATCTTAATATTACAGTACTGTTGTGGTGGCGATAACAACACGGAAATTTCAAATAAAAACCAATCTATTGGTTTGGTAGATAGTTGCTTACACGAACTTGAAGAAGAGGAGGACGAGTGGAATAAATATGGTATGTCGTTCTACAATTTGTATTATCTTCAGTTCTACTCTAGTTGAATGTTATGACTAAATATCGTAACACGATCAATGATTTATAATTATTTTGACAATTATTTTTAATTTTTACTTAAACTTAATATTTTTATAGATATATCATTCCTATGTCCTATTTCTAAGAATCCCTCATTTCCGTTTTCTAAATTTTTTTTTAAGTCAGTCAATTAAAGTAGGGTTGGGTCGTAAGGGTCGTTCACAGTAACATAAATGTACAATATACCGTTGGAAACCTACGATTTTAGAAAAAAATGTTATACACAAAGTTGTAAAAGTAAATGGAGAATAACAAAAAGCCTATAAAACTAACTTATTGATGTATATAATAATACAAACGATTATTTAATAAAACAGATGTTTCCATCAAAACTCTAAGTAATTAATTCTTTTGCCTTTTTTCATCTCTACTTAAAACTTCTTAAATATACTATATAAACGGAGGAAAATGAATGTTTTGTAAGTAAATTGACAATCGAATTATTATCATTTAATATTATTGTGAACTTTAAGATACATAATTGATAACATTGTGCATATTGAAGGAAACCCAACTAAAGATCCTTTCAATTGTGAGGCTACCAAAAAGTTCAAGGATCTTTTCAATGTGAGTAATTTTTATTTTTTCAATTATGAAGTGAAACATCATGTTTAAATTGTAGAAGAAAATAAGATATTTGTATACATGTTTTGTTTATTTTCTAGTGCTTCTTCAATTGTTTGATGAAAGCCCAAGGAGTGGTAAGTTGTAAATTAATTATCTGACAATATAATAAATATAGATGCAATGGTGTAGTTTGTTCTTCAAGTTTCTTAACCAAATTAATTTATAAATTTCATCATATCTATATATATATATATATATATATAGTGTCAAAACTGGCGAATTAAAATAAATCCAATCCAAAATCTTCCGAAAAATCCTCAATGCTCCTTACTTTGTTACTAATAAAATCATCCATTGGCCCAAATTTCTCACTAATTGATAAGTAATCGCGATGTCGATATACTTTTTTTCATTCCAAACTCCTTGCTCACTCAAACCCGCTTATCCGTGACCTCTCCTCCATATCTATTCCTGATAATCCACCGAGGTGAATTAAAAAAAAGATGGCCAAGAGACCATCTACTATAAATTAGAGATTGGAGTGCTACCAATGGGTATTTTCTTAACAGGGCTGACATGTGTTTTAATCTTATATTAACCCGATTTACATGTTGTATTAAATCAATACATTTGTAAATTTCTTTAAAAAAAAAAGATACACAACGTGTCTGGCCAAAACACCAAAATATCATAATTAATTCTTATTTACAATGATATAAAAAGAGTGGGAAAAAAAAAAAAAAAAAAATATATTTATATATATATATATATATATTAATACGATGGATCCATATTTAATGGATAGATCGTTTCTCGAAGGCTACTAGGGATCTCAAAGGATAATATTATAAAGTTTTAAAAACAAAGTTGACAGCTCTAGAGAATGCGGGAAGGTTTAGAGCTTAATGAGTAATTTCGTAAAAGTTTGAAATGGAAAGTTTTTGTGTACATCGATATACACCTCAAACTCAAATTTGTAAGATACCCTTCAGAGTTATTTCGAGTAATATACTCACAATATATGGAAAAGTACCTCAAATGAATATATTGAAACTTTAGGGTTTCGATATTTTAGTAAAAAACGAGCGTTTATTTTGTTTTTGTATGCATCTTATAATTAATAATAAATTAATAAGCAGTGATAAATGATTCCTACATAGAAAACATTGTTCATTCGGGATCAATAATGCCCCTTTGGGTCGTTTTAAATCAGCTTTAAGTATTGCCTAGCTTGGAGTCTTCATTACAGTGTGAAAGAAGCCCGAACTGGATTTTGTTGGGTTGTGAAGAGTGGCGAGTCGTCTGCAAAAGTGGCTGGTAAAGTGTGATCATTTTGAGGCAGGACTTTAATTTAAAATCTTTTAAAAAAGTTATGTCTTTTATTCTATTTTGGTTTATTGTTTTCAATAATCAACCTTTGTAATCTACCAAAAATTTATTAGTGTTTTTTAACCGACAAAACGCGAATAATTAATTAAAAGAGAAAAAAGAAAAGAAAAAAAATTGATATTTTTCACATAAATACGCACATGAAAAAGTATGTATAGTGTTTTAGAATCAGTAAAGCGGGATAAAAAAAGAAAAAAAAAAGGAAAATGAAAAAAATTGAAATCTCGCTTATATATTCGCTTGTAACTACATTATTTTCGAAGATAGAAAAAAAAAATCATCATTTTTTTTTAACCAAAAAAACCGCGAATAATTATATTAAAGAGAAAAAAAATTGAAATCTCGCTTATATACTCTTGCACCTACATTATTTAAAAAAAAAATTCATTATCGTTTTTTAAACAAAGAACCACGAATAATTATATAAAAGAGAAAAAAGAAAAGAAAAAAATTGGAAAATTGAAATCTCGCTTATGTATACGCTTGTAACTACGTTATTTTGGAAGATGGAAAAAAAAATCATTATGTTTTTTTAATAATTACACAAAAGAGAAAAAAGAAAAGAGAAAAATTGATATTTTTCACATAAATGCACTTATAACTCAGTTATTTTTGAAGACAGAGAGAAGTGTGTATAGAGTTTTAGAATCAGTAAAGCACGATAACACAAAAAAAAAATATATTATATGTCAATAATACAATGAAAATGAATAGAAACTTTATTAGCATCAAAACAATTATCTTGAACTAATGATTTACGTTATACACTCGGTAACGACAAACTAAACTTTGTATATTAAAGAATCATTGAATTTTGTTTACAACTAGCTTAAATATTGCGTTTTGAAATCAGTGGTAGTGTTATGATATGATGCTTTGAATTAGTGCTTTTAATATTACTTAATTGCCTATCAACAGCCGTATAACTATAAACAGTCATACCCTAATATTGTTATTTGGAAATATTAAACCATTGTGTAATAATTTGCAGCGTTTATTTTTATTGGAGTCAACAATGTTCTCAACCAGACATAACTTTAACTATATTATCACCACAAGGTTGATATTTTCTAGCTGGGAAATGATACCGAAGACATTGATAAATGGGAAGAACTGACTACTGAGCCTTTGGCTTTTCCATGGCTTAAAGATCTTGGATTTACTGCTTTCCATAAATGCGTCGCTAATAAAGGTAACTTTTTCATGGAAAATATGTCATTTTCGTATTATTGTTTCATTTCAACTTAAAATTACTAAACGTAGCATAAAAATGTTGAAAAATCCTTTAAAGAAAACTTTAAAAGCTTTTAGTTCAGCTTAAAATGTGAAATCAGGCATGGCAAAAAGAATTTATGCAACAGATTTTAGGATTAAGTAAATATGACCAATTTTTGACCATAGCCATATTTTTATGCTAGGTTTTTTGCCCACAATTAAGGACTATAAGTCACTCCATTCAAACCATTTCTTAAAACTGCTCATAGAAGGAACAGTCTCAATCAGATTTAAAAAAAACAAAACAATGTTTACAAAAAAAAAGTAAAGTTATTTTTAATAATTCAGGAACATTATGCAATTGAGTGCTAATATATATTTTTATTTATTGTAGATTACAGTTGGCTAAAGAATGGAGATAATCTTAAATGTAGTACACGAGCAATGGATGTCAATCATTGTGTTTGGCGAGAAATCATATTGGTACTAGTTTAACTTGATTATAAATTTCTGTTTGTAAATTTATTTATCGTCACTTTATGCTACTATGGCTAATCGGACGATGCTACTGTGGGAGTCCTAAATTTTGCCTATCCAGGTTTAATAAGGATAGGGATCTTCAACTAGTAATTATAAATTTCTGCTTTAGTTCTATTGTAATTAGTATTATATTAATTTTAGGCTCCTTAAATTTGTTGGAACATAAACACTATAATTTTTATTATTTTTATATCTATATCTATCTATATATATAAACATTTATTTTACTTTTATTTATTAACGTTTCAAATTAATTAAAAAAATTAATAAACTGCCACGAACCCTTAGAATTCGCATATTTACCATTAATATATTTAGCAGTTGTATTTATTTTCATATTGATAACATATTTGCATATTATTAATAAGTAAATTCTAGAGTGAAGCTGTAAGGGGGATAAAACCATTTGCATCTTTTTGCCCTTATTATTATTAAGGGACAACTTTAGAAAATTGTAGTAAATTTAATTATTTAAAAAAAATACAATTTCTTGTTTAAAATTTAATACTTGAATCAATTTAATTTTTTTTTCAGACTTGTCCAGAAGAACATTATGTGAAGAGTAAGTTTGCTTACAATATTTCAATTAATATATATGCACAACATTATTTATATTCACTATGAATGTATTTGCACAGTAATCTTACATAATTGATTGAGTATTGTACATTTCTGTAAATATTGTTGTACAGATGCCTACTGCAAGCGTGTGAAGGAAGCCTTTGTAGAGGTCGATGCCTGAATCACATCAATCATCTTTTTAAAATTCGAAGAGCAACTGTCATGTTTATAAAATGAAAATTTGTATCGTGACATGTTAATATGTTACTAAAAGTTCATATACTTTTGTTTATATACATCCTTCCACACCTGTATTCAATACTGAACTAGAAAAACAAATCCTAATCATATATTTGACCTTATATACTATATTTAAAGATTTAAAAAAAATAATAATAAATACGTTTATATTACTAATATTGTTTTTAATATCGCGGATGTGGATCTTTTAAAAGTGATTATTTTTTAGAATACTAAAGCATTTCAAACTTCCGTTATTACTTTATTTTGTTATGAAATTACAACAGACCACATTTTTCGCCTTTCAATAACAAATTAATTATAACAAAAATTATTCTTCAAATAATTTAATCTGTTCTGTAAAAATCCTCAAACATATATTACATACTCGTAATAAAATAGTAGCAACTATTAACTAGTCGAATTAACGATTAGAAAGAACATACATCATTGTTGTGTAATAAAATCGTGTAAAAAACTATATAACACACATAATAGCATAATAATGATACTTAATTATATAAAAATATATTAAAAAAATTCACTAATTAAAAATTGCCAAATTAACAATTAGAAAGAACATACATCATTATTGTTATAAAAAACTATATGACATGGTAAAATAATACTGCATTATATAGTGATAAAAAAAAAAATTAAGTTATCGAAGTAACAATCAGAAAGAAAACTATTTTTTTATTTATTTATTTAAAGAAATTTACAACTGTATTGATTCAATACAACAAGTGAATTGGATTGATTTGAGATTAAGACACATGAGATTAAGACCTGTGAAGAAACTACCCATTGGTAGAATGTCCAATTTATGGTAAGAGGTCTCTAGGCCATCTTCTTTTTAGTCACCTTGGTGGATTGTTAGGAATAGATGTTGAGGAGAGGTCACGGATAAGCGGGTTTGAGTGGGCAGGAAGTTTGGAATGGAAGGATGTATATCTGGATCGGGCTAAGTCTTCAACTAATGGGATATTTAGGTTTTTATGGATAATTTTATTTGTAACAAAGTATGGAGCATTAAAGATTTTTCGTAGGATCTTGGATTGCAGGGATTGGATGCGAGAGGAATTTGATGGTTTAGTGGACCCACATAACTCAATGCCGTAGGTCCAAATAGGCCTTATAATGGTTATATAAATGAGATTTTTGTAGTAAATAGAAAGTTTTGAGCGTTTGTCGAGTAAGTGTTGTAGTAATCGGTATCTACGAGCAGTTTCCTGTCGTTTCAGTCTAGTATGAGGGTTCCACGTGAGGCGTTTGTCTAGGTATAGCCCTAAGTACCGGATCTGTTCAACAGGAGTAAGTAAGATGTTGTTAAAGGTACGGTGGGGCAGGAAGTCATAGGTTTACGACGTAGGGTGAAGGTTATTTGATATGATTTATTGGGATTTATTTTAATTATCCAGTTCTGACACCATTCTTCGATGGCGGATAGATGGTGCTGCAGGATTCGGGATGCAACAACAGGTTCATTATTCACAGATAACACACTTTGTCATCGACGTAAGTGGTAAGGACAGTGTTTGATTGGATGGGAATATCAGCTGTAAGAACACTATTTAAATCAACAACCGAATTTGTCGGTATTTATTCTTATTCCAACCCATAATTAATTAAACCAATTACTTATAAAAATATTTATTTCAGCCTCGGTATTTCTATATATTATAGTATTTTTTTTTTAATGTTTGTTAATTAATTTTCCAATTTTAATGTTTGTTAAGTTTTTTTTAAATTTTTGTTAATGTGTCTGGTTGGGTTCAAAACGTTTTCAAAACGTTAAACATAAAGCTGGAGGCTGATAATTGACCTCACCACTATTTTATTTAATAACGATGCACTACGTTTCGGCTATAATGACATCTTCTGGTGCAAAGAACAATTTTATCTTAAGGTGAGTGGCTACTTACATCCGGAAGCCTCATTTTCTTTGCACCAGACGATGGTGGCATTATAGCCGAAACGCACTACGCTAATAATTAAATAAAATACTAGCGAAGTCAATTATCAGCCTCCAACATTATATTTAGAACTTGACCCTCACCTGTAACAATCTACGCCTTATTAATAGGGTTAATGTTTCCTGAAAATGCAGTAAAAAAAATTATAATAATAATTTATTAAGTTTAAAAAGAATTAATAATTAATAGAAATAATAATATACATAAAGCTAAAAAGAATTCATAAAGGTTATAAATCCACTATATAAAGTATTGTGAAATCAGAATTATGGAAATCAAAAGTGAAAAGATCAACCATATTATTACTAAGGCAGTTTTAAGATAATGAAAAGTAATTCTTTTCTATCTTAATTTTGATATCCGCATGCAATCTTTTGAGCCTAAAATAATTAGAAAAAAAATTAAGAACGGCCAGAAACGGTAACTAGATCCGGTTGGCTCAGAAAGGAGCTGGTGAAAATATTTATTAATCTGGCAATAATTCCCGACGAACGGCCTTCGCAGGGCTGAGACTGTTTGGCCACGGATTTATACACTCGGTTCTTCATGAGGTTCATGTCGTAAGCCAAAGTAGTGCAATAAATATTTTGTTCTGAGTCAGTGGTTTTCCCTTTCAGAATCGTTTATCTCATTGGAAGACTCAATTCCTTTGGCAAGCAAGGTATGAGCCCGTCTATGTTCCTGACTTCATCGGTACTAATGCCAATCGGCACATACAAAGCTTAAACAAGAAATGACCCTTGTAAGAATAGACAGATTCTTACAAGAATACAGTGTAAGGAGCGGAAGCATGAGATTCGGTCGTTTTGGTCTACTTTTAAATCATTTCAGAATATCATGTTATTCATTAATTTTACTTTCACTTACCTATATATGAAATATATAGTAAGGAAAAGTATTGCGATCGTGAAAATCTTCGAATTCCAATTTTCTGCAGAAAAACACGTTATAGGGCCTCCTGAGTCCAAATAACCAAGTCCCGAAAAATGGTCTGTGTGTTTGTGTTGTCGTAAGTCCAGCGAAAAAACGAAAAGTCCTATGAAAATGAAATTTCTTATTTAAAACGACTATGCACCCTATATGTTACAGCAACTTTTTCATCAAAATCGGCTTACCAAAAGAGCCACTTTATACTATGCATTTTGCACCTTTTTACGATTTTCTCAAAAATGCCTCTAACGATTTTGATTAAACTCACTATATCGATGTAAAAATTAATGGGCTTTAAAATGGTGTAGGTTTCATTCTGATTGAAATAGTTTGACAGGACTTAAATGCCGATATTTCAAAATTTCTCTTTCTAAAGTACCTTTAATTCAGTAGATTCTATAAAAATAACTATATTGTCTTGTTACCATTGATAATTAACAGCTAAATATGCAAGTTGAGCGAATTCGATAAACACTGAGAAAACTGAAAACAATATTTTTTTTAATGCATTTTTTATTTTTTAACATTAGAACAATAATGTAGACTTATAATATACCGTTGGAAAGAGAAAGATTTTAGGAAAAATATTATCTTATACACAAGCTTGTAAAAGTTAATAAAGAGTGAAATAAAAATCCGGTAAAACTAACTGATTATTTTAGATAATAATATAGAATTTTTAATAAAACACATGTTTCTATATTAATTCTTAAATGGTATCTACTTTAATCATGGCTTACACAGGCAACACTGACAACTGGCAACACTGACAATTTATTTATTTATATTACAAATGACCCTCAAGACTTGATAACAAATCCTATTTGGTTATTTATTTATTTAACATCACTTTATGCTACTAAGGCTTATCCAGACGATGCTATAGTGGGAGTCCTAAATTTTGCCCATCCAGGTTTTATTAGGATAGGGATCTTTAACGAGTACCTGACATCGCACAGGCTCGAGACTACCTATTAACGTCATAAAGGACGGCATATCTAAGGATTTTTTACTCCCATTAAAAAATCCTAGGACCACTTGCGGATTTGAACCCGTGACCTTTGGCATAGCAGGCTGTTATGCTAGCCATCCAGTTAGAAGTGATTAAACAATTATTACATGCGTTTACATAGTGTTAAAGAATATATCTGTTTTAACCAATATAGTTTATTTATTCAATAGTTACAATAAAAGTTAAACAGAATTGGCGACGAGGTGAGAGGTATTTTTTTTCATTCCACGCTCAATATCTAAATACATACCAACTACGGGAAAAACAGTAAATTTCTATTAAAAGTACATTAAAATTGCTATTGCTATTGCTCATTTTTCATTAGGTTTTGTAGTTTCCGAAATAATGCTTTTCAAAGCACTCTTTTTTTAGATGAAAAAAATGTATCACTATTGTCTACATTTATTTTGTAAAATATCATAAAAATTGTTATCCCTACGAAGATTATGAAGATAAATCGAATTACGAATGATCTTCTTAACTTCAATTTCAGCGGTTATAGAAATCCTTAAGTTTAATAACTACAGAGATATGATAGTTTAAGTGAAACGTTTTTTCTTTCCAAAAATGCTTTAATGTGTCAAATTTCATAGAAATAGATCATCAACCTACAAAAAGTATGAAAATAAAGTACATTATGGCATATTTAATAAGCTTCTATTTTAGTGGTAATAGATGTTTGTGCGTTCTTTAATTTTCGAAAAGTTTTACTTGTAAAAACTTATATTTTTCTAAAAATTGAAAAATGACATTTTGTTATTTCACTGTGTTAAATATCATAATAAATGTACTATTTAAGGCAATTATGAAGATGAGCTAAATCATAGCCCGATTAATTAGCTTTGGGTGATAATTCACATCTGTAGTTTGGGGTCACCCATAACGTAGTTGCTAGCATAACAGCTTTCTATGCCAAAGGTCGAGGGTTCAAACCTGCGGGTGGCCCTAGGATATTTTAATGGGAGTAAAAAATCCTTAGTTATGCCGTCTTTCGGACGTTAAAAGGTGGTCCCGAGCCTGTGCGATGTCAGGTACTCAAAGATCCTTATCCTAATAAAACCTGGATAGGCAAAATTTAGGACTCCCACTGTAGCATCGTCCGATTAGCCATAGTAGTATGAAGTGACGTTAAACAAGTAAACAACAACATCTGTAAGTTTAATAGATTTCGAGATAAAGGTCATTAAGTAAAAAGTTTTTTTTCAGCTAAAAATCAGAAATCAATATTTTTTTCTCTTCAATTTACCAAATATATGCAGCATATTGCCCCTTTAATATCTCCGCAACTATTTGAAAACTCTGGAACTTTTTACTACTTAATAAGGGAAGAGTACCGAACAATATTTGTCAGGTTTCTGATTTTTTTTTTTTAATCGTTCGGAATAAAACCTAATTTTACTATACTATTTGTAATAGAGGTGAAGTTTCGAACGTTTTTTTAAGTAAATGTTGTAGTAATCGGTATCTACAAGCAGTTTCTGGTCGTTTCAGGATTCTATGTAAGACGTTTGTCAAAATGGAGTCCTAGGTATCGGATTTGATCTAAAGGAATGAGTGGGGTGTTATTAAAGGATACAGTGTGGTAGGGGGTTAAAAGGAAATCTAGTTCAAAATTTAAAAAAATGCCTGTGATATGAATACCGAGGAAACACATATTTACTAACTATGAAATGAATAAAAAAGTGTAGAATATATTACGCGATAAAACGCAAATAAGGAATAATTTTGAAGATTTCGGAAGCATCTAGAGGTATAATGCTTGCCATCGCTACGGTTCTATACCTCGGAAATGGAGGAGAGATTGGAGTGGCCATGGAGTGGAGTGTTGGTGTCAGCTCTCTCTCATATCTATTGAGTTCGCCCTCATTGTCAATGTTACCTCCTCTGTTGCTAATAATTATCTCTTCACAATCATTAATTAAAACTTCCGAGATCTCTGTCTATTAATTAATATAATATTAGTTCTACCATGTACTAATTTCAAAAAATATAACCTGAATTTAGATGAAATGGAAGCTATTCATCTAGCAGCAGTTCGAGTCGTAGAGTAGTCCAATATTTTTACAAAATAATATTTTCATTTATCCTAACTTTATTTCTATTTGCTAAAGTATTATTTCATTATAATATATCTATAAACATCTTTCATATTCATAAATATAATAATTTTTCATTTCTCTATTTACTCATGTTGATATATTGATTACTTACTTTATTAGTTTTTATTGCACTATTTTTCTGTTCTTGACTTTTAAATTATACTCATTTTTGTAATTTCTTAAAAATATTTAAAAAAAAATTTTTTATTTATTAATTTATTCAAATTTACAACTGTATTAGTAAATACATCAAGTAAATTGGCTCATAATATAGATTATATACATGAAGAGAATATGCCCAATGGCAACACTCCTCTAGGTAATCTACACTAGAAGGTCTCGAGGCCATCTTCTTTTCAGACGACTCGGAGGATTGTCAGGAATGGAAGAGGAAGCAAGGATTGAAACTTGTGGGTTAATGTGGGAGTGGAGTTTGTCATCGAAGGAATGATACCTGGTAGAGGCCAAATCAGCCAGGTTTTTTCGAAGGATTTTGGATTGTAGGGATTGAATACGGGAAGAATTTGATGGTTTAGTAGAGCCCCAAAGCTCAACTCCGTAAGTCCATATAGGCCTTATGATGGTAATATAGATGAGCCTTTTGTAGTTAAGTGGAAGGTTAGAGCGTCTGTCCAGTAAGTATTGAAGTAAGCGAAAGCGTTGGGCAGTTTCTTGTCGTTTCAGTCTTGTGTGCGGATTCCAAGTTAGTCGTTTGTCAAGTCCTAGATAGCGAATCTGTTCAACCGGGACTAGCGGAATATTATTAAAGGACACTGTAGGCAGGATGTCGTAGGCTTACGACGAAGGGTAAAGGTAATTTGATGGGATTTGTTGGAATTGATTTTGATTCTCCAATTCTGACACCATACTTCAAGGTGTCTGATGAGGGATTAAAGAGTTTGAGAGGCAATAGTAGGATCATTATTGACTGACAACACATAAGTGTGTGATGGGCCTGATGTGTGTGAGGGAGTGAGGTTATAACACACAGCTGGTGGGAGCAAAGAGGTTATGTGAAATGGATTTGTCACTGCCTCAAACATGTTTATATTTTAGTTTTCTTTATATTTAATTGAAGGTCATTTTTATTTATTATTTTATTTTCTGTGTTTTATGATAGTAGAAAGATTATTTTATTTTACAGTGGCAAATCCATTGCAACCTCTCACCAGCTGTGGGTTGGCTCTATCTCGATTTGTGTGTGCTCCTCATATTGTGTTCTTCTTTTGTATTATAGTATTCCATGCTTTATTTAACTGTTTTTATCATTACGAACAATAAAAGAACCATTCGTACTAATAGTGCCAGGCTGTAGTTATTTCGCCCTCACCTCCTCAAAAGTGGTGACCCCGACGGTGAGTTTTAAACTATTATTTTTTCTTCTCTTTCTTCTTTTTTTTTTTTTTCTGGCAATATCATTACAATGCCATTCGATTTATTCACGCAGGACATGGAGGACAAGAAAGTGGAGGTGGAGTCAGCATCGGTCCCCAATGCGCTGGCGAGATTGCCAACTTTTTATAGAGAAGAGCCAGATCTGTGGTTCATTCAAGCTGAGGCGGTATTCAGCTCATGTAAGATCAGTAATAGTAAGAGCAAATTTCAGCTGATTATCGCCCAGCTTGATTTTCAGACTCTTCGACAAGTCGCAGATCTGGCTCGTAATCCGCCTGTTAATGAGCCCTATGAAAGGTTAAAAGAGCGGCTACTTTCCAGCTTCGGGCAGTCAGATAGCTGGAAGATGAAAAAACTCCTGGAAGAGCAGAAATTGGGCGATCAGAGGCCTTCCCAATTTCTGCGAGAGATGCAGCAGCTGGCAGGAGAGAAGGTCCCGGAGGACATGCTTAGTACTCTGTGGCTCCGGGGGTTACCTGAGGGAATGCAGGCGGCTTTGGCTGCTACCGATCATACTGATCTGACCAAGTTGGCCCGCATCGCAGATAAAATAGCGGAGATTCAGCAACCCCCAGGTAATCCGATTATGGCTTATCAGCCGGAGCCAACTCCGGGGCCTTCAAGAAGAGATGGAGGAGACATAGGAGCTGCCATCGAGCGCCTGACTGCCGAAGTAGCCGCTCTAAAAGCGCAAATGGGGGCCAGGACAAGTCGGCGGGACAGCGGATCGTCTAGTCGGAATCGCAGGGGCTCTAGAAGCAAGAGTAGACAGCGTCTCTGTTTTTACCACGAACGCTTCAGAGATAAGGCGACCAGATGCCGTCAGCCCTGCGACTGGAAACCGGCTAGAGCTTTAAACTAGTCATAGCGGCGAACAAGGCGGGTCCCGTCGCTATGGCTAACAACCGTCGACTCTTCGTCTCTGACAGAATGTCCGGGGTCAGATATCTGGTGGATACCGGAGCCACCCTATCTGTCTACCCGGTGACGAACAGGACGAAGGCCACCGAGGAGTTCACGTTGTATGCTCCCAATGGGACGCCCATTCCAACGTATGGCACCATTGTCCAGAACCTTGATCTGGGGCTCCGGCGGAAAATGTCGTGGCGATTTATCGTTGCCAAGGTTAGCCATCCCATCATCGGCGCGGATTTACTTTTTCACTACAACATGATGGTAGATCTCGCCGGGTTCCAGCTGGTGGACCAGAGGACGGGGCTGACATCTAGAGGTAAATTGGCGAAGGTACCGGTGCCCACCATCTGCTCAGTACCAGCAGGAGAATGGTACTCCGCCCTGCTGCGCCGGTACCCTGCTGTGACTCAGCCTTCATCCTTTATGACAGAACCGAAGCACGATGTCGTCCATCACATTGAGACCAGGGGAGCCCCAGTCACCGCGAGAGCCCGCCGCCTGCCACCGGGAAGATACAACACCGCCAAGAAGGAGTTTATGCAGATGATGGATGAAGGGATCTGCAGACCGTCGAATAGTCCTTGGGCCAGTCCGCTGCACATCGTCGAGAAGAAGGATGGAGGTATCCGGCCCTGCGGCGGCTACAGGCAGCTCAACGCTAAGACGGTCCCGGACAGATACGCTGTGCCCAACTTGGCGGATTTCAACGTTAATATGCACGGTAAGAAGATCTTCACCACATTGGACCTTAACCGTGCATATTACCAGATTCCGGTGGCAGAAGAGGATATTCCGAAGACCGCTGTCATCACACCTTTCGGGCTCTTCGAGTTCCTCCGTATGTGCTTTGGTCTCAGGAATGCATCGCAAACCTTCCAACGGTTCCTGGACCGTGTGCTTCGAGGGTTAGACTTTGCCTGGTGGTTCCTCGACGATATTATCATCGGCTCAAGAGATGAAGAGGAGCACAAAGCACATATGGAGGAAGTGCTACGGCGGCTGCAGGATCACGGCCTCACGGTGAACCTGACGAAGTGTGTCTTCGCTCGTCAGGAGGTCAAGTTTCTGGGACATAGAGTGAACTCCTCCGGCATCAGCGCCCAGTCAGCGAAGGTGGAGGCCATAGTTTCCTATCCTAGGCCTGCTACTATCAAGGACCTGCGGCGTTTTCTGGGTATGTTTAACTTTTATCGCCGTTGCATACCCAGAGCGACGGAAATGCAAGCTCCGCTCAACAGGTTCCTTGCTGGAGCGAAGAAGAATGACAAGAGGCCAGTCGAGTGGAACAACAAAGCCGTAGAAGCGTTCGAGCGCTGCAAGACTGCCATCAAGAACTCCGCGGTACTGGGACATCCTAAGGCTAACGCTGAGCTTGTCCTGGTATGTGATGCCTCCAGCACAGCTATGGGAGCAGTCTTGCAGCAGAAGGATGGCGACGTTTGGCGGCCTCTTGGATTTTTCTCCAAGGCTCTCGCTCCAGCGCAACAGAAGTACGCCACGTACGACAGGGAACTATTGGCCATCCACCGCGCCATTAAGCACTTTCGCCATTACCTTGAGGGGAGACATTTTGCTGTCTGGACGGACCACAAACCGCTTGAACAAGCGTTCTATCAGAAGCCAGAGACAGCGACGCCCATGCGGATTCGGTTGGTGAACTTTATCAGCCAGTTCACAACCGACATCCGCCACGTACCCGGGGAAGACAACGCTGTTGCCGACGCGCTCTCGAGGGTTGAGGACATCGACTGTACCGAGGACTATGAGCGCCTTGCGTCCGAGCAGCAGAAGGATCCATCGGTTTCTGAGCTTCAGAAGAACAGCCGTCTTCAGCTTCGCTGGATCCAGCCTCCCGGTACAGCCTCGTCTGTCCTCTGCGAAACCTCTACGCCTCAAGCGCGACCATACGTTCCTGAGTCCATGCGAGAAGAGATCTTCCAACGCCTGCATGGGCTCAGTCACCCCGGGATACGGACCTCGAGGCGGCTGGTCACGCAGCGTTTCTTTTGGCCAGGCATGAACGCCGACGTCTCGAGGTGGGCACGCTGCTGCATTCTCTGCCAGCGATCGAAAGTTGTCCGTCACACAGTGACTCCTCCAGGTACCTTTGCACCCAGCGGAAGGATGGAGCATATCCACGTGGACATCGTTGGGCCTCTGCCACCCTCCAACGGCATGCGTTATTGCCTCACGATGATAGATCGATTCACGCGTTGGCCTGAGGCGTGCCCGCTAGAGGAAATTACAAGCACCAAGGTAGCAGACGCAATAGTGGGCACGTGGATTTCCCGTTATGGTACGCCTGCAAGGATTACTACCGACCAAGGGCGCCAGTTTGAGTCAGACCTCTTTATTAGCCTCACTCGCGTCCTTGGTATCCAGAGGAGCAGGACTACGGCGTACCATCCTCAGTCCAACGGGTGCGTGGAGCGGTGGCATAGGTCCCTCAAGGCATCCCTAAGAGCAACGTTGGGAAATATGGGGTGGACAAAGGTGCTACCTACCGTCCTATTGGGTCTTCGGTCGGCGGTGAGAGAAGATGTTGGTGCCAGCGCTGCGGAAATGGTCTTCGGCCAACCACTTCGCCTCCCTGGAGAATTTTTTGAACCCTCTGAACGGCGGAAGGACGCGGAGGCGACATTGAAGACGCTGAGGGAAGCGATGAAGACGCTCCGGCCAGCTCCGCACCGCAGCAGTACGGCTCGCACCTTTGTTCACCGCGATCTCAAGGACTGCACCCACGTTTTCCTTAGGGATGACACCGTCCGACGCCCGCTGACGCCGCCTTACACCGGCCCTCATCAGGTTCTCTCGAGGGAGGAGAAGACATTCAAGCTGCTGTTACCGACGGGACCGAAGACCGTCTCCATGGATCGCCTGAAGGTAGCACATCTTCTCCCGGGACCGGCAGAGGACAGCGGCAACAGGGATCTGCCTACTCCATCGCCCTCTGGTGTGGCCAGCGGCAAGTGCGATCACCCCACTCCTTCTCCCACATCAGTGGACTCCGGACCTTCAAATGACCTCGACTCAGAACAGCAGGATGCACCACCGCCTTATCGCACCCGGTCTGGTCGGGTGGTAAAGCCAAAGGTTCGTTTCTGTGCCGATGTCATTGGGGGGGAGTGATGTGATGGGCCTGATGTGTGTGAGTGAGTGAGGTTATAACACACAGCTGGTGGGAGCAAAGAGGTTATGTGAAATGAATTTGTCACTGCCTCAAACATGTTTATATTTTAGTTTTCTTTATATTTAATTGAAGGTCATTTTTATTTATTATTTTATTTTATGTGTTTTATGATAGTAGAAAGATTATTTTATTTTACAGTGGCAAATCCATTGCAACCTCTCACCAGCTGTGGGTTGGCTCTATCTCGATTTGTGTGTGCTCCTCATATTGTGTTCTTCTTTTGTATTATAGTATTCCATGCTTTATTTAACTGTTTTTATCATTACGAACAATAAAAGAACCATTCGTACTAATAGTGCCAGGCTGTAGTTATTTCGCCCTCACCTCCTCAAAAAGTGTCATCAGCATAGGTAGAAAGGAAGGTGTTAGGATGGGTTGGGATCTTCCAGAGAGGTAGGACTTTATGATGAGGTAGTATGTAGGAGGGAGGAATTTACGGAGTTTGTAAAGCAGTCCTGGGTGCCAGACTCGGTCAAATGCCTGTTCTACGTCGAGAAAGGCTCCCGTGCAGTACAATCCGCGCTCTAGTGCTGATGAAACAACATCCACCACACGAAATATTAAAATAAAATTGTTTTCTATCAATATCAAACGACTGCACTGCATCTTGTTTTTTAGCTCTGATAAAGAACCACAACGTGGGTCGAAACGTTACTTGATAAGTATATATTTTTAATATTATCTGATATTTTATGACCGCCGCCCGAATCATTTTATCCTTCATACATCTTTATTCTTGAACGGCTTGAACGATTTCGCTGATATGTTTTTTTGTCTATAACAGTCAGGAGAAGGATCTTATGAAAATTAAAATAGTTTCTTTGGTATATTTTTTTCTTTAATTTTCAAATGTAATAATAATCTCGGCTTGACCGATTTTACTAATCCTTTTATTGTTGTGTTTATAACAGCCAGGAAAAGTATCTTATAAAAGAAAAAGTTACTTAGTTAGGTCTTCTTTTTTCTTTTTTTCCTTTGGTCATCGCATCACGCGTGAACGGCTTGACTAATTTCGCTGAGACAGGACATCGTCTGTCGGTTCAGCTAGTAATTTATAAATATTAAATTCTGTCCAAAGAGAAAAACTTAATGATACATTTTTTGATGTCAGAAACGTCTGTAAAACGAAACTTTTAATTAGTATAGACACAAAAAAAGAAGATGTCTAAAGTAAGTTAAAGTCAAGTTGAAAGTGAATAAAACTAAAACGAACAGAATTGAGACGAGCTTTTATTGAGTGTATCCGCCATGCTGCTCCTCTATCCCCATTCAAACCTCAACTTTTACAATATACAAACAGACGCTTAACAGTGTGATAATTTAATTGTTCACACAAACTTTGAATGAATAAAAATCTGCCCAAATTTCGATTTGTTTTATCAATTAATTTATTTTTCATTTTTTTATCACAATTGTCCTTATAAGATTTTATTTTATAAATAAATTTGTCTCTTGGCTGACATATTATATATTTCAATCGTACATAAATGTTATTCTTAAGAAGCCATTCTCAGAAAAAAATAATTTAGCTATTCTCACGGAAGTAGAAGGGGCGAGATTTATTTTGTGGTTCCTGAACAAATTGATTTCTACTGGGCCAGGAAAGATTCGAACAGTGCAGCTTCTGACCTTATATTAAGGTATCATCTTAACACTCTACCATCATGGCCCCTGTTCAAGCCCAAGTTTACAATTACTTTAATTTTATTTATTGTTATCAAGATAACAGATGTTCTTTTGTTTTTCATAATGTGCGTTGGTTTTATATTGTTAAGAAACATATATTACTAGAGTCAGTGTGAACATTGTTGTGGGTTGTTTTAAAAAAAAGGAGAAAAAAAAACAATATCTCACCTCTTTTTATGTGAAATAATCCTCTATTCAAGAAATTAAGAAAATCTCGTGAAGCCGAGCGAAGGAAGCATCCAGGTGGTAAGTTTTCATCTTTCGCACCATTCTTATTTGAACCACCCAACAGTCTTACGGGGAGAGGTTTGTTTTTCGATTTTGAAAAGCCCCTTGCCCCAACAGTTCCTACTAAAAATCTCTAATATAATCATGTCTTTTGGAACGAAAAAAACAATCGTCCTAATATCCGAGGTCAGTCTCACTGTAGCGTTTGAAAATGGATTTTGCTCAATCAATATTATCAAGAGTAGTCCCATACCGTGATGATATAGATTTATGACGCTCTTTTAATATGTAAATACAGAGCGAATTCAGCGGATACCCATGGCCATCGGATGACACGCCATCAGGTGGACCAGAGGTGGTAGGGAGAACGAAAATAGAGCAGGCTGTGGGCAGTGCGGTGCTAGTGCTATGTGCTGTAACAAGTGCTGCGTGGGCTGCTGCCTCGATGAGCCCATCAAGTTACCCATAGATCTCAACGACCAATCAGACCTTCTCAAGGTGAGTTACCGTCTCCAAGAAATGGTACGAGTAGGCTTTAGGGGGTCTATGAAGGGTTGTATATTCGAAAACTTGATGCAACGGTGTGCCTATGTGCTTCATACAAATAAAGCATATGCTATTGTCATCACAAGGAAACAACTATGAGGACGGAAATGACCAAAAAATAATGGAATAAGATTTCATTTACAATCATAGAACAGATGTAATGACCATCAACATTATATTAATTAATATTCCTCCTTAACGCTTCTAATTTTAGCAATGATACATTTCTTGAGCTGTTAATCAATTTTAAATTTTACTTAATTATTACAGTTACACATGTGAACTTTTTTAATTTTTTATTTCTAAATCCTCCAGTCCAAACAAACAACTTACATAATAAAATATCATATATGGGATGAATCAGAAATAATCCCTTTTTTGCATTGAATCATTTCTGTATATACATATTTTTACATTCACTTACCTATATATAAAACATACATCGTAAGGGAATGTATTGCGATCGTGAAAATTTTCGAATTCCAGTTTTTCAACGGAAATACACGTTTAGAGTCCCCTGAGTCCAAATGACCAAGTCCCGCAAAAAGGTCTCTGTCTGTTTGGGTAAGGAAAGTCTCGCACGAAAACGAAAAGTCGTACAATACAGAAATTTTCTATTTAAGACAAATGTACCGAGATGTTACAGCAACATTTTGATCAAAATCAGCTAACCTGAAGAGCCACTTTATACCATGTATTTAGCAACTTTTTACGATTGTCTCAAAAACGGCTCTAATGATTTTGATTAAACTCCCAATATCGATGTTAAATTTAATAGGCTTTAGTATCATGTAGGTTTCATTCTGATTTAAATATTCTGACAGGGCCTAAATGCCCATATTTTAAATTTTCATCTTTTGAACTTCCTTTAATTTTATTAAATCTATAAAAACAACTATATCATCAATTTAGCACTGATAAACAACGGACAAATGTGTAATTATAAGTGTAAAGATATCTAGCTAAAACGTTGGAAAACTAAAGATTTTAGAACAATAATATCTTATACACGAAATTGTAAAAGTTAATGGAGAGTGATGAAAAGAATATAAACCTAACTAGTTGTCATAGATAATATTATAATGGATTATTTAATATGGCACATGTTTCTATTTCAAATTTAATGTAATTAATTCATTCACAATTTGTATTTATCTCTAAGTGTATTTTAAAAATTCTCAAAAACTATTAAAATTTATTTTAACAATGGAGGTAAGTGAAAGTCGTGTGTTGCGCCCACCAGATTTTTGTCTAGATTTCAAAACGTTTTCCTTTTTGGTTATGTTTATTTTATTTTTCAAACACTATTAGACGCAAGGTTGTTATCTGAGGGAACCGAGAGTAGAGTGTTAAACATATGCAATATACATTTGGAAAACAGAAAATATACAAAAGCATGTTAAAAGATAGAGTATTTAGGTAGAAAATCATTACACACTTGACTGACCTTAGTTCGATATTAATAAACTTTCTAAAGGCGTGCCTTAATTGTGGATTTATAAATATAGCAATTTGTTTTAAGTTTCTTCAAATGGTTTTTAATCAACGATAAAATATGCTCCACAAATTTTTATATTGCTTTACAAAGTTATATGATTAGATATGATCAATGTGTGGCTTAGATACAAAACTATACACTGCTAATTTTTTCACATATAAAGGATGGCTTGTTGAAATAAATATGTTTTAAAATGAATGAAAGAAAACAGTCTGGCAATAAAACTGATTTATGAAAAATATGAACTAATTTTTAAGTATCATAGGTAATATTGATACATATCATCCTGGAAGTATGAAAATTTTGCATTGCCAGTAAAGCATGAAGTATCATATAAAGTCCAGAAAAATCTCTTCATTGTTTTAGACCAATAATGATCTAGTATATATGTATTCTACTATTGTATTCTATATTGTTTATCTAGTCACTTTGATTAAACAAAACTGTTGGTTATGTTGCTCCAAACATTTTGAACATTGTAAATCTACTATTTTTGTTTCCTTGTCCAGGGTGAGGCTATTTTATCAACCTAACATACGATGGCGTTTATAAATCCATCCGACTGCAAGAAAACACGACCACCCTTCATTATGAATAGGAATATCTTTTTTTAATGCACAAAAAAAAACCGACTCAATGGTATTTACGCTTATTCACTTTTGTAACGTCTAACCCTTAAAACTTAAAATATTTATTGTAATTTGTTACTAATACATAAATTTACAGCATAATCTTCGAATATAAGATATTATAATAAAAACATTAAAATTTTAAAATATAATAGGATGAACTACATTCAAGCAAATAGTAGTTTGGCTTTCAGTATAATTTTATAATTATGTACATGGTAATTTATTTACATAAACAATTTTTGTTCAGAACTAATAGACATGTTATACTCACGCCACACCAGTTGATTTTATTAATTAAGGCTAAGCGATGTGATACTACTAATGATACTACCTGATACATAAGGAGTAATTGTATTAAACAGAACGTCACAAGCTCCAAAAAACTTTTTCTCCTTTTTTTTTTTTTTTTTCTAACCCTCCAAAATTTATTTTCAACTATTTACAACATATTTATACACATATAACTATGTACATTTTTACAATTTTTGGTCCTTTTTTTGCCCGGAGGCATTTTAAGGTTTATTATACATCATGCGCTGGAGGCGCTTTATGCACTAGGGCTTAAGCCTTTATTCACAGTGGGAATAGGGAAGGGCTATTCTTTTGGGGACAGTAAGAAAAGGTTAGGTGGGTTCAGACTGCAGAGTCCGGACCCCTTCCCTCGGCGAACACGTCTACCAAGGGGAGATCACCTTGCCACCTTCCGGGCCTGGATGGTGGTGTTATGTCACGGAAGAGCGGATTACCGCAGGCTTTCAGCCCATCAAAGAACTTGATGTGCCTCCGGCCGATATACTCTGGAACCGAGGGTAGCTGTAGCTCCTCGTATATGGTGACATTTCTCGCCCTTTGGAGTGTAGTTCCTCTGACTATCCGCCTAAGGACGGAGTTCTGGAAGCTCTGCAGTCTCTGGAGGGTAGACTTATACATGTGACGAAGTAGCGGCGCACCATAGAGAAGTGTTGATCTAATGATGGCTTTGTAGATCTGGAGTTTGAGCCTCAGTGAGAGCTGCGGCGATGTCAGCAAGTGATATAGCCTATACGACTTTGATCGCGCCAGTTTTAATCTCTCCCGGACGTGGCTGGAGAAGGTTAAATGCCTATCCAGTGTCACTCCCAGGTATAACACTTTGGTAGAGAGAGGTTGTTTTTCCCCTTCTACGGTGAATTCTGTTGGCAGTTTCCTCTTTCCTGTTTGAAAGGAGAGAACTATGGCGTCCGTTTTCGTAGGGTTTACTCTTATCCCATTCTTATGAAGCTCGTCAACTATGGTGTCTGTGGCTGATTGGGCCGTCTTAAGTGCTTCATCTGCGCTTATGCTGGTCGCATAAATGGCTATATCATCCGCATAAGCTGCTATCACTGTTCCTGGCTGCTTTACTGAGACCACTGGCGCCGTGAAAACGACGAACAGTATTGGCCCCAGTACAGACCCTTGAGGTACTCCGCAGGTGGTGTCGCATGGGTTCGACAGATCCTCACCGACCCGTACGACGAAGGATCTTCCGCTAAGATAGCTTCTGATCAGTCGGCATAGGGGGGCGGGGAACCTGTACTCCTCCAGGCGGCGGAGTAACAGAGTGTGAGACACGCAGTCAAAGGCCTGGGTGCAGTCCAGTGAGATCAACGCCGTAGCCTCATTTTTGTGCATTTTCTCTATGGTGTGAGCCTGCAGCTTCGCCAGATGGTGCTCACAGGATACTCCTCGCTGGTAGCCAGTCTGCTCAGGTGGTATGATGCCCTCCTCCCTGCAGTGTTTCATGAGATGGTACTGAACCAGCCTCTCGAAGATCTTGCTCATGTGCGAGAGAAGACTGATCGGTCTATAGTGCTCCGTAGAGTCTCCAGTCTTCCCAGGCTTGAGTAGCGGTACTACGATCGCACGTTTCCAGGCATTCGGAATGTATGATATCCTTATGCACGAGTTGAAGATATTCAGTAGAAAGGCTTTACCCTTCCTAGGGAGCATCTTCAACAGTACATATGGTATGTTGTCCTGCCCAGAGGATTTGTTACCCTTGGTACGTCGTAGAACCGACTCGAGCTGGCTGAAGCTGGAGTAGATGGGCTTCTCGTTAGGGGACGGAGGTCTCCCTTCAGGAAGCACTGGAGCATCTATCTTCCGAGCATCTTCCCTCGCCTCATATCCTTTTGCCAGGAGTTCAGCCTGTTCCCTAGGTGT
The DNA here is from genome assembly GCA_023052935.1 of Piezodorus guildinii. Taxonomy (NCBI): domain Eukaryota; kingdom Metazoa; phylum Arthropoda; class Insecta; order Hemiptera; family Pentatomidae; genus Piezodorus; species Piezodorus guildinii. The sequence continues at coordinate 100,495,504 of CM041297.1, forward strand.
CAGTAGGTCGTCTCCAGATCTTAGGTGGACTGTCCGTCTCTTGGCGACATGAGTCCTGACTAGCCTCCAGAACTGCCTGTGATCGTCGTGTGTCCTTCTGAGTTGATCATGCCAGAGCGCGTTCTTCCAATCACTCATGAGACTGGCTATCTGCCGGGTCATCTCATTGATGGCCGGTTTCAAGGTGTAGTCCCGTGTGCGATGAAAGATGTTGCTCAGATTGTTCCTCTGGGCAATCAGAGCAAGGATGTGTCTGGGAGGCTTCCTGATGGCGTTCGGCTTCGGGCTGAACCTAGGGATGTGCTGGTAGGCGGATTCCTGGATGGTAGTGGTGATGACCTCCACCGCCTCGTCCACTTCATCTTCGGTTCGAAGAGTCTTCACGCATGGTAGTGTGTTTTCCACACTGGACCTGTAGCCTTTCCAGTCGGCCTTATGAAACATGTATCTGCTCGCCGGTGGTCTAGCGGGCGTGCCATCAAATGTGTATAGCACTGGCCGATGATCTGATGGTCCGAAAGGAAGTGCTAGGCACCCCGTGACGGTGTGCAGATCTCTGGTCAGGAGCAGGTCCAGCGTAGAAGTACAGCCAGGTCTGCCCGCCTGTCGGAAGGTGTGCACCCCTGGGTGGAAAACGGCCATTCTGGTCTTTGAGATGTAAGTGCCCATGGGGTTGTTACTGCTGCACAACCAGGCAGTGTGCCGTGCGTTGAGGTCACCGAGGACCACAAGCCGACTCTTACCTGCTGTGCTGCAGCAACAGCTTCATCGATGTTGTGATTGCCTTGGGCCTCCTATAGACACAGCAGAAAGTATAGCGATGTTTCAGGTGAACATCTACTGTGACTATATGAGTGCCTTCGGCAGAAGCTACTGGGTTTGGCACTGCCCTAGAAGGGACATCTCGTCTGACTAAAACAGCAACGCTTGCCTTCCCGGAGGCGCACTCCTCCCGAAAGGAGGTGTACCCCTGGAAGCGAAGACTCTCTGAAGTGGGAAGCTTCGTGTCGGTCAGCACCACCACTGTTGGCTGGTGTTGCTGCAGGAGGAGCTCGACTTCGGCCTTCTTCTGTAGCAGGCCTCGGACGTTCCAGTTGATGACCCGGTGCTCAGTCATCACGGCGGCACTTGCACTTGCACTTCCTCTCAGTTCTGATTTCTTGAAGCAGCTGCGTCATGAGGCTGATGAGAGAGATGATGTCCTGCTGCTGTCCTGGAACCGACTGAGCTGGAGCTGGATGCGCTGAAGGTACTGGCTCCTGGTGGTGGGGGGCCTGGTGGTGGGGAGCCTGGTGGTGGTGGGAGGTGGTCGCCTGTGGTTGGCCCGCAGATCCTCCAATGAGATGTGAGTAAGATACGCCCTGCTGCACTGTTCTTGAAGGTCTCATGGAGTTGGCGACGATTTCTTCGACTGGAGCTCTTCTTTGCTTGAGGAGTTCAAGTCGTTTCGGGCAATCTCGGGCGGATGCGACATGGGGTCCGCCGCAGTTTGCACACTTCACCTGATTCTTTTTCTTGGGGCACTGGCTCTCAACGTGTGTGCCGGAACACCATGGGCACACGACTGTCCTGTCGCAGTACTTCATCACATGGCCGAACTTCTGGCAGTTGCGGCACTGTGCTGGGCAGCCATCTTCTTTAAACTTGACGACCCTAATCCTCACCTGGTTCACATGTCTCAGGTTCTTCAGCGTCTCAAGCTTTACTGTATGGTCGGTGACCACTAGTATGCCTTCGACCGGGATGGTGTCATTCCCGATCCTCTTGGTGAGCTGCCTAGCCAATCGGAAGCCCTCCACTCTCTCTTTCATCTCATCGATGAATGGTTCTAGCTCGCAGTCTACGTCAAAGCCGTAAACTACAAACTTTTTTGATCGTTTTGTGCCACGTGGGGCAAAGGAGTGGAACTGTACGTTCTGGTCCTCCCTGAGAACTTTGGTGGCAGCAGCATGGTCCTGGTACGTTCTCACGTACAAACGCGTCTCTTTAGTAGACGTGTTTGTAGTGAAGTCGGTGATATTCACCGACTTGAGGTTCTCATGCAATATCCTTTGTGATAGAGGTGGGCATATAACTATGGGAGGCGGGAGCCTAGCCTTAGGAGTCCTTGCAGTCTTCTGCGGCACTATCGGCTCATACCGGTTGGCCACAACAGTAGGAGGAAGACGTCTGACTTCCGTCCTGAGGGGAAACACATGTTTCTTAGGGACAGGAATAAAGTCACCTTCCCCGTCACAGGCGACCCTTTTCTCTCCTCTGGCATTCTCTTCAACCGCTTCCATCTGACTTACGCCAGAAGGTCCTGGGAGTGAGGTGGCCATAGCGAGGGATTGGTAGAAGAGGCGGGCTTTGCCAGAGCAACGCTACCCTAGCTGCTGAGGTTATTTCCACGAGATAAGTGTGGACCCCAACAGCGTGCAGGTGCTATCTAAGCAAAAAGGTGAAGTCTTCCGAGTCTGGAAAGATCCTTCTTCTTCGGCTGCTGATGGTCTTCTGGTCTTGTTGACTTGATTGGTAATGGTTTGATCTGGTTTGATTGGTTTGATGGTAATGCTACTTAATGCTAAGCGATAGGTTTTGTGGCTTGTTACCACACAAAAATAATATTCACGAGTATGAGCTTTTATCATTTTATTTAATACAGTTTTTTTCTAAAGTAATAAGTAGACTGCTATCCATACTTAAAGTGAGGTAACATACACAAAGATAGTCCTCTTTCATAGCTTACGACTGATCAAGTGTCGAAGAACATGGTATATTCTGTTTCCTGCCAAAATTCTTCACCTGACCTCTTCTGTTTCATTAGCTATTAATGATCCCAGTTACGGAAACGTCGAACCAATTCAATGTTTTTCCCGCTTTAGTAATAATAAGGTGGGTGATGCTGCCTCATTCTTTGTACAATAAATTTTACAATAAATGTCAATTGTTAAGAATCCTTTCAACGACAATGGAGACTTTAACTTAGGATGAAAAAAATAAATAAAACAGGCCTTAAAATATGAAAATCGGGCATATCCTTTGAAATAGTAAATTAGTCCTTTTCGGGCGTAATTTTTATATTTACCTGTTTTTTATCAGCGTTAACAAGATAATATAGTTATTTTTATTGAATCTACAAAATTAAATGTACTTTAGGGTAAGAAAATTTAAAATATCGGCATTTAAGCTCTCTCATACCGGTTTAATCAGAATAAAACCTACATGATATTAAAGCCCATATAGCGAGTTTAATCAAAATCGTCGGAACCGTTTTCGAGAAAATCGAAAAAAGGTGCAAAATGCATGGTATAAAGTGCCTCTTCTGGTAAGCTCATTTTGATGAAAAAAGTTTTGTCACGTCTCGGGCGTATAGTTGTCCTAAATATGAAATTTCAGTTTCATAGGACTTACCGTTTCCGCCCGGGAGTTACCACACACACACAGACCTTTTTGCGGGACTTGGTTATTTGGACTCAGGGGACCCAGTGTTTCTAGTGTATTTCTGTTGAAAACTATAATTCGGAAATTTTCACGATCGCAATACTTTCCCTTCTATATATAGTAAGTGAAAGAAAAAAATTTATATATTCTTTTCATAATACATACAATTACATATCGTCGCTTATATAACCGAATAACTAAGCCTTAATAACGTAAAATACAATACTCTGACGATGTATCAGTCCCATGTAGTGTATCGTATTGAATAGTCTAGAACCGGCAACTGACGGACAGGAGAATGACGGATAAGAGACCTATTGTCTATTATTGATAGAGCTATATTTTAAACAAATTTTCGCAAGTTGAAGCAAACATGACGAATTTTCCGCATTTAAATCGTTGGATTAAAATTGAATAATAAAAAAGAAAAAAACATTTCACTTGATTCATTTCATTTACGTTAATAAGAATAATAAACCTTTTTTTTTTTTAAATAATTTCTTGGAAGGTCCTAGTAGAGCTTTATATTAAGATTTTTTTTTTTATTTAAAGGACATCCTACGGACGTTAGTTTCAAAATTAATGCGTTTCTTAAATAACATTACTTTAAATTTGTTTAAAACCCGAAATAAAATATATTATTAACTGCATTTAGTTCGTAAGGACTTCATCGCGTGATAACTATATCGCAAAAAAGACAAAGGAAGAAACCTGAAAATGTCTAAATTTCTACAGTTCTTGAGACACTAAATCACTAATATTGAGAGGAAACACAAAATAATTTTGCGTTGTGATTCCAAAGATTTATTCTTCAAAATATTTCAATAAAACTAACATCTGGACTACCATTATTTTTCTTGGGGTTAAATTAATCTGTTGAAAGACTACTGTGCTAACTTGGTTCGACCCGACTGTGACAGGGCTGTTATTCGTTGTATTATGTCAACTGAGGACGGTTCCTGCGATTGAGAGGCATGGGTTAACTCATCCAGACTTTATAAAGTGAGCACCCTACTTCAAGAAAAAAATTTAGCATTATCTCATCCTTGGACAGTATTGCATGAACTCCAAAAATGCGTTTTCTAATTTCTTTTGTCTATTTAATTTTTTCTCACATAAGTAGATCCGTGTGTCTAAAAAAAAATGTTAATCAGTAGGCAAAAGGTCCGGAGAGTAGGAGGGGTGTAACAGAGTTTCATATCAAAGCTCCAACAGTTATGATGACGTCACACGTGAGATATGTTGAAATGCGCTAATCATGCAACAAAATGGACTCTTTACCATTGACTAAAGATGGCTTTATTATTGGATATTTGTGATTCATTACATTAATTAACAATACAATTCGGCATTGATGGTTTTTCTAGAATTTAAGAATAATTTTAAATCACCTTTTTTTGATGATTCGGGAGCTTTAGAAAATGCCTTGATGCTTCTCCTTTGTTAAGCCACTGTCCAAAAAATGTTAAGCTACTGTAATCGTACACATTATCCTATAGCATAAACTCCATAATGTTGTTTCTTTGTTTTTTTGGTGGTCGTTTAATGTGTGTGGAACCTATATTTCAATCATTTATACTTTTCCGATCGCCTTCGGGTGGTCATCAACGTTCGACTAAGGTTAAGTTTCCCTGCAAGTTCTGTGGTTTTCTTCCAACAGAGTCTGCAAAACATCATCAAGAGAAGATGTCCTTCCACGACCTTCTTTGCCCTCGAGCTTAAGCCTCCCTTCCGAGATTTTTTTGAAAGACCGTTGAACGATTTACTCATTAATGCTGCCCTCGCCTTGTTTTATGTTTCTGGCCGTATGCACAGTGTTCCAGCAGAGTTTAAACTCGTAAAACAAAGTTAAACGAACAAGGGTCTCTTGTAGCGTAGGGACTAGCATAACAGCCTTCTATGCCCAAGATCATTGGTTCAAACACTAGGATTTTTTAATGGGAGTCAAAATCCCTTAGTTATGCCGTCCTTTGAAAGGAACGTTAAAATGTGGTCCAGAGCCTGTGCGATGTCAGGTACTCGTTAAAGATCCCTATCCTAATTAAATCTGGATATTCAAAATTTAGGAGTTCCACTGTAGCATCGTCCGATTATCCTCAGCACCATATAGTGACGTTAGATAAATAAACCAACAAAGTTATACGAATATCACACGTTGACATTTTACTAAATATAGGATTTCTAAACAGCGAAATGTTACAGAGGTAATCAAATATTATTGTTTGAAAGAAGGTTAATAATCGTTAATATTCATGGAAATAAATAGTCTAGTAAACGTAAACCGTTTGTTATATACTTTAAAGAAAACTAAAAATTCTTGCGTTTCCATGGAAACCCAATACATTATTAAAGAGTTCTTTAAAAAACTATATAGTAGCAAACGTTCTTTCTTTGGCATGGTGTCTAAAGAATCAAATGTTAAGAGAGCTGTCTTGTGCAAACGACATAAACCTCTCGAAATAGTCCTACACAGTAAAAAGAGCAATTACTGAAGTACGAAGTATATATACAATATTTCTTAGAGACTACTAAAAGTGAAAAAAAAAATGTGTGTTTAAGTTGTGAAAATAATACAACTACGAAATCTTAATTTAATTTTTTTAATGGAGTACTAGGAATAAAGTTATTTTAAAAATCATATTCTTACTTCTTGCTTTTGGTTTTAAGGTTGAAGTAGACCTAGGGTCGCTGGAGATGCATATTTTATATTGCGCAAAGGCCAGGAAAGCCGCAAAGAAACAAAGGATTTAGATCTAAAAGTTTAAAGAGGCTTTGAAACAACTCTTTTAGTTCCACAGCTCTTTTTCAATCTTTGGAACTTGTTTCAACTTTATTACATCTGCTTCTTGTTACTGAAGTTTTTCATTTATGTTTCCTAACCGCAGCTCTTACTATTTAAAATTAATGTTTCTAATGAGATTCTATTCCCTTGTAACTATAATCAAATAATATTACCCAAGCAAAAAGGCCAAATTTCCATTGCATTTTCTTAATCCACTCTCTGAGATTACGTTTAGCCTCACCATACCCTTATTTATCCACACACATGCTACTTGCTACCGTTATTTTTGGACTCTATTTTTTTTTTTTTTTTGTATTTTGCAACCTCGAATTTCCTCAAAAACTAGCGCTCTGGGCAAATGTCCAGTCTGCACTGTTGTAAATCAGGGATAGCATGAACTGTAATGATTTATAGTTTTTTAGAGAAAATTAACAGTAGTATATGCTATTTTTAATTTTTAGCAGAAACTAAAACCTATAAAAAAATATTACCAATCTCAAGGCTGAAAACCAATGCACGATACCAAACAAATAGAAAGGATGTAGAATGTATCTGATATTATGATTCGTCCCATATTTTTATTGTTCAAGAATAGTCTTTTCCTAGTTATTTGTTTATACTGATAAAATAAATTATGATCTATCAGATTATTATTAGCATAATCTATTTTAACGATTGACCTAGAGTTCTTGGCGAAATTTCTTGAGGGTTGATCGATTTGGCAACCGGCTAATTTGGAATAAATAAACACATATATGGCTTTCAAAGAACTTTATATTCGGAAGCGGAAATGAGGATGCCATGCCAAAGGACTTTCCCAGTTCTAAGATATTTACTCTTTAAAAAAATGATTGATGGTTGGGAGAAAAAATATTTTATCAAACGGAATCTCGGATTTAAATATATACGTGTTTATTGATATCTGATAAAAAAAAAAAAATTATAATATCTAAATATCATTATTAAAAAAAGTCATAACTGTAATCAATTAATTTTCAAGTAAGAATAGTTTTTCGTAATTTTGGATTACATGAAATTAAAACGAATTTACAAGTAACGCAAATAGAAAGACATTAAACTACGTAAGTGCAAAATTAAAAACAACTGCTTCCCTGCAATTTAATTTATTACTTCAGTCAATTAGTAAAGTAATAACTTCATGTTTGCGTGTGCAAATGTTATCATGAATAGAACCAATAAAAATAATTACATTTATCTCTCGTGTGATATTAAAAATGTTAGCATGCAGCTTCAGGCATTTTTTTTTTTTTTTAATCTTAATTTAATAATATTTATTATTCGCACCTGTCAAACGCAGTAAGTCACAAAAAGCAAATGTGCTATAGAAACATAAGCAGAGGTCATAATGGGGATAGTCTTCATAGTCTTCGTCATAGTCTCTCATCCACCTCCTTTTCAGCCTTCTTTTAACAGGATTTCAGTTAATGACATATCGTTTATTAGTCAGTTGTCGATTCTGTGTAATTTACTATCAAAACGCGAATATAGAGTTCGTCAACTGTTGGTTGTTGTAAGTCCGTATGTAGAGTTTTGTTATTTACGTACCAAGGAACTGTCGTTATAAGTCTTAAAATTTTTGATTGAAAGGATTGCAGTTTTTGTATGTGAGTTTTGTTTGTTTTAAGTCCATTTGGGTTTAAGTAAGTATGTATACGTATTCAATTTTATCTAATTTTTTATTTCGATGATTTGGGTAAAAGAGAGTATATTACTTTCGGTCGCTGGTTGAGAGTTTTTCTTTTCATCTCGACGTGTGGGCCCCAAGTCATCCTTCGGTCTGGTGTTAGTCCTAGGTAACGTACAGAGTTAGTCTGAGGAACTTAGTTGTCCTCAATCAAAATTGGTGGGCAAGTACTTTGTCGAAGTGTGAACGTCATATGTTTTGACTTTTCATGATTTAATCGGATTTTCCAAAGAGAGTGCCAATTTCGTAGAAGCATTAAATGATTTTGTACCGTCAGGAATGCCTGTAAAGGAAAGTCATGTGAAGTCAAAATTTGCATTATTGTTCCCGTAAGTTGCAGTCAAAATGTCGGAGTTGGTTGGTATTTCATGTCTATATATAATGTTTAGCAGAATATAAATTATAACATTTAATGTTCTTTGAATTAGGTAGTTAAATAAAGTCTTCGAATCCTATGGTATATAAGGTATAATAATTATTATGGTAGTTGCCGTAATGAAGCCTAAACAATGCGGAAATGTTCAGACTCGATGATTGAATTAAAAAAAAATTAACAATTAAGAAAATAAGAGAGCCAATAAAATTCTGTCCGACTGATTTTATACCATACTAGCGCTAAAAAACTATCAAAACGGGAGACTACAAACGGAAGCTGGTTCTTCCGCATAATGATTTTGAATACCAGACCTAAGGTGTGATAGCTGATACAAATCGTTTTAAAAAATCATTTTTGTCTCACAAACCACAATGAATAGGTACTCTTACTAGGCCATTCTGTGAAAAAATGAGAATTAAAATATCTAAAGTAGTACATAAAAATATGAAATTATATTAAAAATCCCTCATAGGTATCGTAAAGTAAGAATCATCTCTTACCGTTCTTTTGGTATGTAATACATCAGCTAAACAGCTATAGGTGGTAGAAGAAAATTAAGGTTATAACTGGTCGCATCTAGTAAGTACAGATGTCCAATAAAAGAAAAAAAGCCAAAATGCCTGTTGGGAAACGATAGAGGAAGCCACGCCCGTATTCCTACAACTCTATCAACAAGTGTTAAATATTTGCAATCAGACGAAATTCTAGACTTAACAAAAATATTGTTTTTAATGGTTTTCGTAGTACTTCCTCGTTAATATCTTTAAAATAGAATAGAAAAGATTTTATTGTGGAGCTTAGCCCATAATTGTTACAAATAAAGATAGCACATCTGATCAGAATACATTAGATAGATTAAATTATTTACAAACTTAATTATTTATATCGGTATAAAAAGTAGAGAATGAAATTTTTATTATATGTACGAGTATATACATACATATATATAAAACAGAGACCTTTTATTTTACATCATCCACCAACAGGCCTAGGCCCAATTACAGGTGGTAAATCATACAAAAAAATACATTACAAGACAATGATTGAAATAATAATAACAATTGAAATTATAAGTATAATAGAAATGTACTACATACCAGCTTAATTTATATAATGAAACAAAAAAAAAAGATATATAACTTAAAAATATCATAATCTAACAAAAAAGAAATAAAACTTTAAACAATTCATCATATATATACTCCTAAAAAATTAATTATATTAAGATAAAAAAACAATAAAAGATAAAAACAAAAAGAAGCAGAGAAATAAATATTAAAAAAAAAAAAATGAGAAAACAAATTAAAAAAAAAGATACATAATTTAAAAATATCATAATCTAACAAAAAATAAATAAAACTTTAAACAATTCATCATATATATACTCCTAAAAAATTAATTATATTAAGATTAAAAAAAAATAATAAAAGATAGAAACAAAAAGAAGCAGAGAAATGGAGAAATAAATATTAAAAAAAAAAAACGAAAAAAAAATTAAAAAAAAGATATATAACTTAGAAATATCATAATCTAACTAAAAAAGAAATAAAACTTTAAACAATACCTTTTAAAATGGGAAATTGATTAATGTTAGGTCAACATATAAGTTCATATTTAAATTTGTATCCATGGTCATATGACTAATTGTTGAAATTTGATTGCTCAATGTAAATTAAAGATTAAACGGGGGAGGGACGTTTTTACCTCAACCACTGATCCTTTTGTTTAATTCGCTTTCTCCAACCTTAACTCTAATGTATTTATCTGTTCTCTAAGATGACTTTTTAATAAACATAAGTAATGGAATAATTTGAGGTATGGAAATATACAATTAGGAAATGAATAATTAATCAACAAAAAAATGTTTGCGGGGAATCGAAACATTTCTGTCACACAATTAGCAGTGAAAACGGAAAGCGGAGGTATTGTCAGAAAATTTTCAACAATATAAAAACAGCTAGCTGATCATATCCTTCACGAAGGATAGTGCAATTTATCCGAAATTGCTCATAAAAGTGCCAAACGCGTATGCGATGGGAGAAGCTTTTCAGTGCGTAACTCAAGACCATACACGCCAATGTTCAGAGATGTTGTTCCGACGACACTGCCAACAGTCGAGTCGAATTAATTCAACTATGAGTATTAATAAACTCCATTACAAATTATGTGTATTATTACACACTCCCACACGGTAGTCATCCATCCTTTGATATACTGAGCTAGCTATCGGTTACAAAACAATGTTTTTGTGTGCTTCCAAACAAAAAAATGTCTATAAACGACTTCGTTCTATGCAGTAATAAAGCACATTACACAGTCATTACCAAAAATCAAAATTAACATTAAATCACATTTGTTGCAGACCTTTCTCCTACCGGATATACCACTTTCAAATCCAAACTCCCAACCCACATAAATCCTCTCGATCGCAAACTATCAACCTCACATATTCCTTATAACCCTCCGAGGCGATTGAAAAGAAGATTGCCTCGGGTCATACTTACTTAAATAGACATCGAAGTTCTACCACTGGGTAGTTTCTTCACAAGCCTTTTCACACCCTTTATTGTAATTCAACACTTTTACTTGTTGTATTTATGTACATACAGTTGTAAAATTCAATAAAATATAAAAAACAAAACAAAAAAAACAACATTAAATCAAATATTCCCATATTCTGATATGCATGGTAGTCGTGAAAATATATATATTCAGTCTGAATAAATCATGACGTAAAATCCTCACACTAGACTGAAATGACAAGAAACAGCTTCCATATAACGATTACTAAAACATTTACTAAACAAGTGCTCAAAACTTTCCATCTAGAACAATAACATATTTTATACTACCATCATTAGGCCTATTTGGACAACTGTGGGGATCCATCGAACCATCAAATTCCTCCCGTATACAAACTTAGTATCCAAAATCCTCCGAAGATCCTAAATGCCCTTTACTTTGTTACCAATAAAATAATCCATAAAGACTTTAATAGCAGAAATAGCACGAATTAGACATACCATCTTTAATTCCAAACTACCACTTGTCCGCAATATATCATCTCCAACTATTCCTGATAGTCCTCCAAGGTGGCTTAAAGACCTACTAATTTAAACTGAAGTTCTACCAGCGGTTTAACTTTCAAGGGATTCTTTCAAACCCATAATACGAGTAATTGTTACCATTTACCTAATGTATTGTAATATATATTTTTTTGGCCTTCCTAAAATAAAATGATTCTATTTCACAATTTATAAGGTTCGGTCTCAAGGTCTATTATGAATAATTTTTCCACATACAATGTTATACCGCTTTATCATTAGTGTCGTCGGTTTACACTCATTTATATATAGTTCATCGGTCATCGTAGCTTCATGTCACTTCGGCTCCAACGATCCAACTGGAATCAGCTGTTCAAATTATAATATACATTAGCTTAGGCTAAGTACCGTACTCCTGCGTAATGAAAGGATTAGGCCGAGATAAAGCCCAGTCGCCAAGTTTTTCCCCATTTTTGGATACCCACTTTATAGAGGCTGGGTATGCCTCATGATAACCTGCATACCCCAGGGTCACTCCACGGCTAAAATAACACAATAAATAATTCTGAAACAGCCAGGATTCCACTCTGAGACTTGAAGAACAGTTGACGATCTATCCACTAGACCAAGCCCCTCCAAAATTACCGACTAGGATGGGAAAAATTATTGCACTGCCAAAACCGCGGAAAAATGGCAGTCATATGTATTGGCCAGGAATAATACCAAAGAGGCCGTAAAAAATGCAAAAAGGAGATCTTGGGAAGAATTTGGAGAGAGATTGAACCAAGATCATGGTGAAAACATAAAGCTATTCTGGAAAAAAATCAAAGCACTAAGAGGCCGAACAGACAAGGGAATCAGGAATGTTAAGAATGAGCTAAGAGAAATGGTCTCAGAAGATAAAGGCATCCTAGAGGTATGGAGGAGACATTATGAAAAGCAATTCATAAATAAATATGTGTGTCCTTTGAACAGTCGAGAAGGGCGCTGGAATGAAGCTGAGTTCGATGAGGTCATCGAGGAGGAAGAAGTTGAGCTAGCTATCGAAAAGATCAAGACAGGAAAAGCTCCAGGACGGGATACTATAGTTGGAGAGTTTGTTAAGTATGGTGGAATGGAGTTAATGATGTCTCTCCAAATACTTTTTCAAAAAGCCTGGGATGAGAAAAAGATCCCTACAGAAGGGAATATAATGTGATAATTCCCATACATAAAAAAGGCAGCCAGGCTGAATGCTCCAACTACAGACCTATATGCCTGTCTCCAGTGGTATACAAGTTGTATACAACCATCCTGCATAATAGACTGAAACCTCTAGTTGAGCCGTTTATAGGAGAGGAGCAAGCTGGATTCAGGCCAGGACGTCAGACGCAGGACCATATATTCACCCTTAGGAATATTATGCAAAAATCATGGGATCATGATAAAAATTTGTACCTTGCCTTCCTAGACCTCCAAGGTGCATTTGACTCGGTCCCAAGAAACGAAATGTGGGAAACACTAAGAGCCAAGATTGTTCCAAGAAGCCTGTTGGAAGCTATAAAATCCATATACCAAGATCCAAAGGGTATAGTGAGACTGAATGGGCAGGAATCGGACCATTTTAGCATAGCTAGAGGGGTTAAACAAGGGGATAGCTTAAGCCCATTGCTATTCACATTATATATGGATGAAATAGCTGCAATCTGCTAAAGGCGAACAGAAAGGACTTTCCTAGGGCGAAGGAATCTGCTTCCAGTCGTGATACAGCTTCTCATGTATGCGGACGATATTGTACTGATTGCAGATTCTGTAGAGAAATTGCAGCAAGCAGTTGACGAATGGAATGAAGAGCTCCGCAGGAAGGGCATGACCATCAGTACCAGCAAGAGTAAGATCTTACAGGTTGGAAGGGTACAGGAAGATGTTTTGGTATACTGCAATGGAGAGGCGATGGAAGAGGTGTCAGATTTCACCTACCTCGGCACTGTTATGCATAGATCTGGGAAAGTAGACTTAGAAATAGTGAACAGGATAAGCAAGGCCAACGCTGTATACTACCAGATCTGCAATACAGTGATCGGGAAGAGAGAAGTCAGAGAAGTGAAACTGCACATCTTTAAGGCGGTGTACCTTCCTATACTCCTTTATGGTGCAGAAAGCTGGGTGATGTCTAGCAGACTGGAGAGCAAAGTCATTGCAGCGGAGATGAGATTTCTCCGAAGAATCGCAGGGAGACCAAGACGGGACTGCATCCGCAATGATAGAATAAGAGAGGAGTTAGGAGTACCCTCAATGAAGGATGTCCTGGAAACTCGGCAGCTTAAGTGGTTTGGACATGTTGTCCGGATGGAGGGACACAGAGATCCATTGAAAACCATGGACTATATTCCCATTGGTAAAAGACCCCGTGGCCGACCAAGAATGTCGTACCTGGAGTACGTAGACCGTTTGTGCAAGAAACGAAATAAAAATATTCGCCAAGCCAGATATCTAGCATACAACAGGGAACATTGGCAATCCTGGCTAAACGCTCCTATACGCTTAAAGGCACTACAGGGTGATGCAAAAGAAGAAGAAGATGGGATAAATATTTAAAGTGGGCAATAAATAGTTTAAAATATTTTAGTTTAGTTTCTGATCATAAACAGGATCACATTGTTACAGAATTACTTAAGGGACATCCAATTTTATTCATAAAGATTCTGAAATGATGTAATTTATGTCAAAAAAATATAAATATTTTAACAAACTAACATTGAATAAGCAAAACGTACTTCTTTCAAGTTAAAAAGCTTATTTGTAAAAAACGATAATAAACTAAAATAGTTGACTACGAAGTTTTCCTTTGGATCATCAGTTTATCTATAGATACAATAGAGCGGATTTATATTTAACATTATTTATACACAATCCACAATAAAACGTGTCATCTAATTACGAAGACCATTCATTAATAAACAAAAAAACGTTTTTTAAAAATCCATAGATATGAGCAAATAAAGACTGTAACAAGATCCAGTTGGCTCACCTAAGAGAATGAAAATATTTATTTGTTTGGCAATAATTTCCTTCCAACGGCCTTCTAAGTGTTGAGACTGATAGGCTTGGAATATTTCAGCGTTCCAACCGAAACTCTAAACGTTGCGGAAGTAGTGCAAAATATAAGAATGATACGAGCTTTTAGAGCTTAATATGTTTTTTCTTTTTTAACTCATTTCAAGATTAAAATATTTTGGCAGGTATAGATCTATAAAAGTTTGCTATTTCTTTGATACCGACGCCAATATAGGCAAATTGCACATTCCACTTAGCAAGATATACATTTTTTTGGGGATGGCTTTTAGGTGTATATTAGCAAGGACAGCGTTCACACATTTTTGCGTCACTTGCAATTCTGCCAAACCCGTTTTGACTAGAAGAAAGAAGGAAGAAAAGATGAAAAAACAAAAAAAGTGAACCGCTTGCTGACTTTCAGTACATACAGCTCCAGAAGAAACATCAATTACAAAAAATCTACCTCAGATTGATGATTTATTACTGTTTGCATGTTTAATGGTACTTTATGAACCATTCTCTGTTCAAAATTGTCACAATATACGATTATTTTCGTCAGAAAAATAAATTAAGAGTACTTAAAGGTGTTTGACTGAGCCCTTGGAGGTTCTTTCAGCTTCAGAGGTAATCTAGGGTTGAAACAACATAATAAACAATTATCCTGCCATGACCAGAATCAAACCCTTATTTTGATGATTAGTTGGCGCATATTTAGATATTTTCGATACTTTTTATTTTCACTTACCTATATAAGATATAGGATCAGATATATCATTTCTGAGGAGAAAAAAATTATTTATTTGTTGATTATTTCTAGATAGATTATTTTCCTCGATCAATTAATGTTGATATTCTGTAGACCAGATTTCTTACTGGTATTCTGCGTAAACACGCGGTGATGTATAATGAATTTAAAAAAAATTCTACGCGCATAAAAAAATTGAAATAATAATATCTTAACCCCCAAGAAAAATATATAAAACAATAAGATAATGACATATTTAAAAACAATATTTTTCGATCCAAGTAACTCTAAATCAAATAAATAATTTAGATTAAAAACAAAATATTATATTCCTAGAGAATAAAAAGCTTTAAAACAACAGAACGGGATATCTATACAGTGAAATAATAACAATTCATCTTATAATCACATATATTATTTCTGTTGGAAAGATTCATTTACTGAACCAAAACACAAAACTAAAAATTTACCATCAGAAACAATTATTTACAGTGTGTGAATGTTCTTTAAGTTGTTGAAAATACAAAAAGTAATTTTACATTAATTAAAAAGCAGAGTTTGAAAACCAATGGTTACCAATACAACAATATATTAATAAACCATCTAACATTTTAGATTTATTATATATTAATAAAAAAAACAAAGAATCTAGATATGCGTCAGATTCACAACTATCCCCAATAATCAAAACTTTTCGATCTGAAACTTCTTTTAACTCTCCCTCAAGACTTTGCAAATGTTATTTACGACATCTTATAACTATATATATATATATATATATATATATATATATATATATATATATATATATATACATATATATATATATATATATATCTATACAAGAAATTAATTCATCGACCCTTTTATATTGTAATTTTGTTTGAAATAATTCGGGTTTTAGGTCATTAAACTATCACTCCTTTATTTTCTTTATTTGGATGTTTCGATCCTCCGTCTATATATATACATAGCATCCTTTTCAACACTGCAATTAAACATAATTGGTTACATTTTGTGGTATGTTGGTTACATTTTCCATAAACCATCTATCTATAGCCAGGTACAATATATTATAAAAACATCTTACCAATCATCAGATTGTTTTATAGTTATTGGTTTATATAATAGTTTGGTTTGTTTTTGTGATATATTTTTTAAGCGTTGTTGATCTTTTATTTTTACTAGAATAATTTTATTAAATTTATTTATTAATAAGTTGAGCTTCGGCCGCCAAGGCTGGAGGGGGAAGAGCTTGGAGATCCCAGTGCCCTGTAGTTAGCCTGAGTGGTGTGCCAGTGCTCAATAAAATTCTTTGGTTAGATGTTTTTATAATATATTGTACCTAATACAATATAGATAGATAGATGGTTTATGGAAAATGTAACCAAGTATGTTTAATTGCAGTGTTGAAAAGGATCCTATGTATATATATAGACGGAGGATCGAAACGTCCAAATAAAATTAAGAAGGAGTGATAGTTTAATGATCTAAAACCCGAATTATTTCAAACAAAATTATATATAAATATGTATATATATATATATATATATATATATATATATATATATATATATATATATATATATATATACATTTCTGTGAAGAGATTTTTTTATTATTTCTTGATAGATTATTTTGCTCGATCGATTAATAATAATAATTAGCGCATCGAATGAGATTAAATTACTATACTATATTATATGGAATTTTATTTTATAACTTGTTATTACAATTTTGGTTTCACACAGAAATCTGGTAAAATGGTAAAGGTAAAATGGTACTATTTATATATACTATGGAATAATAAATAAAGGTTTATACCAATTATTGTGGACCAGAAGAGGGATGGAATCTCTAACACATTCTATCTTCAATGGAACACTTTTAGGCCATGTTTAGAGTTTTCTGCTTATTTTAGCTTCTTCTCAAAATAAACAAGTTGAGTGTCTGTTTGAATAACAGTTGCTTTCTGTTCAATAGGTAATGGGGGAAAATTGGAGATGTTGGGGCAGCAAAGAAGCATAATCCAGAACATCAATCACTTGAGGTGTTTGCGAGATTATCTTTCTAATAGGTCCGTACAAATACCAGAGGCCTGGACCACGTCCAACCTAGCAACTTAATGGTGTAAACACGTCTGTTTTCCAGTTGCAGGGAGATTTTTCAGTCCCATCAACCTTTCGCTGGAATTGCTTAGTAGCTCTAACGGCTTATGGAATCAAAATTTCCAACGAGTGCAGCAGTATCGGATTCCTGTTAAAAGATGTATAGCCCCTGCTACGGAGCTGCCTGCTCCCTGGTATCGATCCCACGAAGATTTATGACCCGATAGATCACATCATCTCTATTATTCTAATGATTACAGTGATGGCTCGCCGATCAAAATTTACAGAATATACCAAGTTCAAAAAACATAAGATTGATCTAAAATATATAAAGCATATTTATTGCCAACGTTTCGAGCCACATTTTATGTCTTCATCAGAGCTAAAAATAAAGAATACAGCAGACTTAGATATGAACACAAGAAAAAATAATAAGGAAGTTATAGATAAAATAATTGCTGTTATAATATTTAACAACTAAGCTTTTTTTATTTATATTTTATTGAATTTTACAACTGTATATTAACATAAATACAATAAGTAAAAGTGTTGAATTATAATAAAGGGCGTAGAAGGATTGTGAAGAAACTACCCAGGGGTAGATAGAAGATTCAAAGACTTCATTTATTTACATAGTATTTACAATGTACACTCAATACAAATATGTCTGGTTTCATGATTTCAGTGGACCTTTTTTCTTGATAACAGAGTTTTAATCATCCTTTGAATTTACTAATGATCATACAATATTTTGTTTAAGACAGTAGAAAAAGTAACAAAAAAAACAAAAAAACCTACACAATATAAATTACAATATAAGTTTAAAAGTACATGTTTGGTTCTTTTGTGCGTGTAGCGTTTTAGCGATGTTTTGTTGTAATTACCAATTTCTAGTTTTAATACCCAGTACTTCGACGTTTATTCAAGTAAGTATATCCCGTGGCCATCTTGTTTTCAATCGCCTCGGAGGGTTATCAGGAATATGTGAGGTTGATATGTTGCTGACAAGAGGGTTTATATGGGTTGGTAGTTGGGAATTAAAAGTGGTATATCTGGTATGTTATATTTAGAAATAATATAACTATATTAAATTGTTGATCAGTAATAAGTTTATTCCCTATTCGTCACTTTATATTACTTTTTACAACTTTGTGTATCAGATAATATTTTTTCTTAAATATTTTTCTTTCCAACGGTATATCATACGTCTATATTACTGTTAAGCCAAGAATTAATAAAAAAATAGTTTTGCTCTTTTATCATTAAGTTGATCATCAAATTCGTCCAACTTGTATATTTATCCATCCTTCATCAATGTCATTTAGATGATATGGTTAATCTTTTGGAATGTACAAAATTAAAGGTAATTAAGAGGAAGAAAATTTTAAATATCGTCATTTAAGCCCTGTCTATTTCAATCAAAATCAAACCAACATCATGTTAAAGCCCATTAAATTTTACATAGATATAGTGAGTTTGTTCAAAATCGTTACAGCCGTTTTTAAGAAAACGAGAAAAATGCGTGGCATAAAATAGGTTAACTGATTTTGAGGAAAATGTTTCAGTAACATCTCAGGCATAGACGCTCTTAAAATATAAAATTTAAATTCTATACAACTTATCGTTATCGTGCTAGACTTACCACATACACACACAGACCTTCTTGTGGGGCTTGGTCATTTGGACTCAAAGGACCCTAAAACGTGAATTTCCGTTGAAAAATGGAATTTCGAAAATTTTCACGATCGCAATATTGATAGGTTAAGAATGTAAAGAAATCATAATACATTGATTTTTCAGTACACTGATAAACAGGTTATATAGAAAAAGATTTAGATTTTAACGCAATATGTGAATATTTATAGAAACTATAAAGTAAGACAATTATATGTATATAATGCAGCTGTTAAAAATAACTCACTACCTTAAGACCAGGAGTTGGGGAATAATTGACCGACTTCAAACGAACGAAAGGACAAAAGAGTCTGTAAAACTCATACAGAATGATTTTTACATTTCTGGTATTGGGGAGTGTGAGGTCTGAAGAGAATGAAAAGTCCCGTAAAGAATCCACTGGCAATTGTACAGTTTTGTCAGATATATTTGTTGATGGTGTTCGACAACTGGCATGCTCATTGGGTAGAATATAAAAGTTAGGTACGCGTTCTGTTGTCTATTACCCTAATTCTCTACACAATCCCTATATCCCAGTTTCACCCACCAATACAACCCTCCTCAACAGTGGCTCCAAGACATTTTATAACTATTTTTACTGGAGTCCTGACACTGGCTAGATTCTCCTCGCAAATCCATAATGATTGTGGCTATATTTTTTTGGCGCCCTCACTTAGATTCCGCTGGCTGTCACCAGTGACATGGTTGAGAGAGGCGCTGGGATCCCTCGGATTCTGCTTTTCCCCTCACAAGTGGGTGGACAAGCGTAAATATTTTATATATTGGGTTATATCACATGAAATGTACGTTTTCAAGGGAAAGGATTTTTATTAAAAATACGCTATGAAAACAGGATAATTGTATTCGAAGTATTTACCTTCTTTTTCTACACATTTTTTCCAACGTGACACCAACTTTTTTATCCCCGAACTGAAAAACTCTGAGCTTTGAAGTGAAACAAAATCTGAAAACGCACTTTTCACTTGATCATCATTTTCAAAAAGTTTTCCTTTGACGAAGTTGTCTAAATTCCTGAACAGGTGGTAATCTGTTGGAGACAAGTCGAGAGAATATGATGGGTGCACAAAGAACTTCGTAGCCCAGTTCTTTCAATTTTTGCACGGTATGTTTTGAAACATGTGGTCTTGTTGCCGCTCAGTGAGATCATGAGGTACCCATGTATCAAGCTTTTTTACTTTCCCAATACACTTTAAATGTCTGGAAACGGTAGATGCACTTGCATTTAGTTGTGCTGAGAGTCCTTTAACTGTTTGGTAGGGGTTTCCTTCTACTGTATGTTTGAGGACATCGTTATCTATTACGGACGGAGGTCTTCCTCGGGGCAAGTTTTCCAAGTCTGTATCCCTAGCTGAAAACTTAGCAAACCAACGGCGAATGGTCCGTTCATTAACACTCCCTTCCCCAAACGCCTTGAAAATATTTATATTGCTATTTATATTCGATACAGCTGCTGAATGGCGGAGTTTAAACTCGTACAAAAACATTACTCGAAAATCGATTGATTTTAGTGTTTCCATGTTCATATTTGGGGGTATACTAAAAAGTGGGTAATTGATTGGGAAGCTAATGTTTATAATACAAAGGTAGAGGATTAGTAACTGATTACTTTAAATATGTAAACATTCGGAAGAAAACAACAGAGACCTGCGAAATCCGTTATGTATTTCAGAAACTATAAAAACGGACATTTCATATAAAACAACCCAATAGATATGGGTGTGTTAAGATGTTTAAAAAAAAAAAAAAAAAAAAAGAAATATATATATATATATATATATATATATATATATATATATATATTGTGTTTTTTGTATATATTTCTTTGAATTTCTATTTTTATGCAATTTGACTTTATCTTTGTTTATTTTTTTAATATTGTATTGATATGATCTGAAACCGTTATTATCATAGAGCTTATTGAGACAAATTGTAATACACCTGAATAAAAATTGTTTAAAAAAATTAATAATAAAACACCATTTGGATAGATAAACATACAAACACCATAAACATATATTTTAATTCGGAATAACCAAGCAATAATTCGAGTTTGAGCTTAGCTAGAGCAATTAGTTAGGATCGACCGTTTTAATCGAATAGTATATAAATAGGATCGAAGGTTTCGATTTACAAAAAAGTTGGTTCAAGTCATGAAGTTAATCTTTATGCTTTAATGATATTTTATTCGAATAAATACTCCACGAAGGAACTGATTAGAAAATCCAAAAATGCACACAAGGTAACAAAAATCCTTTTAGGAGCGTTGTCTATAATGAGCTAAAAAATAAAGAAAATGAAAGGTAAAGGAAAAATCGAGATGAAAGAGAAAAAGGGGAAGAAAATAAAAAAGAAGATAGTACTATAAGTGAGCGGAGTGGCTCTATCGACAACCACGGCTGGATATATCGGGCCTCACAAACAGGAACGTCGTGGATAACTTATATCTTACCACCCAGGTATCTTGGAAAATATAACAGGGGCTTTGGCTAGGGAACTCGTTTTAGTGGAGGAAATCAAGGTAATCAGGTAGAGTGGTCCTAATACACATTTATGGATAGGTATTTATTACAAAGGCCTTGAATAATTACAGAATGGTTTAATATTTCCAAATATTTTTTAGTCGTAATATCCATTTACAAAACTAATCGTATCCCATTGGATTACTGTTATCTTTTCTGGATCCTAAATCCAACGTAAAATAAGTTTGCCATATCTTCACTGATATTAGACTAATTAAGATCTTTGTAAAAGACGCTGCAAATTATTACACAATGGTTTATTATTTCCAAATAACAATATTAGGGTATAACTTTCAATAAAGCTGTTAATAGGCAATTAAGTAATATGAAAATCAATAAATAATTCAAAGGAAAATAGCATATCACCACTGCTAACACTATATCCCTGCTACTTCTTGACTAATTTCAATGACTCTTTTTTTCATTTTGTAGAAAATTAAATTCTATATAAAATAGAAAATTTCAGGTATTTATTTATTTATTTATTTTTATTTGTTCGTTATTGGGGTTCTACGAGTCCAGAACACCTATAAGATTTTCTCTATCATCGATAATAACCGAGTTATCAGGGAGTCACATCTCTTATAAGTTGTAGGGAGGAGATGGTATTATAAATGACGAGACTATTACGCCCACATAAGTTGTAGCTTAATCATATAAGATTTTTTTTTCTTCACTTTGTTCATCGCGTTGTCTTGATCTCAAAAGTCTTTTCAATTTGATTCCATCTTAAATAATAACATTTTTTTTTTGTTGAATTACATCTATTATAATTTGTGACTTGAATATACCAATGAAATGTTTTTTTTATTATTATTATCGCACTTTACTAATTCTAAAACTCTATAAATATTTTTCTATATCTTCAAAAATAACTGAGTTATGGGCGTTTCAATTTTTTTCTTTTCTTTTTTCTCTTTTTTATAATTATTCGCGGTGTTTTGGGTAAAAATTTTTTTAATTAATTTTTTTCTATGTCTTTAAAAATAAATGTATATTTATTAAATGGGCCATTCTCAGCAAAACGTACAATCCGGTGCGACTTTCTTGAAAATTTCAAAAGTTGAATTTTCGGTCCATCATTTTTTTGTGTCCTTATATATGAAATCTGATCTAATTTAGCGCAAAGCTTGATTCGGTGTAATAATTAAAATAATTAATTCCATTAATAAATAATTAATTGAAAACAATAATTATTCCAGAAAAATTAGATCACAGAAAGTGAGCTAATGACGATCTAGTGGTGAGCCAATGATGATTCGGTGAGCCGATGATTTTTGGAATGATCTCCCAAAGGTTTTTGAACGTCTAAAAGGGTTAAGACAGTCCTCGCCTCTTTCAACTGTTAAATATTTAAAAAAATTCGCTTATATATATGATCAGCGCTCGATAAAGTGTGAACCAGAATATTTCTTCATATCAGAGCAGTAGATTCAAAGGAAGAAAAACATCCGTTTCATCATTGGCGCACCTTCTGTGGGGTTTTAAATTTGCTCTCCAAAGTATCAAAATAAAGAAGTACATCAATCTACTCAGTAAGCTGAACCCTATCACAGAAAAATAGAAAATTAATCAATTAAAAATAACTAGCAGAGGTAGAGTGGGTGCGACAATGACGGCCAATAAAAATACTCTCACTCACTAGCGTACGTCTTCCCTCCCAGCCACCGTGAATGATACAGAAGACGGTTACAAACCTCTTGGTCCGCTTGTCGAAGGTGTAACGGCTTTTGCGAGCCTTTTTCCTCCTTTTTATGGCGTGAAGAATGATCATGGTGCCAAAAATCGTTTGGGGTGCGCCAATGACGGAAAATACTTTGGACATTTCATTTTTATTTTTTTGAAACGGATATAACTGTTTTATACACCTGCAATTCTGTATTCTGAAACTATAGAGTATATATATGAACGCGATTTACCAAACCAGTAAAATCTTTCCAGCACGTTGACTGGGTAGTACGTTGAAGTTGGCAAAGTCTGATTTAGACAGGGTGAGCCAATGATTTTCGGACAGTTATTCAAATTTTTCATACAGGTATAATTCATTTATTTGAACTTATGAATGTGCACCAAGTAGAGCAGAAAACCGTCTACCAGAAAAAAAGTTGGAAAATAACCAGTTTCGGTACGAGGGAAATCATTTGGACAGCGTTTGTACGTTTCGTTGAGAATAGCCCATATAACGTTTCGACCCACGTTCCGGGTCTTCATCAGGGCTTTCATTCAAGAATCAAGAAGCAAATCTTAGAAATAATGAATTGTTTTATAAAGTAGTTGAACCGATGAACAAATTTTGAAAATGACAACGTATATCAGAACGTCGGTTATCAAATATTTTTTCCACTATTTTCTTATTTTTTTAACCATAACTTTCTTCATATTTATATCACGGTCAACCGTTTAATATCCGATATTTTTATTAGCTTCTGCGCTCCTAATAAACAGTCAGTATTGAAACTAAAATGTTTGGCTATTAGGATGAGGATTTATAAATATATGATACGAATGGTAATTCAGTGATAAATAAATGAGTTATGAGCATATATATGGGCAATATGAGATTTGGGGATTCTATATATTTGGAACTTAAGAACTATCAAAACTGATAATTTAATAATTTATGAGGATATATTATTATTTAATTTTCAAAGTTTGCTATATTGATTCCAAAACGCTTCATATTTATTTTCCTCTACAAATAACCAAGTTTTAGCCGTGAAAAATATCTAAAACGTCGCCATTTGGAAGCTTATAATATTTCAGTTTTGAACCTCATCCTGGGATAAACCGTAAACTTAAAATATTCGGTCCAGGACTCTCGGCTTTTTCCTCATTTTTTTTTTTAATCGATGAGGTTGTTCCAAGCTCTCAGTACCTGATAACATCAATCAATCAAAATATAGAAGAGGAAACCGAAATAAGGTGCAGACTGGCAGGAGCCAACAATGCATATTATTCTTTATCGAAGCTTATTAAAATCTGACTTTTAAACCACGCTATGAAAATAAAAGTATAAAAATGGCTTATAATGCCCTTATAATATGAGTGCGAAACGTGGACGCTGAAGAAGTTTATCACACTCACGGTTGATCGCTTCGAGAGGGAGAGACGCATTCTCGGAACTGATAAGCAAAATTATACTTGGCTTATCCGAAAAAAAGCTCTAACCTGAATACCAAGATCTGAGTATCTCCAACTTCGTCATGTTATAGAGCATTAAGTGGTTAAGGGAAGTGTTGAGGATGGGAGAGAGCGGGGTCCTTCTAAAGACGTATAGAAACACTCCAGAAGGGACAAGACTTAGAGGCAGTCCAAGAGCGTGTTGGAAGAATAGTGTCCTCTCAGACTGAGGCAAAAAAGAATGAGTTCATGCTGCGGAGAGGAATACCTGGGGCCGAAGTATCGAACAGGCCAAGGAAAGTTTAATGCAACTGTCGCGCCAATATAGAGAGAAAGTCGATAAAATTATGCTAATAATTGTAAAAATCCAAACAAAATGTTTTTAATTTTAAGAAGAAATCATAGATATTTTAAAATACGATACCAAAAAAATCTGATGAGGGCGACACACGACTTTCACTTACCGCCGTTGTTAAAATCGATTAAAGAATTTTCAAATGTAATTAGAGATAAAATGAGTAAAAAAATAAAGAATAATTAAATAAAAGGTTCGGGACTCTTATAATGTAGACACGCTTCAGGTCAGTCTGAAAGTTTTTATAATTTACAATTAGACAATCCGAGTGAGTGTGTGTCATTATTTAATAGAAAATTGAGATATCCAAAAGAAGTGAAACGGTTACTCATCACCAATAGCCGCCCAGAGCTTTTGACTCTGTATCTATATATCAGCCCCTGAAATGTCTCTACTTTCTTTAGGTTCCATTTCATCGAAAATTCAGAAAAAAATAGGAACAGAAAATAGTTCAAAAAGTAATGCATTGCAAGACCAACTTAACCTCAACCTTACAGAAAAATCCATTAGTTATGCCAAAGCCACCGCCACAGAAAGTTTTTCTAAACGAGAAAATGCAATAGTTTTACAAACATTTCCCGTTATGAAGCAAAAAGAGTATGTTTTCAAAATCGCGGCTCTAATAGACCCAATATTCATTCGCTATACTTCTAGAATTTCAAACTCTCGATTTTGCATTTATTTTAATAGCAAAGATGCAGTAGACCACATTTTGAACAATCATCAGTCGATTCTTATAGATAGTAAAGAAATGTTCATCATCTCTACTAATAGAAAAAGACAATTTTCCTTCCGGATGTTTCTCGCTGAAGATATTTTAACCTATTTTATATGTAAACCACCTGGTCACGTATCTACTGATTGCCCTGAAAGAGAAAATGACAATAATATTCAAAAACATCAAAGTAGTGAAAATAGATTCAATAATTTAAATCCCAACATAAACAATAATAGTAAACAAATAAATGCCAACCATTCCCTATTAGATACACCTGACCATACCATTCCCAATAGTGTAACAGTACAGCCAACACTAACCGGTTGCCATGACAACAATTCAACAACCATAGCAGGAATAAAAGAAGACAAACCGAAGAAAGCCAAACTAGGTAACCATGGCAACTCAATTCATAGCAAAAATATTGAAAAACAACTCTTCAAAGATACGGCTTTAAATGTGGACCACAATTTAATATTAATACCGGCGTCTGTTTCAGGCGTCAAACGATGCCATTTAAGTCCTCTTCCTTCCTCTATACCCACTATGGAGCTTAACTTAACAATAGATCCACAAGAAGAAGGTGAAGACATAAACGATTTCGAAGATTTTCCTCCAATGACAGCTACACAATCTGTCCATAAAAAACCTTTCAAAAAACGATACTCATTACATCGTAAATTTTGAGGAAGCCCGACAGTCCATAGAGAAAAACCAAAAGTACCCCATCTCGTTCAATGATATGATAAAAAAAAAATCTCTGACAGATCGTCGTTCCAAATCAACTATAACGAAGCTGCTTAAAAAAATGTGTGACATGAAAGAAACCGTAGTACACTCGGACTAAAGCAGCGAACATTAATTTGCAAAATCAGAAAAAATTAAAGATAACTATATGGTTGCTAGAGTCCCGAGATCTGAAAAACCTTCTTAGGAAAACCAGCACAGCTATCTTCCGAGGAAATCATACCCACCGACCTGTTGGACCCACAAGACAACTCTGACCACAATCCTTGACTGTGAGCCCATTAATGAATAACACCTTAAGTGAAATCTGAGTACAGTGAAATATTTGCTTTGTTTTTTTTTTATACAAGAAATATGTGAAGAACAATTATTAACACCTTTGTAAAAAATTAACAATTATTAACACCTACTTGTGCAATAAAAAATGTATGTAGTATGCAAATGAACCAATGAGGGTAGATGCATTTATATAAATAAAGAAATAAAATAAGTTAAATAGAATTTCTAAAGACACAATAAATCTATTATATTATTATCTAAAATAATCAGTTAGTTTTATCGGCTTTTCATCATCCTTTATTAACTTTTACAAGCTTGTGTATAAGATGATATATTTTTTGTTAAATCTTTAGCTTTCCAACGGATATTATAAATTACTGTTCTTATGTACAAAAGCGAAAAATTACATTTAAAAAAAATATTTTAGCAGTTTCCTCTTTAAGTTGGATATCGAATTTGTTGAACTTATATATTTACCTATTTTTTATCGTTGATAACAAGATTATATTGTTATTTTTTTAATATGTACAAAATTAAAGGTACTTTAGAGTAAGAAAATTAAAAATATCGGCATTTAAGCCCTGTCAGGGTATTTCAATCAGAATAAAACTTCCATGATATTGAAGCCCACCAAATTTTAAATCGATAAATAGAGTTTAATCCAAATCGTTAGAGCCGTTTTTGAGAAAATCGTAAAAAGGTGCAAAATACATGGTATAAAGTGGCTCTTCTGGTTAGCTGATTTTGATGAAAAAGTTTCTGTAACATCTCGGGCTTAACCTCTTTGTAAGTGGAATACATCACATAATATCTAAGACTGTATTTCTTAGGCACATCCTTAACTAAATTGTGAACAACTATCAGGCTTCCTATAACTCTGAGCTCTCAAGATTTCTTAATCCCTGAATTTTTCACACTCTTCCCTTTTATTTTTATCACATCTTTTGTAATTGCTAACCTATTTCTTGCACTTATTAAATTTTCAAAAATATTTCTTGTAAAGAAAAGTAATATTTTATCGGAAGAAAATTGGTCCGTAAATTTTTAAATGGTCAATGACTATAACAAACAAGTCTTGCCGAGATGACTGGCTGAAAGCATCACGTCACGGACACATTTTACTTTTTATGTTATATCAGCTGTAGAGAATTTGGCAACCATGTTCTGGAAATTTTCCAAACTGTCTGTTAAAGTTTGGTCCAGTAATTGCATAGAAATGCGGAGCCTCCTCAAAGCTTTGTTAAGAATATAGCTGAGATCCAGCAGGGGCCGACAGTCTGGCCTAGTGATACAATCCACCTGGTCTGAGTCACTTTCAAAACAAAAATTAATTTTAAATTTATCACCACGATCGATTGTAAAGTTTATAAGTTCAAAATGCTTTTATATATATTTTATCAATAGGTATTTTTTCTCATTTTAAATTCATATCTTCAACAATAGATTATGTAAACAAAAATTATCTGGCAAACATTCAAGACGTTTAATTTTCGAGACATTTAATACATATACATATTTTTTATAAATGCTAATTATACTAAATTTCTCTTACCATTTTAAATAGACTTAATACAAATACTATGTAATATTTTAAGAAATGAAAAATCGTGCCAAACATAAATCTGTTAGAATAAGACGCAAGATTAGTGAAAATAAACATTATTGCGTAGGAGAGGCGAGATGTTTTCGACAGGAATTTAAATCAGACGAGAACTCAAAAATATCCCTCTACAAAAAAGTTATAAATACCTGAGAGATGTAGGTCACAATATGTTCAAAATAACACTTATTTGTTCTGCACTTGGAGGAACGGTCGATGTCATTAGTATAGGGGAACTCGTTTGTCTCTGTGCTGTATTTTTTCTGCTATTTCTACATTTAAAAAATGAAAATAAATTTAAAATTTTATAAGATAAAAATTGTTTTAGTAAAATATATATATATATATATCTTCTTCTTCCAGTGGCGCGACAGGCCGTGTAGGCCCTGGGCCTCGTGGTGTAAACTCCTGGGAGTTTACACTCACGTTTCACGATGCAATTTTTTTAGTGTAGGGTCATCACTCCCTACGACTAATTTTGTGAGTGGCCACCCTTTGGCTGACGGGTCTCACACCCGGGGGAGAGGCTGTGAGTGAATCCCCATTTTTTTTTTTTACATCCTTATAAAAGCCCCGCCGGGACTGGGATTCGAACTCAGAACCTGTCGCATGAGAGACTAGCGCGCTAGCCACTCAGCCACGGGTTCCCCTGTATATATATATATATATATATATATATATATATATATATATATATATATATATATATATATATGTGTGTGTGTGTGTGTGTGTGTGTGTTGGAAAAAACTAGGGTTGGAACAAACCCTCGCTCTGATGAAATCAGCTGATCTTTAAATTAAAAAGTATGTTTATTATTTTAGTTTTGTTTTGATATATTAGTGAATATTGAACCCGTAGGGGTAAGTTTATCTTTGATGTTTAGTATTTTTTTTTGTTTACAGTAAACGTTCTAAATGTGATTTATTATAAAATTGTATTGTAACCTTTTAGGTTCAATTATCTGATGTGAAAATAAAGAAGTTTCAAGTAAAAAATGGTTACTAATCACTCCCCCTCCGCTGAGCTAGCACTTATTTAAATAAATAATTATATAACGTAAATAGAGACGTTACAGTGTATATATAATTCAGATTGAAAATTATACATGGAGATGAAAGTAACAATTTTAATTTTAAAAATAGTTCCAAGCAACTATTTTTCTCAGAATTTTCTTTTTTCTCTTATAATATTTTTAAAATTCTTATTAGCGATTTTCCTGACAACGAATACATCCATGATAATCAATTAATATTTTTATTTTTATTATGAAGGATGAGATAGTTCGAGTGGCGGTCAAAAAATATTATAAAAAAGTGAAAAACTATTTATGAAATAACGTTTCGACCCACGTTTCGGGTCTTCATCGGGGCTTTCCTTCAAGAATCAAGAAGCAAATCTTAGAAATGATGAATTGTTATTTAAGTAGTTCAACGGATTAACAAATTTTGAAAATGACAAAGTATATCAGAACGTCGGTTATCAAATATTTTTCCACTATTTTCTTATTTTTTTAACCATAACGTTCTTCATATTTATATCACGGTCAACTGTTCAATTTTTATTAGCTTCTGCGCTCCTAATAAATTGTCAGTATTCAAACTATGTTTGGCTATTAGGATAAGGATTTATAAATAAATCTATGATACGCTTTGTAATTCATTGATAAATAAATATGCATATATATGTTAAATTTATTACATATGTTAGTATTATAGAATTATATTAATTTCACATTTAGGGATGTAATTTATGTATTTCAGCCTACGCTGCCAAGATCAACCTCGGTCATAAATTTTATGACCCATTATCTTTCGTCCCGCACTTCCTAACCATAAGTAATTAAATAATTGTATTAACAATATCTAAACCATCATAGAATAGAATAGAATAAAGTTTATTATTGACATGTTACATTAAGGACCAAACTGGTCCTCTCTTACAATGAACAGGAATCGTATCATGGACAAAGATGAAAAACGGTAAGAGAATAATATATTTTTAAACAACTGTTTAGGATCCAAGAAACCATAAATTGAATAAATAATTTAGATCAGAAACAAAATAGTATTCACCAAGATTATATTCAGCTTAAAAAAAAAATTAAACGATGGATAATACCGTGGAACGGAGTATTCATATAGTCAAAAATCACTACTTATCTTATAACATTAAATAGTATATAGTATATATATAGCAATTATTGTTGGAAAGATTCATTCACAGAACCAATAAACATAACAAACATTTTAAGCTTGTTATATTAAAAAAAAAAGGTATCTGGATAAAGATTTACAACTATAGTTATCAAGCAATAAAGTTTGACCTAAAACTTATTTTAATCATCCTTAAGACTTTACGAGTTTACCTGAAAGATCTTTGTTGGTATATTTTTAATATCTGAATGTACGAGATTAATGTTAAGCTAAATCACCAAGGTATTTGTACTTAATATAAACCAATGATTTATTTTTTCTTGTAGATTTACCACAGGTGTTTTCTAAAGGGTCTTGGGCTCAGTACATATAGAGATTCGTACTATTACTAGGCCAACGGCCGTGCAATTAGTTGATAAGGCAGATATCACACTCAGTTTTTCCCCGATTCCGGTACCCACTTTATAGAGGCTGGGTCTCCATACCCTAGGGTGCCCCCCCCCCTCCTCGACTGAAATAACTGAATAAATAATATTCAGCCACAGCCAGGATTCGAACCAACGACCCGGAGCACAGTAGACTAGTGCTCTGTCCATTAGACCACGCCCCTCCCCATTTCAATAATTAACCTCACTAATATAGTAATGGCAAATTGCAAAGTATATAGCCCGTGTAATTGTATATTACTATATCAGAGAACACTTATATCTATTCACATTCTATCATTCATTGTATAATGTTGCGTCATGTTTCTTTATTAGGAGCTACACAACAAGATAGTTCATGCACGGTTCAAATGCCATTGGCACTAGTTTATCTATTTGTCGGTTTATATTTAAACATTTAACTGTTTACTGCTTCGCGCTCAGCGACATACTTCGAATGTCGTCGTTCATCAAGAGCACATGCAATGAAACACATCATCTATTTCGGAATCCAAGATTACAGTCATATCTAACATTACTCAAAAGCTATACAACCAATGTAACAGTAACATTTAAGTGATATTTACACTAAATTTTAAATTCTTTGAAAAAAAAAATGAAAAAGTCTTTATTCTGACACAAAGTCGCTATAAAACAAATAGCTGCTTATGGTTTGGCTACTATCTTATGTATTGTATAAACAATTTTATATGCGTACATTTACACAGACAGAGTACGTACTCATGTTCATATTAAATATTACATATTTCACAAAACAACAGATGATCGAGATTCATATAGATAATAAAAGATGCTGAATATACACAGAGGGGTGGTTTTAAAGATAGAGCGAGTTTCAAGAGGATGAGAAACAAATAAAAAAGGATTTGTGAAATGTTTAAGTTCTGTATGATGGCCCCATTTTCTATTTAATGGGTGTGAAAAATACTTCCTTATGCCGTCCTTCGGAGGTGCCGTAGAAAGGTGGTCCTGAACCTATGCGATTTCAGGTACTCGTTAAAGATTCCTATCCTAATTAAACCTTGATAGGCAAAATTTAGGACTCTCACTGTAGCATAGTTCGATTAGCCACAGAAGTATTAAGTGACGTTAAATAAATAAACAAACGTCTGTGAGATAAACATTGATTGATTGGGTACTGGTGTTAAATGAATGAATGTCGATACGGAAATCACCTTCAAATATCTTTTGTTATTTTCATATCCAAATGATAAAGACTAAAACAAATTAGGAAATGTAACTAATATATAATATAGGGCTGAAAAACGATTGTATAAAAAAATATATATCTATTTGAAAAAAGATCCGTTTGAAGGGGTAAAATTTATCTAGTGACCATCTTTAACGGATCTTTATTCTGCCATCATGAATCCATCTGAAGAACCACGGAGCAAAGCAGAATTGAGTGGACTGATTTAAAAATTGCCTGTGTTCAAAATGATTTTATAATGGGACGGCATCGTATAAAAACCGAATTAACTGCAGCTGCCTAATTTCACTTAAGTTTTTATGGAGCTAAGGTGTGTCGTCCTAGATAGGGTAATGGCCATTATAATAATTACAGTGATTTGTAACTTAGCATCTTAATGTTGAAGGGTAAGCTGGATTACTCTTGTTAAAACATGTTATTTGCATTATAAAATATACGAATAAAATGTTTAAATAAACTTATTAGTATGCTTATTAACATTCATCGCTTTTAATAATAATAATAATAATTCTTTATTTATTCTGGAACGGGTCCCTTCAGAATTAAATTAATTCTTAACAATGAAATTATTAATTAAATTAATAATTAAATCCAATTAATGATTATTCGAAATAATGCTGTATACTGCATACTGTGTACTGTTACTATCTGTTATTGTACTTTTATTGAATTGCCGCAGGTGAACTCCTTTCCCACACACGGGCTCGCCTTAGTGGGATAGTGACTTCTACTTGCACGATAATATTTCTGTGTTTTGATTCGAAAAAAGAAGTTTATAAGTTAAAAAAAAAAAAAATACAAGTTAAGATGAAATGGGGGTTTCAGGCATAATAGTACAGTAAAATTAGGTAAAAAGCAGGCCAAACCTAAGCATCAAAAAAAAATCTGAAATCTGTCAGAAATTGTTCAGCATCCTTACCTTATGAACTGATCAAAGTCCCAACTAAAGTCCCAGAGTTTTCCGCGTCGGGTTTTTGTTGGGGAGAGGGGGATAATCAGAAAATAATTACATATTTTCAGTTTTTTTACCGGCAAACCATCTCCAGCCATAGATGCTACTCAGATACTCTTACTAGAACTGCAGTCTTAAACAAGTTCTTCCCACCTTTTTAGTCATAGATCAAAAGCTAACTTTGATATGTTTCGTCGCATGAATAGTCAGTCTTCTTGACTCCCCAGCTTGTGGAGTAAATACAATACTAAGAGGGATAATGCCCATCGTCTACAAACTGTTAAAGTTAATTATAGCATCCGGAGGCAGAAGTAGTGATAACAGCATATGGGACTCCAAGCAGATAAGACTCCTTAGGTTCTCACACCCACATAAAAGTTTCGGACCCCATTGGTTATAAGCATATACTGACTGGTTTTAGATTGAATCTACACCTTGGGATCCAAGTATCAAAGAGTATCAGACTCTATCCTATACCTGGACTACACTAGATATGTTCCGTAATGGGACACGCAGGTACAGCAGAAGTCACATAGGTACTACTTGCTTATATCGCTGCAGCTCTTACTTTTGATTAAATTATTAATAAGACCTTGACAGTCATAATTAACCTTACTTTTAATTAGACTTTATTAATCTCATAAGGCCTTAACAGCTAAACGATGCACCATTGCTTCGACATCCTTAAAAGTGCCACCGTCATTAGCCGAATCTTCCATACTAGTACATTTCATGAACATCAGGACATTTCAATAACTAGTTTAAAGCCCTAAGGTGCACCAAATACATAAATTATTTAATTAACAGTTGCATCAACCTGCTCTCTTAGAATATTGATCCTTACCTGAGAAGCGCTGTTCTAAATAATGGGATTAGACTCGGCAATCATCATATCAATCGCCACATACAAGCTCATCCGTCCTACAGACAACATAGTGCCAACGAGACTTTTGTAGTATCAGCATTTAATTGTGAGAAAAAAAAAATTCTTGTCGTTTTAATAAAAGCCTGATCTTGTCTGTATGTAACTCGCTATGCTTCTTCAAAATATTTATAACCCACTTATAGATGCTGCACGGTATATTTCTATTCATAACAAATGTTTAAATTTATATTGGAAGATAAGACATATAAAAATAATTTATTATAATTCAACACATACAACGTAATTTACTTTTTAATTGCAACCTGCAGCTCATCAAAACACATGGGAGCTTTTTGCAATGTGTCTATATCTAAAGAACAAAAATGTATTTTCAGCGTTAAGCGATATATTTTTAGAGAATATTCCGTAAATAAAATTTAAATATGAACACACAGTGAAATAAAGTCGTCTTAGCATCTCGTGAAGAGTTATGAACCCACATACTGTTTGGGACAGCTGGATGGTCAATAAAACTGACCCGACACTTCAAGCACAGATGCTGTGACAAGTAAAAAACCATTAATCCACTTTATTCTCAACTCAAATCCTTCGCTAAATCTAGGAAATTAAACCGAAAATATATATTATTATAATTTAATTTAATTATCACGAATAATTGTTATCAGTACCCCCAATGTGTGAAAAATATATACTGTTTAAGCCTTTTAAAAAGACTGTATGCGTTGGGATGAGTGACGTTAAAACACAAAAAAGATGGGCTAACGTAGACTCTCGATCCCGTGTCGAAACGAGCCGGTCTTTGAGTAGTTAAAATTGAGATGAGGTAATATTAAATAAAAAATAAAATTGAAAAGAAACAAAACAAAGTTTAATCATTAAAATGAGGAAAATTTACAACTAAAAATAAAAATCGTTTGATTTATAAAAAAAATTAAAAAAAGTTCTTTGATTAAAACAAACTGTAAAAAGAGTAATTTAAAAAAAATAGGTGAGTGCTATTAAGAATGTTACAAAAAATGAATAAATATAATGAGAAAAAAAATGATCAATTATCAATTATCAGTAGGCGACTCTGGAAGGACGGTGATCTTTGAGAAGACAACAAACGAAGTCCTGATCGAAAAATTGGTTGAAGGCTAATTGATACGTAATCTCAGCTGGCTGGTTCGAAGGTACTGGCTTGAGGGCAAGGGGGGCTCTCTGAGCTGGTTAGTCCCTACACTATTGAATAGTACTACATACGTAAACCAACAAAATAAAAATATTTTCCTCACTTCAAAACTATTTTTAATTTTAAATTCAAAACAAAAATATACAGGTAAAAAATTATGTTCAGGCTCAAAAAGTATGGCTTCATGCAAGGAATTGGTTGAGGACAAGAAGGGCTCTCTTATCTGGTTAATTCCTGCACTATTCAATAGTACTACATACGTAAACCAACAAAATAAAAATATTTTTCTCATTTCAAAACTATTTTTAATTTAATTTAATTGTAAATTCAAAACAAAAATTTACAGGTAAAAAATTATGTTCAGACTCAAACAGTATGGCTTCATGTAAGGGATTGGTCAAAGATCATTTTAAAACGAGCCTCTAAGTGAATTTAAATTATACATGCTTTTAGGACTAGTTGAAATCTGTATCTAAACAATTACTGAACAATCATTAAATTTAAAGTTTTGATGAAATAATTTCTTTGTTAACTTAGGACTCCAGAGCTTGGGAGACCATGGACTAATAATATTAATGTTTACCCGCGCGACTTGCCAAAACTAAATCTTCGCACCGCTGACTATTTTAGATCAAGGCTGATTGTCTAGTGATTCCGTTTTAATTCTCATAACGATTTCATCAACTGAATTAAACATCACAGCTACTAAGTAAGTTGAAATTTATATAAACACACGCGCGTTCTTTCAAATGATGACAGATAAAGTGTTTGTCATAAATACAGAAACATATGTTTAACAAAATGAGCATATCTGCTGATAGTTGTTATAGCATTTTTTAAGCTCACAATATACCAGAAGATATTCAGGTGGAATATTAATTTATACAACAGATTATATCGAACTTCACGGAACTATATGTCAAGAAATTTGATTTTTTAAAATGGTTGTATTATAAAATAGAATAGGTCTAACTGGAAGAGGTCACACGTTATCTGAATGTAGAAACAAATAATTACACCTGGAGCTGCAGACAAATCTTCCTTTCCGAGATTTTACAAGAGCTCTTTTAAATAATATCCGGTAGGATTTGCAGGAACACTAATAAAGTAACTAAGTAGCTTTTGGAAATTCAGTTCTAAAAAAAACCTTGGGCGGAGCTTAGTCGAAGAATCGACAACGCACCTCGATGCCAATCCATAAGATGATACCATCTTCGAAGAATACTTTTACTGATGAGAAATGAGGAATGCACCTACCAGTGGACAGGCGAAGCAGGAGCTGCGGACAAAGATTAAGCAGATTCACGGAGAAGAAAAAAACCCTAAAGGTGAAAAGAGAGAGACGTCCCAGATTTGACAGCCTAGCCAGAAAAGCAGCCGTTTGAAAATTCAACCAAAATCATTTGGATGAGTCACTGATAATTTATAATGTATATAGTTTTCTAATTGATTCTCATTAAAATAAATTATTTATTTTAAGGTGTTCAATGTCATCACTGAATTTGAAAAACACATCATCATTAAATAGATAGATAACTGTTTTTTATTTCTTCAGCATATTAAAACAATAATATTACATTCTATAAATAAACATTAGTAGAACTATGGTCTATTATACCGTCTAGTCCGGAGTATAGAAAAGTCAAACATAGGTCACCACTGGTTCTACTAATACTCCATAAGTCTCAGAAACAATGATTTAACTTCTAATATTTTACTATTTGACTAAATAAATGTGTATTAAATGAATCCAGACTCATCTTAAACAAATTTAATCTTAGATAAACAATAGCGAGAGATCCTGATAGATAATAATTTATTGTGTTATCTTAGCCATAGGTTGAATCCAGGTGTCGTGACACCCTCCTGGAGTTCATCTACTCTCTAAATCTACTCTATAAAGTGTGTACCCAAACGTTGGAGTGTCGTACGTGATCTCGGTGACCTCCTAACACAACCGTTGGCCTGGAAACAGTAAGTGACCTGGCTATGTACTGAACAAAATAAACTTAATTTTTTGTAATTAATAAAATATTTTTTCTATGTATTGTGTATAGGCTGAGTAATGATGGCGACGAAAAAGTGTTTGCTGGGGTATTTGATGAATGGTAAAAGGAAAACTAACATTTATGTGATTAAAGCTTTATAATTGAAACTTGGAGTAACCACAATTGAGTACTTAAGCCTTATAAAGAACAAAATTGAATAAACGTCGTTTAATATTTTTGGTGGGATTGAGGGAGCATAAAATGTAAGCCGCAGAAGGAAAGGGTCTTTTGTCCTTTGGCGTGTCAACTTCCTTGTCCTCAAGGGTGGCAAATTGCTTTTAAGCTTATGCTGTTACGTCAAATGGGTCTCCTGCTTGAAATGGGCTCTTAAAGCAGAGGCCTCCTGCCTACTGAGCAATTTAAATTTATTTCTGTTCCCACGCCTTCGCCTGTCTCCCAACCTTCAAAGGACGAATTAAAGCTAATTAGCGGATAGTTGAAAGTTATTCCGAGAACGGACAATGCCTAGAAGAGGACAATGCAATACTGCTTATTTTAATTATTTAAACAGTAATAATTCCTTTTGGATTTTAAAAATATAGGTCCATTTATTTTAATATTAATGTTAAACAATCTATTTATGAGATGAGATATATAATAAGAAAATCTGGTGTGTACGACCCACACCTTCACTTACCTCCGTTTTTAAAATCAAGAAATTTTTAATGATGTTAGATCCTCATTAAACACTAAAACGACAAGAAACTGCCCGACGTTTCCGACTACTTGAATACTTAATGGACAAACGGTCAAATCTTCCGCTTAATTACAAAAAACTTATTTCCATGACCATCATAAGGCCGATATGGACTAACGGAGTAGAGCTATTGGGCTCTACTAAACCATCGAATCCAATCCTTACAATCCAAAATCCTTCGGAAAATCCTTAATGCTCCTTATTTTGACACAAATAAACTCATTCATAAAGACGTTAATATTCCATATGTTGCTGACTTAGCCCGAACTAGGTACCGTTCCTTCCTTGACAAACTCCATTCCCACTCCAATCCATTAGTTTCAATCCTTGCTTCCTCTTCGATCCCTGACAATCCTCCGAGGCGTCTGAAAAGAAGATAGCCACGAGACCTTCTAGTTTAGAAGCCACTGATTAGTTTTTCTACATGAAATTTTTCTATATTACCATCAGGACATTTTTCTATATTACCATCACATCTACTTGATTTTTTTTTTTTTTAATACATTTGTATATATCAATAAATAAGTTAAAAAAAAAATTATGTTGGAGTTTAAAAGATTAAAGAATTTAGTTAAGTGCAATAATATAACCATAGAAAATATTATCAACAATAATCACTTTATTGTATCCTTAAACCTGCAACATCCAAATAATTCAATCTCTCCAATTGAAAATAATACGAAAAATCGTGGTGCACTGTTTCACGGTAAGGAGGTGATTACATCACACTCAACCGCAAGGTTCTTTCCTCAATTTTGGGTAACCACTTTATAGAAACTGGATGTGCCCAGAAGGGCCTTAATCCCCCAGTGTCGCTCCACGGCTGAAGATTTATGATTTATTAGCAAACAATGAACTATATTTTTATATTTAAGATTATTAATTAGAATGTTTTGGTCTTCATAAAATAACAAAATACGTATTACAACACCCAATATAGAAGTAGTTGAATTATAATAGCTTTAATAATGCATCTATACATAATTATTCATATAAACATAATCATAAATTTTGATAAATAACATTATCAGCAGTTGTTTATTTTAAATTATGAGGGTTCAATTGATAAGAAATATTGTGATAGAGACAAGTGATAGAGAAGGACTGATTTATAAAAAATTAATTGTTCTACCTCTATTGATTTTGTGCCCCCCCCCCCTCCGCAAAAGCTCTAGACGTTTTAATTTTGAAGTTTTTCAATAACGGACGGACATTTTTAAAGGAAATCTTCCTCATCGAGAATATTTTATAAAAAGGTAGGGTGATTTTTTTTCTCTCTCACTCTCATTTTTATTTTATTTTTTAAAATTTTCTGCCCTTAGTGACCCCCATATAGGGAATATTCCTGTGTATCGGCGATCGGCCCAAGATAGCTCCTCAAAACCTGTCCCGCCTCTATAGGCGTCATGTAATCGATCGATGGATTAACCATTGAAAAAGTCCTGATAAAAACTCTTGGGGTTGGGAAGAATGGCTCGTGATCGGGAAAAATGAATAATTCACAACTCATCAAACTGCGAGAAAAGAAAAGTCCCAGTCAATTCTTTGAGAATGTATATAAATTTCAAAAGACATAAACATCTTAGGAACCAGAAATGTTTAATAAATAAATTAGAATGAATTTTCTTTGTAATAGAAGGTACTTTTCTATTACTTTTTCATGATGATAAATCACATTTTTTAATTAGATATTAAATTTATCAAAGAGTTCTGTCGCTTTAATAAAAGTAAAAAATTTACTCATTTCTTATTATTGCTTTTATCAGTTATTTCCGAACGCTGGGTTAATTCATATGTTATCTATGGCAGGCATTTTAAGTCAGTTGTTTTATACAAATAAAGTTTTTGAAAAGTAACTATAACAAAAAAAACAGAAATGCGATTATAAGTCTTTGAATATTTCATCCCTAATTTCCTTAGAAACAAGAAAATAGGTAATTCTCGAAAAATACCAAAAACTCAGACCTACATCTCTGTAAATGTGTATTAAGGAAAAATGTAGCTGCTGGTTCACTATTTGCTTTATTAATTTTATTCATAAAAACTTTAATAATAATAATAATAGGCTTAGCGAACCCGAAGGTTCGATGCCGATACCACCAAATTCCCCCTACTCAGACTCGTCCAATGTTCACCATTCAAGCCCAAGCTCCCGAGATCAGCCTTAACGCAATCCTCCCATCTACGCTTCGGCCTACCTTTCGGACGCCTACCAGTCGGATCAGCAAATACCAGCTTTCTCGGAATCCGCTCGTCATCGAGCCCAACAACTTTACTCGCCCATTTGAGTCTCCGCGATGCAATCAGCT
This sequence comes from Piezodorus guildinii, assembly GCA_023052935.1. Taxonomy (NCBI): domain Eukaryota; kingdom Metazoa; phylum Arthropoda; class Insecta; order Hemiptera; family Pentatomidae; genus Piezodorus; species Piezodorus guildinii. The sequence continues at coordinate 100,535,631 of CM041297.1, forward strand.
TAACTATATTCACAGGATACAAGTTTCTCAATTCCGCGTTGCATAAAAAAAAAAAAAAAAAAAACCTTTACTGTCTCTATGATTTAATTTATTTGTTTATAAATTTTCAAGTAAGAAAAAATGTAATTTTCTGGATTTAAATCAGAATATCCTAGAAACGGAGGTATTGCAATATAATGAAACACGCTTTTCAATTGGCGAATTCCATGAGTTGCAAATTTTTCGGGACAATGTTTCCAACTCTTGTAAATTTACATATATCAGATTTAAAATAAAATGAAAAGTCGTTTTTAAAAACTCCTAAAATGAAATTGGATTGGCCCAAACAGAGATTAATTCTGTTGGCATGGATATGTCTTTTGGATGAGGGTCTATAATTCAATGTGTAACTTTCTTTTATTTTCACTTAATTAGATATGAAATACATAGTAAGGAAAAGTATTGCGATCCTGAAATTTTTTAAATCGAGTTTTCACCGGAAATACATGTTTTATTACCATGAAGGTCTGTGCGTGTGTGTGTGTGTGTGTGAGTGTTGTAAGTCTAGCGCAAGAACGAAAAGTCGTATGAAACTAAAATTTCATATTAAAGAAAGCAATAAGCCCTAGATATTACAGTACCTTTTTCATCAAAATCAGCTAACCAGAAGAGCCACTTTACATCATGAATTTTGGACCTTTTTACGATTTTCTCCAAAACGGCTTTAACGATTTTGATTAAAATCGCTATATCGATGTGAAATTGGATGTGCTTAAATATCATGCATGTTTCATACTGATTAAAACAGTATGACCGGATGCCGATACTTTAATTATTTTTCTTTTAAAGTACGTTTAGTTTTTTAGATATTATGAAATTGACTATATCATCTGATTAGCATTGCTAAAAACAGCTAAATATACGATTTGAACGAATTTGAAACAGTAATATAAATGTATAATAAACCGTTGGAAAGCTTAAGATTTTAGAAAAAAAATATTTTCTTATTCTTAATATTGTAAACGTCAACGGAAAGTGATGAAAAGCCGATTAAATAAACTTATTGTCGCAGATAATAATAGAATAGATTATTTAATAAAACACATGTTTCTATTAAGACTTATTGTAAATAATTCTTTAACTAATGAAGGTAAGTAAAAGTCGTGTGTCGCGCGTACTAGATTTTTAAAAAATACTAATGATATACTACTAAAATAATATACAATGCTATATAGTATACTATTAAAATACTGATGCTAATTATGAATAACTTGTTTTAATACTGGATAGTCCTATGTAAGAAATAATAATTCATTACACATGAAAGAAATGAACCTTAGTCCCCACCTTATGAGAGATCGTTCCTAGAAAATGTTAAACAAGTGGTAGGTTTATTATTCTTTAGTTAATTTTAAGAATAACTAATATAAAAATTGATTTGTTAATAATAATAAGAGCCTATGGAGAATAATTTGAAGAAAGTAGGCTTTAAAAAGTTGTTTGAAGGTTACGCTACACGGCGAGATAAGCAAGTGAAATTTAAAAATGTAGTATGTGGTAAGTCGGCGATAGTGACTTATCATATATTTTCAACTTATTATAATAAATGTACAATAACAGCGTGTCGCGTGCACCAGATTTTTTCATCTTCAGTTAGACAAGCTCTAGACCTAGGTCTGTTGTTGTTGCGCGGATCGAAAATTTGACGATATTCTCCATGTCAGAAATTGAAAATATTTGTTGTTATATAACATTTGATGCTAGGACCAACCCGCTTAAGAGCTATAATTGGTTTAAATGAAAATATTTACCAATGTACATAGAGGATTAAAATATTTTTTTTAATCTTTGTGAGTAGATTATTTCTTTTTATGTTTATCCTCTTGGGGAGCCGGTGGCTGAGTGGCTAGAGCGCTAGTCTCCCACGCCAGAGTTGTGAGTTCGAGTCTCAGTCCCAGCGGGACATTTATAAGAATATAATTAAATGAGGACTCACTCACAGCCTCTCTCCCGGGTAGTGAGACTCGTCAGTCTACTGGTGGCAACTCGCAAAAATAGGCGTAAGGAGTGATGACCCTACCCTAAACATTTCATCCAGAAACGTGAGTATATTCTCCCAGGAGTCTATACCACGCGGCCAAGGGCCTACACGGCCTGTCGCGCCAGTGAAAAAAAAAATGTTTACCCTCTTACCTACTTTATTAATCCGCTCGTCCGTTCTCAAACTCTATTTCTCCCTAACTGAGAAAAACATTAAATCATAGATATATCTATGATTTCTTGTTTTTCCAAGTCAGTGAGAAATACTAAAGCCACATTTTTATGTATTTTTTTGTCAAGTAACAATCAAGTCAGTAACTAAGGGAGTCTTGAATTCAGTTGGAGTTAATTTTTAAAGACTTGGTGGAAAGCTGAAGACAATACCGATTGCCTTAGTGAGGGATCGGAGGAAACGAGTCAACCAATTAGGAAAAGGAAAAGCATTGTCTGGCTTTCGAGTAACTATGTCGCGCACAATTAGGATTTCCTAGAAGATCTTAGAGTAACAAAGGAATGTGTTGTTATGGACAACTATCCATAAATTAATAATTTTAATTAAAAGAAATATTTCTTGGATTACTCAAGCTCGTGTAAATTAAAGTGCACATCTCAAATATAGGCTGATCAATAAAGAACTAGAAAAGAGGTAAATGCCTCTCTTGCTTCTCAAAATAACCGCTGAAAAAAAATAACTATTTTAATTTTTACTTTCACTTACTTATATATGAAATATATAGTAAGGGAACGTATTGCGATCGTAAATTTTTTGAATTCCAATTTTCACCAATATACACGTTTTAGGGTTCCCTGATTCCAAATAACCAAGTCCCGCAAAAATGTCTGTGTGTGTGTTTGGTAAGTCTAGCGCAAAAACGAAAAGTCGTACGAAACTGAAATTTCAAAAGACATCAATACGCCCGAGATGTTACAGCAACTTTTCCACCAAAATCGGCCAGCCATAAGAGCCACTTTATACCATGCATTTTGGACCTTTTTACGAATTTCTCAAAAACAGCTAAAACGATTTTGATTAAACTTGCTATATGGGTGTAAAATATAATAAGTTTTAATTTGATATAAGTTTCATTCTGATTGAAACAGTATGACAGGGCTTAAATAGTGAATTATTGTATTTTCATGTTCTTAAGTACCTTTAATTTTGTAGATTTCAAAAAAATAGGCATATCATCTTGTTAGCATTGATAAATAACAGAAGAATATGCAAGTTGAGCGAATTTAATAAACAACTAAAGGAGAAAAGTGCAAACATATTTTTTACTTTCACTTACTATATATAGTAAGGGGAAGTATTGCGATCGTGAAAATTTTCGAATTACAGTTTTCAACGGAAATACACGTTTTACAGTCCCATGAGTCCAAATAACCAAGTCCCCCAAAAAGGACTGTGTGTGTCTGTGGTAACTATCGGGCGGAAACGGAAAGTCCTATAAAACTGAAATTTCATATTTAAAACAAATATACGCCTGAAACGTTACAAAAAGTTTTTCATTAATATGAGCTTAGCAGAAGATCCACTTTATACTATGCATTTTGCACCTTTTTTCGATTTTCTCGAAAAGGGTTCCGATGATTTTGATAAAACTCGCATCATCGATGTAGAATTAAATAGGCTTTAATATAATGTAGTTTTCATTCTGATTAAAATGGTCTGACAGATCTTAAATGCCGATATTTTAAATTCTTTTTCCTGTAAAGTACCTTTAATTTTGTAGATTTTGTAAAAATAAATATATTATCTTGTTACCACCGATTAAAAACACATAAATATATAAGTTGAACGAATTCAATATCTAACTAAAGGAGAAAACTGAAAACATATTTTTTTAATGCAATTTTTTTATTTTGAACATAGCAACAGTAATATACACGTGTAATATACCGTTGGAAAGCTAAAGCTTTTAGAATAAATATTATCGAATGAAAAAACTTGTAAAAGTTAATAAAGAGTGATGAAAAGACGATAAATCTGATTATTTTAGATAATAATATAATAGATTGTTTAATAAAACACACGTTTCTATATAAATTCAATTTAATTATTTCTTTAATGGTTTCACGTATTTTAATCTCTAACTGTATTAGAAAATCCTTTTATTGATTTTAAAAATGGAGGTAAGTGAAAGTCCTGTGTTGCCCGCACCAGATTTTTATGGAATCTTTTTAACAAAAGAATAGTCATATTTTCAAAGATTTTAGAAAAAATATTATCTTATAAACGAAATTATAAAAAGTTAACGAGGAGTGATGAAAATCCGATAAAACGATTTTCGGATAATAATAAAATAAATTATTTAATAAAACACATGTTTCTTTCAACGAAGGTAAGTGATAGTCGTATGTTGAGCGCACCAGAATTTTAAATATATTAATGCTATACAACTGAAATAATATACAATCCAAAAGAATATTAAAATACTGCTAATGCTAATTATGAATGGTTTAATAATTATGTATACTTGGTTTAATAATGGATATTCCAATAAAAGAAATAATTATTCATAACACAGGAAAGAAACGAACCTTAGCTCACCTTATGAGAGATCGTTTCTAGAAATTTACTAATGATTAACAAGTGGTAGATTTATTATTCTTTAGATAATTTCAAGAATAACAAATATTCAAGTTTATGTTTCCAAATCGATTTCGTAATAATAATAAGAGCCTATGGAGAATAATTTGAATAAAGTAGGCTTTAAAAGGGTTGTTTGAAGGTTGCGCAACACAGCCAGATTAGTGCAAGTGAAATATGAAAATATGTGATAATTCGGCGATATTGAATTATCATACACTTTCAACGTATTATAATAAATAAACAATAACCGTATTTTCTACATACATTTATCTTCTTTTTTTTCAAGCTTTTATTATAAATAATTTTTAATTTTTTAAAATGGTGTTTATAAATTTAAAAGACCTGTTTTCATGATGGGTATATTAAGGCTGTTCTAAACAGCAAGAGAAGAGGAAAGTGAAAATGCTTGAGCTAGAACTTCGAGAGCCCACGAAAGTACCGAAAGAGGGAAAGGCATTCTTTTTAATAAAAAAAATATTTAACAAAACTAAACTACGTTATTATCATACTTTATTTAAAAAAAAAAACAATGTCTTCTCCCTCTTAAGCTACTTTGTGAACTCTCACTGACAATCACTTTCATATATTTTCTCTTAGATTTTCTATCGCCGTGTACTTTTACCTGCTACACCCTACCCCTGCTGCTAATTACATTGAATTTCAATTACATCTTTTATTAATGAAAATAATAATAATTTTACTATCGTTTTGAAAGTCTTTAAAAATAGATAAAATCGGAACATAATTAATCACATCTGATCCACTCCCAGAAAGGTAGATGAGTATGTTAAGGCGTTACTTTAGCTATGTCGATTCAAATCTGGACTATGCATGTTTATTTTTTTTTTTTTTTATTATTATTATTTATTTTATTTTTTTTTTTTGTGTAGCTGTCTAAAGGACTGAACCTCGTTTTCCAACTACAATTAAAATTAAAATACATCAGTAACCAACAGGACAACTGTCCCTGTTTGGTTTAGTTGGAGTCGAATAGGAAGTTGAAACCCTCTCTTGTACTCCCCTCAAAATAAATCCACAATCCTCCTTTCCACAAAAAACCTCAGGATTTGTTCTACAGTTTAAGGATGCTATTATGAGTACCCTACTATGGCAAATGTTTGTACATTCCAAAATGTTTTAAAGAGACAAACTCTACATATTTTAAACATTCTTTTTATTCTCATCAATCATTCCAGCAGTTTATTATATCAAAAGATACAGTTATGAACATAATATAAAAGTCTGAGGAAAGAATTGGATACGCTGTTTCATTATCCGAAGAGGGCCTTTTACGTTACACGAAACCTGTTTAATAAAATTGATCAGCCACTCCCTGAATGAGAACTCCTTTTCAAGATGGAATAATTTGGAGGATGGGTCGCGATCAGCAGGAGGGTGGAATTTGAATAATGGACCCTGGAGGTAAAATAGAGATCCCGGATCGATACCGGGAGGAGTATTAAATCCTTTGGGGACTTGGTCCATGGGGAACGAGAGGGGTTAGGAAGGTCGCCCTCAGTTGGCTGGGAAATGCATAAAATTGTACCCAGAAAAGTTATTACTTCATAAAATAAGAAAATTACAATCATAATCTCGAATCGTATGAACAAGTGGAACGATTTTAGTATAAATCAATAATGCGATGCGGCTCTCAAATCCTACATTTTTAACCTCCAACACCTAGGAATTGTGTCGTCCCTGAAATCTGTCATGTTTGTCATTCACTTTATATTAAAGAAGCTATTCTATTGCAGATCATTTCTAGTGTTAATTTTTAACCAAGGTCTCTTCAAATTTAGAATCGTAATGCGTAAAGTTTCTAGGCGTTTCCCTGTTTCAAAATGTTATTTATGCTTTGAATTGAAAATAAAAAAAAATATGTTTTGCACATCACATAACATCCACGTACGCGTTTTAATTTTATTGCTAAAGCAATAGTAAAAATTTTCTGGGGACACCTGTGATTCAAAGGGCTTACCTTTTTATGCCCAAGGTTGAGGGTCTAAACCCGGAAGATGGCCAAAGGATTTTTAAAAGCAGTAAAATGGTGGCCCCGAGCCTGTGCTCGAGATCTCTATCCTTATTAAACATGGAAAAGCGGGCTTAACCTATGGTGTATTGGCTAGTATAATAGCCTTCTACGCCCAAATTCGCGGGCTCAAACCCGACAGATGATGCTATACCGTCCTTCGGAAGGTGGTGCTCCCGAGACTGCTTGATAATAGGTACCCATTAAATATCCCTTCCTTAATAAAACCTGGATTGACAAACTATAGGACTCACTGTAATAGTATTCAAACACATTTTATTATTTCCCATGAAAACATTTAATAATATATTGAAAATCTAAAAAAATATATTAAACACAATAATCTAAGTTTATGTTGTTGTTTTAATGTATTCCCCGGCTAATGATTTCTAATAAAATGACTGTGAATCGTCCAATGCCATACGACTTATTTTATTACAAATTAATTTGTCTAAAGCCTTGCGTTTCCCAGCGACATATTATACACTTTTATTAATATAATAGAACCAACAGCATTAAAGAGCTCTTAGGGAAAGAAATTTTTAAAATTCGCCATTTGAATCCTGTCAGACTTTTTCAATTAGGATAAATAAAGCCTACAGTCATTAATTTTATATCCATTTAGCTAAGTTAATTTTGGGAGACAATCGTATTTATTGAACGGAGATTTATTTACAAAGCAAAATTAATTTAAAAACAATTAAAAATCATTCACAAAGACTGACTTTAAATCATAATTTATATATTTAAATATTTACAGATTCAGTGTCCGTTTTGTATTTCTTAATTTAGCAAGGTTACAGTAATAACTGGTCTCTCATTTTAGGTTGGATTATCCCACTCGGGCGTGCTTGCTGCTCTCTCTCAGCTCAATATAAAGAGGTTGAGCTTGAAAAAAATAAATAAAACGTTATTAAAGTTTAATATTAACCTTGCACAATATAGGACGCATGAAAAAGAAAATATTTTTAACACTTTATTTTACCCTATGACCCTTAATAATAAAGACACAGAATGGTAATAATGAGAGACCTTTTTGGTCAAAATTAGCTTATTAGACTGGACTACATACCACAATTTACCATCCAATCAAGCGGTCTTTCACTAATAACAAATTTATGAAATGGATAAAAACTTGACGGTAATCTGTTATAATTATTTTATTTCATATATAAAATATGTAGATATCTATTTGTATTTTTTTTTTTTTTTTTTTTTACATCGTTATGCCCAACTTATTTCGCCTTCTTCATCCAAAATGTCTACATCTTCTTATTGTTTTTTTTACGTTCTTCTGTACATGGTCTCTTGGATGTAACCATCAGTCTAGATTTAAGCTGATACTTGTCAATTAAATTTTATAATGTAGCTTTATCTTATAGAATTTAATATTTAATGTCTATTTCCTGAAGAAGATTTTTTTTCAATTTCAAGTATCCGCCTGAAAAGTACATACCAAATTTTACCTCTCAATTCTGAAGGGTTTCACTAATAACAAACTTATGAAAATAATGAAAACTTGACTGTAATCTGTTATAATTATTTTATTTCATATATAAAATACGTAAACATTTATTTGTATTTTATTTTTGTTTACATCGTTATGCCCAACTTCTTAATATCTTTCTTTAGGACGTAAAATTGTTCTAAAAATTTTCCTCTCCTTAATCTCCAACTTGTAATTTATTCTGAGAGGACATGAATTCCAGAATTTAATTAATTTTCAATGCTCTACAGACAGTTCAATTTCACGGTTCTTTACAGGATTTGATACTAGTTATAATTAATAATATTATTTTTTTTAATTTATTTATTATAGAGATATTTACAACTATATTAATATAAAAATACATCAAGTAAATGTGAACATTGAGATATGGACATGATAGGCGTGAGAAGAATCTACCCAGTGGTAGCACTTCAAAGATTTTTCAGACAAGGAGGTCTCGGGGCCATCGTCTTTTCAGCCGCCTCGGAGGATGATCAGTAATAGACGGAGATGAGAGATAGCGGACAAGTGGGTTTGGGTGGAGTGGTAATTTGGAGTGAAAGGAAGTATATCTAATAATCTAATAAAGTATGGGATTTTCAGGTCTTTGTGGATTATTTTATTGGTGACAAAGTAAGGGGCATTTAGGATATTTCGGAGGATTTTGGATAGCAAGGATTGGATGCGAGGAATTTGATGGCTTGGTGGATCCCCATAGTTCAATTCCATATGTCCAAATAGGCCTAAGTATGGTAATATAAATTAGTTGTTTGTAGTAGGTGGGAAGTTTTGAACGTTTGTAAAGTAAATGTTGTAATAAACGATATCTGCGAGCTGTTTCTTGTCGTTTCATTATAGTGTGAGGATTCCAAGTAAGTCGTCTGTCAAGATGCAGTCCAAGGTACCGGATCTGTTGCCATATTGCAGTGGAATATTGCCAAAGGATATAGTGGGACAGGCAGACATAGGTTTGCGGCGCAGGGTAAAGGTAATTTGGTGGGATTTAGTAGGATTTATTTTGATCCTCCACTTTTGACACCATTCTTCAATGGAAACAATGTGAGACCGAAGGGCTTGGGAAGCAATAGTTGGGTCATTGTTTACAATAACACACATGTGTCATCGGCGTATGTAGTGAGGACAGTGCAAGGATGAATAGGAATATCAGCTGTATATATGGTATAAAGGATTGGACCCAAGATGCTACCTTGGGGTACACCTGCATTCTGAGTAAATATGGCGGAGAAGGAAAGGTTATGGTTTACTTTAAAGGTTCTATTTGTGAGGTAGGAACGGATTAATGAGAAGTAGGTAGGAGGGAGGAAGTGACGAAGTTTGTAGAGCAGTCCTGGATGCCAAACTCGGTCAAAAGCCTGTTCCACGTTGAGAAAGGCTCCAGTGCAATACATTCCGCGCTAATTAATAATATGAAGTACAAATTATATACAAGTATAGATACAATTAATTCTCATAAAATATTTTAACGTCGATTTGACCAATAGAATTATAAACTAATGACCACGAGTAAGAAAACTAAACGAGCGGCGTGATTTATTCAGAAATTAGATTCTAGATCCCAGTGACGGCGGACGCCAGGACTCCCTGCCAACTGTGCCGCTCGTAACCTCCCGTCATCAGATTGAGTCTGGCGTCAGATTTTCACTCTCATCATTAAATTTAATCTGTTTTTTATTTTTGTTTAAGTGCCAATACACGCTTTATATGTTAATTGTCTAGTTCAATGCATTGTGATACGATATATTTATTCCAGTTTATATGTATTAAGTACTCAATTTAAACATTGAAGTGTCATTGGGTAGTTATTCACAAAACTTTGTGAAGCACATAATTCTATAACTTCGATTTTACTTATTTTATTTTGTTTATACAGATGTCTATTTGAATAAATAAATAAAAATTAAATCCAAACACTATTAGTGAAACGAACGATTTATTTATATATTTCAATTTTAACGATTTGGGATTAAAATTACGTTTTATACTTCTTAGTATGATTTACAGAAAAAATAATATAATGATAAAAAGAAATTACCAAGAATAAAAGAATCGTTTAGATTATGTACATTTCGTTGCATTGAGGCTTTAAAATTGAACGCATGTATTACAGTTTTTATTTATTTGTTTTTTTTATAGCTTTTTAAACCAAAAATTAAGTTTTAGCTATCCTTTTTTTACTTTCGCATACCTATATATGAAGTATTTAACAAAAGAAATTATTACGATTGTGAAAATTTATTTTTATTTTCTATTAACACCCTATTATTATAAATATATATATATATATATATATATATATATATATATATATATATATATATATTTTTTTTTTTTACTTACTTATTTATTAGAGAATATATTTTTTTCTTTAAATTAGGGCAGGCATGAGTAGTATTTTTAAAATAACTGAAATAAGGAGACAATCCGAATTTTATTTCATTCTATAATAAATGTCCGCTCTTTAATCAATATCATAAAGCTTTGTCAGTAAAAACTTTCTGAAATTCAGGTATATCATTGCATAAATAAATATATCCATTAGACGTCATTAGTTCCCTGTTCCCTAACCCGTTCCTGTTGTTTTTTAGTTCCCCGATCTCGTTACATCTGTTGATGAGGGATTCCAAGTCACTATCTGCTGATTCTCTGCTACTATTGAAAAATAAAATTATTGAGGCAGAAATATCGCACAGTGGAAAACATGATCGATTTAGGTGGACAAAATTCTGAAACTTATCCTTTATTTAACTTTTGAGATCCCAGATTATGGAAAAAAAAAATTAAAACTAATTAATTTTTTGACACGATTGGCGAGCGCAAAGTGGTCAAAAATCAAATGTATTTGCTCAAACCTATAACTTCCCTACATTTTACGTTTTAAGTCCCAGAATTAGGGAAAAATAATACAAAACATCTAATTATCGGCTCGGAGCGGCTTAAACTTGCTAATAGATGTATTTTAAATCATTTAGAAAACTCTTTAAATTATAGATCGTAAAACATTTGATTCGAAGTGTAGTGTCTGAAAAAAATAAGTATCACCCAAAACGCAAAAAATCGCAACATTTAAAGACTTCTAGTCCTAGTCCTTCTAGGATTGATGAAACAAATCGTAAAAACGAATCCTTGGGGTAACTTGGGGGTTATATGGTTTTTCGTTATTGAATAAGGGCATACATTTACAAATTGCTAAATTAACTCTACAGATAGATTGCGAAATATATTCAATAACGAGTATGGAAATATAATGTCTTACCTGTCCGGCAATGTACATTATTAAATAAAAGCAAAAAGACTTTGCTACTCACACCTTGATCAGAATAAATGGCCATCGAATAAAGATAATCCCACTGCCGGTTATTAAGCACTTGTGTGAACAGGAATGATTCACTTATTTACTAATTATTCGTAAATACAGTATGGTGAGAAGCGTCTTACCAACTAATGATAAAAAGTTCAAGCACTCAGAATTGTCCACCTAGATTTCGTCCATTGTTTGTCGGCACACAATAAAATTAGTTTGATTATTAACGTTTATTTTTTTTTTCTTACGACTGTACCCCGACCAACTTCTGCAATAATTAAATCTACGATCAACAACTCCGTGATAATTGAAAATAACCATTTGGTAAATTTACTTGGACAAATAACATGGGAACTGCTTTTTCTACAAATATAAGTGAAATGACGTTTATTGTGGTTAGTTTAACTAGCTTCGATTTAAATGGTAAGAGGTGCCTGTATGTTTAACGTTCATCAATTAAATCAAAAATGAAATAAATTATTTTCTAGAAAAGCATACATTATCTTTTCTTTTTTTTTCACAAACATCATGAAATGATCGCTCCTATAAAGGTTATTATTATTATTAAATACTTTATAGATAATTCATTTCATAATAGACATATGTAGGTACTTCTAGTTGGAACTATCAAGCCTTGGTAAGAAATAAAAAATAAAATAAAATAAGGACGGAGAGAATTCTCTTTTCTCTTATAAATATTTTATTTCTTTTCAAACGCTTTTAGAGACAATAAAATATTAAAAGAAGGAAGGTGGGTGGCTCTTTTTCATCTTTCTTGAAACGCAAGCCTCTACACTCCATAAAGAAACAACATTCTTACAAAGGAGTGCACCAACCAATAATAGCATAAGAAAAAAAAATACTCGATTAAGGGGAAAAGCGAACGTTTTGATGGTCCATTTCAATATTGTATGTGCAATGTGTTCATTACAGTCAGTGAAGGTGATTATTTTGCAGCCATTTTACACTATTTCATCCCTAATATGGTGTTGAAAGAATTTTATTTTTTGGAGCTGATAGGATGTTTAACTTGAGAATGTTGGTAAGAACCAAGTCTAACTTTGTTAAACAGAAAGATTTATCCAATAGGTTAGCTAAAGTGGGAAAGGAGAGATTTATTCTGTAAAACCGCTACAAACGTAATTTCAATATGCCGAAACCGTATTCGAGCAGTTGCAACGAGCGACTCATTGCTGACAACTGCTGATATTGTTAATTATATCTTTCCCAACAAGGCTATCTCCGATAGTATAGTGACCGAATATTTTGTACTTAACAAACAATACCCAATACCGACATAAGGCCCTTTCCCTTAGGAAACTGTTCCGAAAGGAAAATTTATACTGACCGTGCTGCCACCTCGCGGCCTGTAAAAAAGCACAGCGCAACTAGTGGCCAAAAAGAGTGTTGTAGATTTTGGCTGGATGAGCCAAATAAATTTTCTGGTTCCTTCGTCCTATCATTTGTACCTAGAATAATGGAGTAGAAATTCAAGAAGATTCCTTGGCCAAAGGGGGGGAAGAGAGGAGCAGAGAAGGTTTATGATCACCATTCCACAGCTAGAGACAGTATCTTCACCATCTGAGGTTTCCACAATGCAGCCACTCAAGTCAATTTACCCTTTTTATCTAATTGTCAATAGTTCAGATTGCTAACATACTGCTTCATACATTCACTTTAGCACTAAGAAGTAATCATCTCATTAAGTTGGAGGTTATTACTCTAAACAGACACTCTACACGGTACGAGAAGAGGCTGATAAAAATCTGTGAAAGTTCATGAAAGGTGGAAGAAACAATTAAAAAAAAAAAAAATTATATAATAACATCAAATATTACTTTTTTTAAAATCCTATAATATAATTAAACATTTTTTTGTTTAAACATAACAAAACTGAATGACAGTGTTTTTTATTGATTGATCCAATCATACAATAGTAATATATAAAAAAAAAAAAAAAAAAAACCTGTACCACTACAATCCATGAAGGGTCTTGGGCTCAGTACATATAGAGATTCGTACTGTTTCTAGGCCAACGGCAGTGCAATGAGGTGATTAGGCCTTAATCACGCTCAGCCGCCAGGTTTTTCCCCAATTAATTTGGGTACCCACTTTATAGAGGCTGGGTCTGCCCCAGGAGGGTCTCCATACCCTAGGGTCGCCCCCCGACTGAATTAACAGAATAAATAATATTTCTGCCACAGCCGGGATTCGAACCCAGGACCCGGAGCACAGCAGACTAGTGCTCTATCCACTAGTCCACGCCGCTTCCACAATAGTAATATACACCTTAGAAAAACAGGTTTTTTAACATAGAACCTCTATTTTAAGAAATTAAACTTTATTTTTAATAAATAATACAGTTGTAAAGAGAATACGGTTAATGTGAGTGTATACATCACATCAAACCTTCAAATATTTTATAAAGACTCCCTTGGACCGCCCCTTTCCGTCTTACTACATGTACTGGGGGGTTACATTTCTTGCCATCAGATTCAGAGGACGAGACCTGAGAATAGTAACCCAACACCCCTCAAGCACATTATATATCAAGTAGATTTATTTTCATAAGAAAATAACTTCTAAAATATCTCCAAAGTGTGTGAATCTTTAACTGAGCTCTTGTTCGTTAAGCTCGATTTTGGTAAGGTAACATATAGATATCAGTAGGCATTTGGCATACGTGGTAGTAATTTCAATTGGCCGTTGTGTTATTAGAGTTTTTATTTGTACTTACTTTTTTCGGTAGAGGGGAAGAAGAGAGCATTGTCCCCTTTTCAGAGGATCCGCCACTAGCAGTAAAGAGTAGAGTTGCAGATACACAAGCAAACCATTGTGAATTTTAAGTGCGCTGGCCCCTTATTGACTTATGGTCGCCTGACAAGAGTATCCAATAAGTCGGGACTACAACGGTTCGAAATTAGGTGTTCCGTTGAGTACTGGTCCCTGTTCAATCAAGTGGTCCCTGCGGATAGCATCGGGGGCCTCATCAAACCATAACAAGCTTCCGTCACAAGTAGCACTAGACTATTTTTTTTCTTCTTGATTGGGAAGGCCAAAATTACAAATTTTTTTCTATCCTTTGACATTTATTGGTTGATAAATTCATTATCTACAATGGTTCATCATCTCGGATAGTGAAACAACAAAAAGAAAATATGTTGACATTAAAATTCAAAAAGAACATTAATAATATGTATTTTAAAAAATATTAGATAAAATTGTTATTAATCTTTGCATGAATATAATTATTTTTTTAGTTTATTATTTTCATTAATGATCCTTCATTATCGACCAATCAAGATAAATTTGAGGTCTCACGTTTCTATAAACATAAAACATAAAATCTCCTTCTTCTGATTACGCTACAAGCTGTTTAGGTATTGTCCTCCCTGGACGGGGATTCGAACTTAAAACCTTCAGCGTGCTAGCCACTTAACCACGGGTTCTCCCAAATAAAGAATACAATGTAATTGTTAATCAAATTAAATTCCCAGTAAAAATATTTCAAAAATAATAAATCATTGATATCGTTTAAGAAATATTAGAGACATAGCTTGAATGTGTCAATCGTGATCGTTAATTGAGACGTTGATTTCCAAAAGGTACTAAAGAACATTTTTTACGAAACTGATTTTTTTAAATATTTGTATTCTCATCACTGTTTGTAATCTAAACCTTCTATTTTATTTTATCTAATGAGCTCTCAAGTCCCTAAAAAAAGCGATTTAGAAATTCGGCCATTTTCTAAAAGTGCTAATTACGCATTTACTTTCGTTCCAATTCATACCTAAAAATTTCATTCCGAAACTTTAATATGATGTCATTAATATAGTAAAAATACAATTCTAGATTTTAATGCAAAAAGGCCGAAATTAGGTAGTTTAATAATATAGTAATGAGAGATTTTCGCGCTTCCTGTAAAATATCCTAGAATGGATATAGTACCTTTTGGAAATCAACGCCTCAATTTTCCATTATTATAAATTGACAGAGTAGCTGGTATTAGTACAGATAGCTACCGAGCTCTTTAATTAATTCAATACTATAACTCTCGTATTCTCTACATTTATCACTTATCCTCGAAATAAAACTCTATCGTATCGTAATAAATGGATCTACCAGAAAAAAATTAAAATATTTAAAAAGAATTATTTAATTATAGATCAATGTTCCAGCATAGATTTTAAGCGCTCGTCAGATAGGAGCAGCGTTATTGAAACCCAAATTTATATTATTTATGACTTATGTGGTAACATTAATAATTTAAACAGTCCTAATTTAGTTTACCAATACTTTACATATAGCGGGCTACTCAAGTTTCAGTCTCCGTTAGTGTGGTTATCCTAGGAAACAATATAATTGTCTACGCGGCTACCCAGCAAACTATAAGCCGACCTTAGAAGCCATAGAGTTGGCTCGGGATGGACTATTAGAATCTCTAAAAATAATTAGAGCCTCACCTTCTGGCGACTGAAATAGTGTCCCATACGGCATAGGTCCGCATTTCAGGAGTCACAAATCAAATTTATAATGATTATTAGACAGTTTAAGGGTTCTTAACGATAATACTTGAGAAATATAAACATAGAAAAAAAATTAAAAATAGGATAATTACCAATTATTTTCAAAATTAACACCTTCGAAACATTAATATAGTCATAAACATTTTTTTCACATATTATGAATTATATTTCTACTTATTTAAGATATATGAAATGAATGGTTTCTTAGAACCTTATATCATTGACCTTGGTACAAGAAGATTTTATAAGTTTTAATATAAAAAATAAAACAAAATTAAAATTCCGAATTTAAAATCTTTGTTGAATTGTAAAATTTGTCTAAAAGATAAAAAACAACTATTAAACTACAATATCTTGTAAAAAAGAAACAAGGGTAATATATTCTAATTAAAAAAATTAAAATATAGCTTATATAAATCACATTTGTGGGGGTTTCAAATTTTCAAAAAAAAAAAAAAGCCAAAACATAATTAATTACATGATACACGCCTAAAAATACCAAAAATGTTCTTAGAGAGAATCATCAAAACCCATTTTATTCAAGATTTTACCGAAATTTAGAGACAAAAGTAACTCTATAGCGTTGTTAATCCTATGGAAGTGTCAATCCATAGCTTTTTCATTTATTAGAGTCCAACTATTTTAGCTGGTATTAATTTTACTCATTATTCCTAAAATTAGAGGGTACAAAAATAAAGAATACAAATCTTAGAAACGTGATAATGGCTAATGAAACTAAAGAATTATTATAACATAATATGAGCAAAAATTATTATCTGAATATGTATACGCTCAGCTATCCCTGGAAGAACAGTACTTCCAAGTGATAACTCAATTCAGGGTGGTTCGGTTATGGTTAATTTGGTGGAATGTATAGATTTATTGGGTTGTTTTACATGAAATGTCCGTTTTTATAGTTTCTGAAATACATAAAGAATTTTGCAGGTCTCTGTTGTTTTCTTCCGAATGTTTACATATTTAAAGTAAACAGGCACTAATCCTCTACCTTTGTATTATAAACATTAGCTTCCCAATCAATTACTCACTTTTTATATGAACATGGAAACACGCGATTTTAGAGTAATATTTTTGTACGAGTTTAACCTCGGCCATTCAGCCGCTAAGGCCGCTAGAAATATTTGCAAGGCGTTTGGGGAAGGGAGTGTTAATGAACGGACCATTCGCCGTTGGTTTGCAAAGTTTTCAGCTGGGGATATCGACTTGGAAAACTTGCTCCGAGGAAGACCTCCGTCCGTAATAGACAACGATGTCCTCAAACATACAGTAGAAGGAAACCCCTACCAAACAGTTAAAGGACTCTCAGCACAACTAAATGCAAGTGCATCTACCGTTTCCAGACATTTAAAGTGTATTGGGAAAGTAAAAAAGCTCGATACATGGGTACCGCATGATCTCACTGAGCTGCAGCAAGACCCCATGTTTCAAAACATACCGTGCAAAAATTGAAATAACTGGGCTACGAAGTTCTTCCGCACCCACCATATCTCCCGACTTGTCTCTAACAGATTACTACCTGTTTATGAATTTAGACAACTTCGTCAAAGGAATACTTTTTGAAAATGATGATCAAGTGAAAAGTGCGGTTTCAGATTTTGTTTCACTTCAAAGCTCAGAGTTTTCAATTCGGAGATAAAAAAGTTGGTGTCACGTTGGGAAAAATGTGTAGAAAAAGAAGGTAAATACTTCGAATAAAATTGTCTTGTTTTCATATCGCATTTTTAATAAAAATCCTTTACCTTGAAAACGGATATTTCATGTGACCAATATATCCACGTAAACGAAGTCCTGTTGAGCGTTGAAGAAAACGACAGCAGGGCGGCCCTTTTAAGTTCCAAGAGAAACGATGAGAAGAAGAAGAAATACGTTTGTGCAAAGTGAAGTACGTTGAGAGGAAGATAAGGATCCATAAACGGCACAGCCTCACCGCCCAGACGCTAACTTAATACTCGACTTGCTCGAGTCAGTAATAAAACAATTGAAGTACGATCTTCTTCTACTGTCTTTTACTCCTACCTTTGTCGCGATCGTAGTGAAAACTTTTAATTATATTTAAAATAGCTATTTTTTAAAACGAATATAAAATAAAGATTAATACAAAAATGATCTTATGATAAATATTATAAAAGATATGGAGTTTTTTATTTTCAATTAAACAGCTATAAAAAAACTTATCAGGCCATAACATATGACGTGAACAAAACTAACCACTCAAGTTTATATGCTTTGCGTCTCTCTCCATTACACTCTACTTTTTTTTTTTTTTTTTTTTTTTTTTCGGTTGGCGCGACAGGCCTTGGAGGCCCTTGGCCGCGCGGTATGGTTTATATTCCACACCGCGATACTCGATGACATTTAATAGGGTAGGGTCATCACTCCCTACGCCTATTTTCGTGGGTGGCAGTCAATTAGCTGACGGGTCCCACATACCCGGGGGAGATTGTGAGTGAATCCCCATTTATTTAAATGCTTGAAAAAGTCCCCCTGAGACTGGGATTCGAACTTACAACTTCAGCGTGGCAGGCTAGCGCGCTAACTACTCAGCCACGGGCTCCCCTACATTACACTCTACAGGCTTGTATATTAGATAACAGTTTTTTTAAGTACGTTATTAGCTTCCAAAAGGACGGGATGTCAAGATTCCATGAGGAATTAAAAAAAAGAAGTAAGAATTGCAAATTTGTTGAATGAGAGAAGAAGAGTGTTTTCAATCCGTGAAACTGATTAACAATTCCGTATATCGTAATATCGTAAGCTCACCTCTTCTGAAAAATCCCAAGGTATGAAGCAAAAAAAAAAAAATTATTTTTCCTTTGTTAAAATCGATTTGGCTGATATTTCGTATCGTTCCCAAAATTAGATAGTACAAAAACATTATCGGTACAGCAGAGTACCGCTTTTAACACATTATCTGGCCTGTTAAACTAAATAACAGAATTCAATAATAAAATAAAACGTTCCGAGTATTAACAGTAGTAGTTTTTTTCAGATGAGGATTTTTATTTTTAAATATTTTACAAGAGGCCACATGCTTCAACCTTTATACATGTGGTAATTGCACCAATTACATGTTACTTTTACGTGATATTTACAGGGGTTGATGTTTATTGTAGCTTAAGGTACGTTTAGAACAGTAGGAAAAATCATTAAAAACACAACCTTACAAAAACCTTTAAAAAAAAATAAAGTAAAAATAAAACAATTAAAGTAAAAACAAAACAAATTATAGTACAAAACAAAGCCAAGTAAAAACAAAATAACAATATTTTGGTTATGTATTCTGCACCACCTCCATTTTCCGAGTAATTGGAATGGCATGTGTAACTCTAGACTGGGGCAGCATAGGTCAATATAGGACGAATGACAGTTTTGTAGAGAATTAGTTTGTTTTTTGGTGTAAATTTTTAAGTATCTATTGAAGTATGGGTTCATCTTGTTAATATTTTTTGCTCCATTGCATTTATATTATGTATGTGTTTTGTGAAACTTAATGATTTATCCATTTAATTTATAGACTGGACCCATGAGAAACAGTAATAGTGGTTTCATATGTCAAACAGATTTTTTTTTAAAGAAAACTTGCACAGGCAAAGAAGATTCCTCAGACAAAAAATATATCAGAAGCGAAAATAAAAAACGAAACACAATTTTTTTTTTTGATTCATTGAAAAAATGAATGATCGCCCTCGCATGAAATGATAGGCCCACCCAGCCTAATTTAGTTACCTGGAATTGGATTCTGTCCACTCCCTTTTGATAGGATTGATCCGATCCAAGTCCCTGGATATTGAGTTACGTCCTTTTCAAAGAAAGAAAACCGCCCCGACATGTGAGGCTCCAAAAAACCACCCCCTCTAGGGAATATAATCGAATCAGAAGTGTCATAGAAATGAGCCTAAATTTATCTATCTTATAAGCTTACATATTATAGGCCAACCAAATCAAGATAAATTCAGCTCTCATCCCATGGTCAAAATCCGTGCAGTACCTAGGCATAACATTAGACAAATCTCTTACTTTTACAGATCATATCAATAGAAAAATCGATAAAGCCAAAAAATATTTAAAATGTCCCCATAATTCAACAAAAAATCCCATTTGAGCTCTCATAACAAATTAATAAAATAGAAATCAGTTATTCGCCCGTTAATTACATACGCCTCACCAGTTTGGAGCTCAACCTGCTTGACTAACTACTAAAAACTTGAAAGAATTCAAAATATATCAATGCGGATAATTAACAATTACCCCCGCTACACTGAAATATCATCTATGCTCCAGGACTTGCAGCTTCCAACAATACAACATTTTGTCCACACTCAAACAGCTTCTTACTTCAGTAAAACACCAGTCTCCAAAAATCCATTAATAAAGGAAATCGATAACTATAATAAAACATCTGTAAAACGCTACACTCATAAAAGAACTAAACATATATTGCTAACTTAAGCTAGTTTGTTTTAATTCCTAATTTTATATTATCAATTATGTTATCCGTTTTTATTTGTAGGTTTTTGTATAATTTTTCCTACAACCATATATAATCACAATTTAATGTTACCACTAATTATAGATTAGTTAATTAGATTATAACTACCAAATGAACCAAACATTTGCTGATTGTAAGGATGTCTCATCCGAAATCATTTATAAATATTTTGTCAGTTTGTAAATATGTAAATAAAGTTTATTTTCTTCTTCTTCTTCTTCTTCTTCTATTACAGGCCATAAAAATATACTATACAAACATTATATAATTTAATAAGGCTCAAAGCAATACGATAAACTCAGCAAGATATTAATATATTAATGTATAATAAGAGAATCTCATAGTGAGTGATCAGGATGACCACTAGTGAGGTGCGGAAAGAAAAACGAAACTCTCTGGAAAAGCAATAGATCATTGATACGTCATTCAATAATCCACTGATTTTCCCAGGCATGAAGAAATTTAGTTTGCGGACGGATCGGCTGAATGATGATTAATTTAAATTAACAAATTTGACAAAAAATAAATGTTTAAAACGTATATGTTTTCATTCAAACCAATATAGCTGCTAAACTGTGGGCCCTATGTTATATAACAAATATTATTTTCCATTAAATTTCTGATAAAGTAACTTCCGGAAAATTTTCAATTCACACAGGATTCGTGTTACATTTTTAAGGGTGAAAAAACTTACAAAAAACAAATGATTTTTTATGTAAATCAATATAGTTCCTAAGCAATTGGTCCTAACGACAAATTTTATATAAAAATATGATATTATCTACTAAATTTATGACTAGGAAATTGTCAATATTTTTATTCGAGGTAGAGCGTGTCAAAAAAGCTCCTACACTAAAAATGTAGGCAAAACGTAAGATGTCTTTTTATTTTTGTTTTAAACGATATAGGTCCTAGGTCCTGTTTTTTTTTGTTTCGTATTCCCTTTTGTTACCTCTTCTTAAAACCTTAGTTTTTGAATATTCTCCTTTTTCTGCATTTTGCATATTGTATTTTCTGGGTTTTAGCAATAAATGTTATATACAGAAATAACTTCAATTTTTTTATGCGAGCATCACCAAAACAGCTTTTTGGCACAGACTTAATAAATGTAGCAAAACTTTTTTTCATTCAAACCAAAAAAGCTCCTAAATTATTTCGTATAATTTCATGAGTGCCAATTATTGATATAATCTTACTAATCAATTACCATGTATGATTTTTTTAGAAGTTCCAAAACACTAAATTTTTGCCCTTCATGAATTGAGACGTTGAGTTCCAAAAGGTAATATATCCATTCCAGGAAATTTTACATGAAGAGCGAAAATCTCTAATTACTATATTATCAAAGGCGCTAATTTCATTCTTTTCGCATTAAAATATAAAATTTGTTTTTTTAATATGATAATAACGTATTAAAATTATGAAATGAAATGTTTTAGAATGATATGGTACTAAACCTAATATGTAATTTAGTACCTTTAGAAAATAATCATATTTCTAAATCGCGTTACTAAAGGACTTGAGTGTTCATTTGATAAAATCAAATAGAAGATTAAGATAAAACTAAATTTTGAGAATAGAAATATATTAAAAAAATCAATTTCGTAAAAAATGTAATTAAAAAATTGCCGAATAATAGGGTATCATAGATAATCAGCTGCCATTTGGAAACGAAAAATCTGACGAAAATGTCGAGAACTGAGAACAATATTGGGGTTACGATTGATTTTATTACAGCGAACAGTAGACGGACGGATTTTTTTTTTTGTGGATTCCCTGTAGTTAGCAGGGAAAACATGTATCTACGTAACACGTATCTAATCATAAATTTAAGAATGTTTTTTTTTTTTTTTTTTTTTTTTTTATTTGAGTCGATTACAAACTAATATAATATAACCAACAATTATACAAAAGCAGAAATCAATTCATTGAACAGGATTAAATATTAAAGTCTTCGATATCACTGACTCAGCTTAGACATAATACACCCACACCTGTGGTCGGCTTTTGCCAAAGGCTGTTCTAAAAAAGTAAAATCATCCGGAAGTTGGAAAGAGGAGCAGAAGACCAAATCAGATCATGAAATCACAGGTCAGCCACACCAAAATAGAAGATTAGTCGACCTCATTAATCGTAAAATGATAAAATAATAAACATTCCAATCAAACATTAAGTTTATGGTTAATAAAATTAACTAATAGCCGTATTTTAAAAAATCTGGTTTGCACAACATATGACTTCCTTTTAAGTCCCTTGTTGAAACCAGTTTAAGATAATTTAGTTAAATTTAAACACGGGCTTATTAAATTTTAATTACGTTCATAGTTTAACAATAAAATAAATTTTAGAACTTTTCTTATAAATAAACTTAGATTATAAATAAATCTAAAGTCAAGAAAAAGTAAAAACTAAGTATATTGTGTTTCAACGGAACCAAAGATTTAATAATGTAAAAATAAAAATGGTTATCTACAACACTCACTCTAGTTTATCCTCTTATCAATCTCTACATATGTATCATCATCCTCTATCTATACAAATATTTGTATGTTAGCTTACATTTATTCAAAAATGTTTATCTTTCCAAAAATATATTCATTCGATTCATCTTTGGGATCTCCAGAGACACCTCTGTCACTCGATTCTACGAAGAGTAAAAGTGGCTTTATCCTTACTACCGTCGCAAGTACTTCCTGGCTTCTTTCCTCTATCAAGTTATCCGATCCCGCCGTCCATCGTATATCTCTGATCTCTTATTATTTAAATCTTCAATCCATTCCCACAATGCTCCTATGCGGCCTTCTGATGTTTATATTATACCCCCATCGAACAGCTTTCGACAGATCTTTCATAATCCGATTCTGTTCCATATGAAACTCTATTCCTTATGATATCCGTAATTCTAATACTCTTTCAACTTTCAAATCTCGTCTATTCCATTACTTCCTGTCCGGTCAATTCTCAAACAATCCTAACTGATCCAATTTTCATTAAATTTGTAAATAGAAAAAAAGTTATAGAATTGTTTCGTTATTTTTTATTGTTTTTTTTTTCAATTAAGTAAGAATTCTATTTTATTTTTTAGTCGAGGTTATGTACGGGAACACGATAATCATTTATCTATTTTATTCTTTAATCATCACTTATATTTTTTGCAAATATTCTTATAGCCATTAGTTTTCTATATATTGGTTTATTATTTTATTTTTTTCATTTGTCTTATTGTGTTTTAATTTATACTTATTATTATTCACTGTACATTTCTTACTTTATTTTTTATTTATTTAGCTGCGTCAGTAATAGTCAACCTTACATGCTGACGCAGCTGTGTAGCATAGAATATAGTATGTACAAATAAAAAAAAGATAATTTGAATTTAAATTTATATTATGAAAACAATTTTTTTATTAAAATGTAACTAAAAGCAAAATGTTTTTTAAACAAATTTTTAGTCTTGAAAATGGGGGAAATGCCCCGAAACGTTGACTACCACTTATGACAATTTGTGGATCAATGAAAATAATAAAGATTTGGAAGAAAAAATGTGTTATTTTAATATGAATAAAAAAGTAAATCTTCCTTAAGTAATATGGATAAAGAAATTATTATTATATTATACATCAGTAGTAATGTAATTAACCTGGAAATATAATTAAAAAAAGAAAAAAAAAATGCTCAGATAACTCAACTACTCTGAAGAAGGGGCTATGGAATAAAATGAGTTCCATCATAATCCGTAAAGCCGTTTTAGAGAAAATCGTAAATAATTGTTAAATGCGTAGTATAAAGTGTCGCTTGTGAATAACATATTAAAAGCATGGCTTTGCGTGTTTTAGCTGTAATATTATATCGTATCAGTCTAAAAACTGAGCAGCTAGCGTTCCAGTCTATCTGTTTTGCACAGTCGCAATCAGTTGGAATAATTAGATTTTAGGGGTGATGGAATCCCAGAAGCTCCCGTTTCTATAATCACTCAATGGAGGATTCACTGTGACGGTCGTTTAATGTTCCATTTAGGGTGGAGTACTTGGAACAGATCGTCAGTGAACAACTTTAGCTTAAGTACTTGACCTTGTAATAAGCATCAGGGGTTTTCCTCGGCCTAGGCCTGGTAAAGTAGAAACTCATGACAGGTTTATGTGAAGAGTTTAGTTATAAATATTTCTAATTATACAATTCATGACACAAAAAAACCCTTATAAACTGTAATATGGACATAATAAAAATAGTTTAATTGGAAGAATGCAATATGATAATAAATAATTAGTAGGTACCTCATCTATCCAAATAAATTAAGAGAACATTTGTTGAATTTGATTTACCACAGATAAAATTAGGACTATATAACCATAATAAACTAAGTTATCATTTATCAAACATTAAAGATCCCATTTTACCACGTTAATGGACGTTAACGTTATTTATAAAATGAATTGTATAGATTGTGATGAGATATACATAGGAGAAACCTCTAAAAAAATCACAAAAGTAATAATTGCAAAAATATAAACACCAAAGCATTGGCACAACATGGTATTCAGCTTCACGATTTTTATTTTGATAAACATACAATTTTGGAAATAGTTTTAATAGAAAAACAATCGAATCAATATATATAAACAAAAATATAAAAGATCCCATGAATTATAAAACAGATTCAAAGCACCTTAGTTCTTACTATGCAGATACAATATTAAATTGTAAATTGTAAACCTTACCTTACTGACCTATATTTAATAATAAATCAGTGTGTAATTTCTGCAGTAAATAGGATGACCCTAATCCACAAGGGGCCAAAGAATACGTCAGTTTTTCCTTAGTGATATTTTTTATTTAAACAATTTTAATGACATAAATTATTGACAAAATTTTAATTAAAAATGGGTAATATTATAATTTTTAAACGAATCTCAGGTAAATATATTTTTTATGTAACCTTGTTATATATAGCATTTCCAAGTCAATTGTAACCTTTTCCAAGTCAAATGTAACTTTTTCCAAGTCAAATGTAACCTTTTCCAAGTCAAATGTAACCCTTTCCATTTCAAATGTCACCTTTTCCAAGTCAAATGTCACCTTTTCCATTTCAAATGTTACCTTTTCCAAGTCAAATGTCACCTTTTTCTTCACTTCTAGCCTTAAATATTCCGTTTTATTTATTTATTTATTGAAAAATAATTAGTTTAATTGACATTATGACTTTTTTAATAATTTTGGCATATAATAATTGATATTTTTTTTGGGTCTCTTAGATATTTGATATCAAGTTCTGTTTTTTACTAGCTAATATTTAAAAAAAATTAATTATCGTCTATTTAGTTTTTAGATAGTTGTTGATTTTGAGTTTTTTAGAGGGGAGGGGTAGTTTTTTTGAATAATTAATGTGTTTTCGAGTATTATAATTAAATTTTTCGAGCTGTATTTTTTATCGCTCGCGTGCATTTTAACTCGCATTAAATTTTAATGTTTTTTATTGATATAGGGATTAATTAATGTGCTTTCGGGTGGTTATGATTACGTTTTTTGAGCTGTATCTTTTATCGGTCATGCGTATTTCAACTCATATTTACTTTTAATGTTTTTTATTGATATAGGGATTAATTATTTTGATTTCGGGTGGTTATCATAAGGTTTTTCGAGCTGTATTTTTTTCGCTCGCGCTTATTTTAACTAAAATTTACTTTTTATGTGTGTTTATTGATATAGGGATTAATTAATGTGCTTTCGGGTGGTTATGATTACGTTTTTCGAGCTGTATTTTTTATCGCTCGCGTGCATTTTAACTCGCATTAAATTTTAATGTTTTTTATTGATATAGGGATTAATTAATGTGCTTTCGGGTGGTTATCATAAGGTTTTTCGAGCTGTATTTTTTTCGCTCGCGCTTATTTTAACTAAAATTTACTTTTTATGTGTTTTATTGATATAGGGATTAATTAATGTGCTTTCGGGTGGTTATGATTGCGTTTTTCGAGCTGTATTTTTTATCGCTCGCGTGCATTTTAACTCGCATTAAATTTTAATGTTTTTTATTGATATAGGGATTAATTAATGTGCTTTCGGGTGGTTATCATAAGGTTTTTCGAGCTGTATTTTTTTCGCTCGCGCTTATTTTAACTAAAATTTACTTTTTATTGTGTTTTATTGATATAGGGATTAATTAATGTGCTTTCGGGTGGTTATGATTGCGTTTTTCGAGCTGTATTTTTTATCGCTCGCGTGCATTTTAACTCGCATTAAATTTTAATGTTTTTTATTGATATAGGGATTAATTAATGTGCTTTCGGGTGGTTATCATAAGGTTTTTCGAGCTGTATTTTTTTCGCTCGCGCTTATTTTAACTAAAATTTACTTTTTATGTGTTTTTATTGATATAGGGATTAATTAATGTGCTTTCGGGTGGTTATGATTACGTTTTTCGAGCTGTATTTTTTATCGCTCGCGTGCATTTTAACTCGCATTAAATTTTAATGTTTTTTATTGATATAGGGATTAATTAATGTGCTTTCGGGTGGTTATCATAAGGTTTTTCGAGCTGTATTTTTTTCGCTCGCGCTTATTTAAACTAAAATTTACTTTTTATGTGTTTTATTGATATAGGGATTAATTAATGTGCTTTCGGGTGGTTATGATTACGTTTTTCGAGCTGTATTTTTTATCGCTCGCGTGCATTTTAACTCGCATTAAATTTTAATGTTTTTTATTGATATAGGGATTAATTAATGTGCTTTCGGGTGGTTATCATAAGGTTTTTCGAGCTGTATTTTTTTCGCTCGCGCTTATTTAAACTAAAATTTACTTTTTATGTGTTTTATTGATATAGGGATTAATTAATGTGCTTTCGGGTGGTTATGATTACGTTTTTCGAGCTGTATTTTTTATCGCTCATGCGTATTTCAACTCGCATTTACTTTTAATGGTTTTTATTGATATAGGGATTAATTATTTTGCTTTCGGGTGGTTATGATTACGTTTTTCGAGCTGTATTTTTTCGCTCGCGCTTATTTTAACTAAAATTTACTTTTTATGTGTTTTATTGATATAGAGATTAATCAATGTGCTTTCGGGTGGTTATGATTACATTTCTTGAGCTGTATTTTTTATCGCTCATGCGTATTTCAACTTCTATTTACTTTTAATCTTTTTATTTTTATAGGGATCTATCCTTGTGTTTTCGGGGGGTTATGAAAATGTTTAAAAGCTTTTTTTTTATCACTCGTGCGGATTTCAACTCGCCTTTATTTTTGATATTTTTTTATTGATATTGGGATTGATTGTTTTGTTCTGGGTTCTCATTATAACGTTGCTGGAATATAAATCGTTTAGGTTTTTTTTTTTTTTTTTTATTTATTATTATTTTATTAAAGGATTAGTTATAGTTCCTTTTCTAGCGTCCTGAGTAATTTTTTCAACTAAATCTTTTGTAAAGGATCCGCTTCCTAACTTGGTCTTACAATTATTTGATAATTTAATTGAGGAATCGTTTATTCTATTTTCGGGTGTTCTGATAACATTATTTGAACCAAATTTGTTATCGCTTTTACTCATTTTAAGTTACTGTTTCTATCTCATAAATATTCGATAGAGGGATCGTTTATAGTGTTTTCGGGAATACTAATAGAGCTTATGACATTTATTTATAGCTAGTGCACATTTTAACTTAAATGAAAAGTGATCTAGAAGAATGCGCAATCGCGATGTAACGTCCAAATCAAAAATGTAATCAGATCCTGCAAAAAAACAATAAATAATTTTTACATCATATTATAACATAATACCTACGGTTTGTAGAAATTCCCAAGCGCATAAAAGAATAAAGTTCAAAACACGTTATGAGAATCCCCTAAAACAAAAACAAAGAAAGACCACTGCAAATGCAAGTTTAAATGAGAGCAAGCGACAATAAAAACGGCTTAAACAACGTAATCACAAGACCCGAAAAGATAATTACAAACGTCTATAACAATAAAAAATATCAAAAGTAAATCCGAATTAAAATACGCATAAGCGATAAAAGATACAGCTCAAAAACGTAATCATAACCACCCAAAAGCACATTAATGATCTCTATATAAATAATAAACATTAAAAGTAAATTCACGTTAAAATGCGCGGGAGCGATAAATAAATAAAACTAAAAAAACATAATTATAGGACCCGAAAACACAATTTTCAACACCTATATCAATAAAACACATAAAAAGTAAATTTTAGTTAAAATAAGCGCGAGCGAAAAAAATACAGCTCGAAAAACGTAATCATAACCACCCGAAAGCACATTAATTAATCCCTATATCAATAAAACACATAAAAAGTAAATTTTAGTTAAAATAAGCGCGAGCGAAAAAAATACAGCTCGAAAAACCTTATGATAACCACCCGAAAGCACATTAATTAATCCCTATATCAATAAAAAACATTAAAATTTAATGCGAGTTAAAATGCACGCGAGCGATAAAAAATACAGCTCGAAAAACGCAATCATAACCACCCGAAAGCACATTAATTAATCCCTATATCAATAAAACACATAAAAAGTAAATTTTAGTTAAAATAAGCGCGAGCGAAAAAAATACAGCTCGAAAAACCTTATGATAACCACCCGAAAGCACATTAATTAATCCCTATATCAATAAAAAACATTAAAATTTAATGCGAGTTAAAATGCACGCGAGCGATAAAAAATACAGCTCGAAAAACGTAATCATAACCACCCGAAAGCACATTAATTAATCCCTATATCAATAAACACACATAAAAAGTAAATTTTAGTTAAAATAAGCGCGAGCGAAAAAAATACAGCTCGAAAAACCTTATGATAACCACCCGAAATCAAAATAATTAATCCCTATATCAATAAAAAACATTAAAAGTAAATATGAGTTGAAATACGCATGACCGATAAAAGATACAGCTCAAAAAACGTAATCATAACCACCCGAAAGCACATTAATTAATCCCTATATCAATAAAAAACATTAAAATTTAATGCGAGTTAAAATGCACGCGAGCGATAAAAAATACAGCTCGAAAAATTTAATTATAATACTCGAAAACACATTAATTATTCAAAAAAACTACCCCTCCCCTCTAAAAAACTCAAAATCAACAACTATCTTAAAACTAAATAGACGATAATTAATTTTTTTTAAATATTAGCTAGTAAAAAACAGAACTTGATATCAAATATCTAAGAGACCCAAAAAAAATATCAATTATTATATGCCAAAATTATTAAAAAAGTCATAATGTCAATTAAACTAATTATTTTTCAATAAATAAAACGGAATATTTAAGGCTAGAAGTGAAGAAAAAGGTGACATTTGACTTGGAAAAGGTAACATTTGAAATGGAAAAGGTGACATTTGACTTGGAAAAGGTGACATTTGAAATGGAAAGGGTTACATTTGACTTGGAAAAGGTTACATTTGACTTGGAAAAAGTTACATTTGACTTGGAAAAGGTTACAATTGACTTGGAAATGCTATATATATATATATATATATTTATATATATATATATATATATATATATATATTTTTTTTTTTTATAATGTTTTTAATTAGAATATAAAAACGTCATCTTACAGTGTTAATTGATAATTTGTTGATGTATTTTAGTGAGTGCTGATGATGGGGAAGGCTCCCGAAACGTTGACTCGTTTTTGGAAGATTTAGAAACCTACTAATCATTTGTAATATGGACATATAAATTGATAAATCTGGGTTATCAATTACAAAAAGCTCGGCTATAGTAGAGCAATTAAAGAGTTTCATTAGGGCTGGACTATAGTGTTAGAGGTTAAGCTGAAAAGGCAAGAGGCCTTTAGTTAACGAAGGCGGTCCAATTAGTAAAGGAACCTTATTACCATCTGGATCCAGTTTCCTAGCGCTACTTCCCTTCCTCTGTCCTTCTAGTATTTTAAACTAATTTTCAGACGGGCCAAATATCTTTTTAGAATAGCAACGATTTATCTCAAAATCCTTCTTAAAACAATTTAGGGTGTTATTGACTTAACATGGAGGGAAACAGAATATTTAAGTTCTGTTCATTATTGAATATGGGTTGGTTAATATTGGTTTAGTTTAGTATATGATTTTGATCTTTGTATCAAAGCGTTCGACCGAGTCTGGCACCCAGGACTCCTTTATAAACTCCGTCAATTCCTTCCCGCAACATACTACTTGATAATCCGTTCCTACCTCACTAATACAACCTTCAAAGTAAATCATAACCTTTCCTACTCTTCCATATTTTCTCAGTCTGCAGGTGTACCTCAGGGTAGTATCTTAGGTCCCATCCTTTATACGGTATATACAGCTGATATTCCACTCCATCCATCCACTGTCTCACAACTTATGCGGATGACACTTGTGTGTTATCTGTACATAATGATCCATCCGC
Organism: Piezodorus guildinii; assembly: GCA_023052935.1. Lineage (NCBI taxonomy): Eukaryota > Metazoa > Arthropoda > Insecta > Hemiptera > Pentatomidae > Piezodorus > Piezodorus guildinii. Next base: position 100,566,520 of record CM041297.1, read on the forward strand.
TGCATCCCGAACCCTTCAGTCTCACATCACAGCCATTGAGGAATGGTGTCAGAGCTGGAGGATTAAAATAAATCCTAAAAAATCCCACCAAATTACCTTTACCCTTCGTCGCAAACCGATGACTTCCTGCCCCACTGTATCCTTTAATAATACCCCACTCATACCTGTTGAACAAATCCGTTACCTAGGACTCCATCTTGACAAACGTCTTACATGGAATCCCCATACGCGACTTAAACGACAAGAAACTGCCCGTAGATACCGATTACTACAACACTTACTAGACAAACGTTCAAAACTTCCAATTTATTACAAAAAGCTCATTTATGTTACCATCATCAGACCCATCTGGACATATGGAATCGAGCTTTGGGGCTCTACTAAACCATCTAATTCCTCTCGTATTCAATCCTTACAATCCAAAATCCTTCGCAAAATCCTAAATGCTCCTTATTTCGTTACGAATAAAATCATCCATTATGACCTAAATATCCCATTTGTCGCAGAACTAGCCCGAAACAGATACGCCTCTTTTCATTCCAAACTCCCAACCCACACGAATCCTCTTGTACGCAACTTATCATTCCCATCTATTCCTGACAACCCTCCGAGGCGATTGAAAAGACGATGGCCTCGAGACCTACTTTAATTAAATTGACTTTGAAGTGCTACCACTGGCTAGTTTCTTCACAAGACATTATCACGCCCATAAGTGTCAATTAGCCCATTTACTTGTTGTATATATTGTATGTACAGTAGTAAATATCAATAAAATATTTAAAAAAGAAAAAGATCTTTGTATCAGCGCACAAACTTTAATAAGGTTAATTAATTCAATTAAGTTAGGGAAATTTAAAAAATCTAAAAGAATAAAATAAATCTAATAAGATCATATAAAGAAATTGAAGAAAAATTGAGGACCTTGAGTTAACAGTTCGAAAGCAAAGCTTGCACCTATGAGCATATGTGCGAATGAACCAGGCAAGACTAAATAAGCAAATTTTTAGCAAAATATGATAGTAAAATACATACAAATTATTTTAATATTGAAATCATCGCAATTACTAGCTAAATCTCGGTATAATTTTGTAATAATTGATATGATTCATTAAATATTGTGGAAACCAGAGTCATAAACAATTGATAGGTAATTTTTTTGCTAGTCCTAAAATATTTGTCATTTCTAATAGCTTATCACCTCTTTTAAGAATACCATCAATTATTAAGAATTAGATATTCTACCTCAATAGATTTTAACACATTAAGCCCTTACACGTGTTGTGGGGTTTATTTATTATATTAATATTGTTTATATTTACTTTTTTACTTTTGCGTGAAAATCGTCTTTTCGTGACTCGAGTCGTTTAAAGGTCAGGATCTATTTTGATAGGCCTCGTCACTCTCGCATAAATGTCAGTACCGCAATAAAACCTGTTTATAACTATTCTATTTTGAAAGATAAGAACCTATTGACCTAAAAAGTGACAGTATCATCCTCTCGATCTATGATATATATTCTTATTTTGTTTTTCGTATTTTTAATATTTACAACCTTCGATAATACGGTGATTATACTTTTTTTTATATTATTTGCAGCACTATCTAATCTCATCACTGAACTACTGATGTTATAGTAATATACTTTTTTTCTGTTTACTTCCATTTCAATACGTATAAAATATGTATTTCGATCGTTAATATTTTATTGTCGATATTGTAACGATTTTGATTAAACGTCATATATGACACTGGACTACTGTTCTCCGAAATTCCTTAGTTCAAACCTGGCTGATATAGAATAATTATTTATTCTTTTATTTCAGCAGTGGGGTGACCTTGGAGACACCCAACCTCTAAAAAAAGGGTACCCAAAATCAGGGAAAAATCCTGGCGTCTGTGCGTGATCTAGGCCAAATCATCTCTTCGTACATAACTATTGATCCTGAAACAGTATTCCTACATGTACTGTAACCAAGAACCTTCATGAATATAGAGCTACAAGTTTATTTTTGTATTATATTAGTTAATTACTAATTCTAATAAAATAGACTGACATGATGTATGTGCCAATTTTATAAATTCCTTCCCCTAAATTATCTTCAGTTTATTTGAAATAAACCACCATATTTTAATGTTAACAGTAGTAAGACTATGAAACAATGTAATAATTAAAATGTATAATCATACACATTTTTGAAAAGAAAGTAATAATATATATGTTACCAATACCTTGTAATAAACATAGATATATACCGTTGGAAACAAACAGGTTTCAGGAAGAAATATATATTTTTTTTTTAGAAAAAGAAAAAAAAAGATGTATGAATGTAATCTTATAGCAATATTTTTATTGTCCATTGTGACAGATTGTAATATATCCGAATAAATAAATATTTTTAATCGATAAAGTTACAGAAGTCAATGCAATGACAAGGAACCTAAAATATTAAGTTTTTTTGATCAATAATCAAGTTTTAGATATCACATGGAAAACAAATATAATCTCTATAATATTACGATTATTTTTTAACCAAATCAGAACTTAAAAAAATTATATCATTTAGCCAATAAAGGAAAAATTGTGTAGACAAGAAATTTTTAATTTTCTTTCGGCGCAAGACTACTACATTTTAATGGATTGTAGAAAAACCGCAGCAAATTATTACTCTATGGTTTATTATTTCCTAATAAATATATTTTGGTTTAACGGATTGTTGGTAACACAAAAAAAAAAAAATTACAGCTGCTTCTTATTCGCACATACATCATAAATGGACCAGTGGTTTCGGAGAAAAGCCAGGAACGGTGTATAGCGGACAGACGGATTTTTTTTTTTCGTTATTCGGGTTTCTACGCATCTTGAAACCTCTTTGAGAAGAGGGGAGTAATTTTTAATTATTTTTGGTCGATCAGAAAGATTCATTATTGAAAATAATAAACCAAACCCCCCAAAAAATATTTGTGTTATTATTATTTTGATAAAAATACAATTAAATCCCGAAGTATAGACAATTGACATATACGGTCATTAGCTATCTGCTAGCAAATTGTTCTATCCCACCCTGAAACCATTCTTTGGGATAGCTGTCGAAGAACTATTGGACCACAATTTCAACTTCCGCACAATTACCTTTTTTTTCCTTAAAATGAATCGAACCTAGCAATAAGCCGATGGCGCGAGATCAAGACTATGGTAGATGAGGCAGGAGTTCGAACCCATGAAGTTCACTAAAATTGTCTTTGATTCGACGGAAAGTGTGAGGACGAGTATTATTTTGTTCGAATAAAACTTCTTTTCGATTAATCAAAGCAGGATCACGCTCTAACAACTTCGTATACAATTTTACAATTGTTCACAGTTGGGTTCAGAATTCATAAGGAATAAATTCATAAAGAATAAGCTTCAAAATTCTAAAAAACGCAAAGCATTATTTTTTTTTTTCTCAAATCGCCTCCTTGCATCAACCGAAAAAGCAGTTAAACCTCGATCTAGCCGTTTATTGGGTATACGGATTTCGCTAGGAAACCCACTTTTCATTAAAAAATACCCGGTAAAATCTCATATGAGAAAGGTTTTAATCCATATACATAAATAAATACACAAACAAAAACACCTTTATTTGGAACATCGCTCAGTAATTTTTAAGCGTGAACAGCCATTTTCCGGTAATCTACGTTTCGCCTTTCCCTATTTACATTTACATAGTTTTCTTGCCTAGTAGGCTAGTAGTTTAATAGTCAAAGAGTTTCGTGAGCCTCTTGATTTATAGCAGTTTGGCGTGCTAGGGTTTGGAGGGACCCGGTGACTATCGTGCTACCTAAGATTGCCATTCCTTACTGACATATATTAAGAAAGCAATAGCTGATGGAAATATATTGGAAATTATATTCGTAGTAATAAAAACGAATACAATAAAGAATTTCAGAGGTGATTAAATCACCTCTTTGCTATAAGAAATCACCAGAGATTTCAAGATTATTTAATTCTAATGTTGAGCATAACGCAAAATTGTTTTTATGTCTGTCTGATGTAATATTTTATTATCTGATTGCCTAAAACATGCCTAACCATCATTTCTACTTTCCCTTGTCTATAAATTAAATACATTTTAAGACAAAATAATGAAATCCTTCCCAATTTTTCAACTGAAATACACTTTACAAGTTTATTAGGGCCTAATCATGAAGAACAGACAAACAGAGGTAAAAAAAAATGGCCGACACTTTTATACTCACTTTTTCAAGACTTTCAAAATCAAAACTTAAACATTCAACACTTACACATATTTTCTGAAACTCATTTGGACTTACGCGTCCCAGACATACTGGACAGCAAAATACACACATAGGTAAAATTCAAATTCTCTCATCAAAAACATTTATAACTATAACAAATTCACAATGGTACATTAGCACCATTACTTTAAATATAGATCTTCGCTAAGCCAACACTCAACGAACAGATTCGGACCATCTACAAACGTTTTCACGGACATACTGACACATTAATGCAGAACATGGCCACTACTAAATGTTTCAACATTCCTCCAACACTGAAAAATAGCTGGATGAGGGACCTCCTGTCATAAACAGAAAATAGGAATCAAGGTAGAAAGCTATCCATCAAGCCTACCACTTCTCAAGATCTTAACCCCCATCGCATTAATTTGTTGTCCATGAAGTTAGCAGGTGTGAATAGAAACATTAAGATTAAAAAAAACAAAAAAAAACTCTGTGTCCAAATATCTAAGACTTGCAAAATTTATTATGTAACTTCAGCTGGATCTGAAATTTCATATTTATGTTTTGTATAATATCGGGTATGTTTATTCTACATTTAAAGAGGTTAAATCCTGAATTTACAAACTCCACCTTTATATTCTTTATTAGTTATTTCTTAAATATTATTCCTGACACATCCCTAATAACTATAAAAGCCTATAGTATAGAAAGTCTAGCCTATGTTTCGTTATAAAATAGATTCTAGAAAATTTATATTGTAATAAATGAAGTTATAGAAGAGATATTTAGGGTTGAAGTATCAGTAAAAACACCTGATTCTTTTTTACAATCATAGGATTAATAAATAGTCTATTTATATATATTTAAAAGTTTTCAAAACTAATAAGTTAAATTAAAAAATGAAAAGGAAATATAAGCCTTGATTTGATATCTGTAAAAGGCGCAATGTGACAATTTTACCCTCCTTTCTTGTACGTCAGGCAGGTTTGCATAACATGACGAGTGTACGGAGTTGTTGTTTGTTATTCACTTAACGTAACCTAATCCTAATTTGGCTAATCGGACGATGCTACAGAAATCCTAATTTTTCCTATTCAGGTTTGGTTAAGATCTTAAACGAGTACCTGTAAAAAACGAGCCAGGTTCTCGACATCTAAAAGGCTCGGGACCACCATTTTACGTCAACTCCTAAGGACGGCATAACCAAGAATCCTACTGGGCGTCAATTTTATTTTATTTTTTAAATCTATTGAAATTCTAGAATAATTTTCATAAGTTGGACCAATGTGAACTTTAGCTAAAGTTTTCTAGGAAGCTCTGCTTTGAATCAGGTTAAAATAAATTAAATGCTCAGAGGAATTTTGATTTTTTTACGTTCATAAATATCTGCCCACAGTTTAAATACATTTACTTAGCGCCTTATTTATCAGTAGATAAGTCTCAGGTAAAGTGACTTTATATAGAATAAAGACCTTTTTATATGTTGCTGCCCGAACCAGGTGCCATTCCTTCCTTGACAAACTCCATTGCCACTCCAATCCATTAGTTTCAATCCTTGCTTCCTCTTCGATCTCTGACAATACTCCGAGACGTCTGAAAAGAATATGGCCACGAGACCTTCTAGTTCAGAATATTTTTAGAGTGCTGCCGATGGATAGTGTCTCTACATGCAATTTATGACATTCTTCTATATTACCATCACATTTACTTGATGTATTCTTTTTTTAATACAGTTGTAGATATCAATAAATATGTTTAAAAAAAATCTTGTTAGCATTGATGAAAAAAAAACGGGTAAAAATATAAAGCTGAACGAATTCAATATCCAACTAAAGGATAAAATAGGAAAACTATTTTTTTGTGTTATTTTTTATTTTTCAATATAGGTGAATAATATACCATTTGAAAGCTAAATATTTTCTTAAACACAAAGTTGTAAAAAGTAATGGAGAGTGATACAAAATATTATTTTTGTATATAATAATATCATAGATTATTTAATAAAACACACGTTTCTATAGTAATGGAATGTAATTAATTATTTAACATCTTTTCATCTCTAAGTGTATTGCATAATTCTTAAATAGATTTCGACTACAGAGGTAAGAGAAAGCCGTGTTTTGCGCGCCTCATTTATTATTTCTCTTGGATTAACTTTATTAATATAAAACAAAATCATAGATCCAACTACTATATTACTTTACGACACAGAAACTAAAATTAAAATCTTTGAAAAATTTGTAACGCCCCTGCAATATTTATTCCACGTATCCACAAATAATCCTGACTGCAGATATAGTGTTATATAATACCCCGTCTGCGGAACATGTGCACCTATATATCAGCTGACTGGATCACGGCCAACCTGATATAGGAATAGAAACATCAATGGCCTGTGACCATCTGGAAATGTCACCTATCGTCAATATCTATTAACTGTTTAGCGGTAATTTGCAGGATCGTAAATCTTTTATAGCGAAATAATACTAAGAGAGTGGGTTATATTTATAATTTCGAAAGAGGTTTAAATCATGTCTATAAAGCCTTGTTTATTTGGATTCTACAGGAATGTTTATAGTTTTATTTTTCATTTTTATTATTGAATTTCTGAATAGAAAATGATCTAAAGACCAGAATCTCTATTTATATTTTTTAAGAGCTTTGTAATGACCAATATAAGTTATTCCTGTTGGAACGGTTCCTTTCCTGCCCAAGTACTCAACCAATTTGCAAATGAAGGCACTAATTTATGGATATTTTAATTTACAGCCTGTTAATATATTTAAATTATTGATACTTTCTAGAGCTTTTGATAATGTTTTTCCATATTACACAAATAATTATCAAGAACGCTGAAATACGAGCATACGTTCAAACCTAACCTGAATGAGTTTATTTGTGACAAAATAAGGAGTATTGAGTATTTTCCAAAGGATTTTAGATTGTAAAGATTGGATACGAGAAGAATTCGATGGTTTAGTAGAGCCCCATAGCTCTCTCTACTCTGTAAGTCCATATCGGTCTTATGATGGTAATATAGATGAGCCTTTTGCAGTAAAGTGAAAGGTTTGAGTATTTGCCCAGTAAGTGTTAAAGTTATCAAAAACGTCTGGCAGTTTCTTGTCGTTTTAATCTTGTATGAGGATAAAAAGATGTTAATGTTAACATTTCCGAATCTACAAAATTAAAGGTACTTTAGGGAAAGAAAATTTATAATAGGGGTACTCACTAAGTTTGCTATAGCATGCTATTTGTGCTATTGTGCTAAACCCATCAATTTTATACAGGAAATAACTGTAGAAACTCGACGGCTTTAGCAAAATAACACAGTCAGTACCCCTATAATCGGCATTTAAGCCCAATCAAACTATTTCAAATAGAATAAAACCTATGTGAAATTAAAGTCCATTAAATTTTATATCATTTTTATAATACTTTATAATACTAATAATACTTTATATCATTTTTACAATACTTTTAGTGTTGCAGCCGTTTCAAGTCAAATTCACGAGCGAAAACATGTTGTGGGAAAATCCTTCCAATCCCTGTAATTTTGTAGATATCAAATCAAAACAAAAACTAGCAATAAGATAAGGAAATGCTTTGTATTTTTTGTTAACACAACTCATTACCTAAATAGTGAAAAATGAATAAAAACGATATTTTCAACGAGATAAAAGTATATAATGGAAAAGAGATTTACTTTTAATTATTTTTTCATTAATAGCTTAGTCATAGTCCTACTTACTATAAAAATTTCGATCTTGAAAACATAGTCCTTTTCTGTATATGAATTTTCCAAATTGCCAAAAATTCGTTCATTTTACAGAATTTTTATATTAACTTTCTTCACTATTTAGAATATAAGTTGTAAGGACAAAAAATACAAAGAATGTCCTCATCTCATCGCCAGTTTTTGTTTTTATTTGATATATAATAATCACCAGAATTAGAAAGATTTTTCCAACACATGTTTTCGACTGCTAAGGTGACTTAAAACGGCTGCATCACAAAAACTATTTGCTAGAAAAAAAAATTTATTTATAGTTTTATATTTTCAAAATAATAGAGAATAACTCGTCAAAATACCACGAAAATGAAAAGTGTTTAGCGGCATCTGTGTCTCATTCCTAACCTTAACATGTCATATTTTTTTTTTTTTTTTTTTTTTTTAAATCGTAAAAAGGTGCATAATGCGTGGTCGGAAATAGCACATTCGGTCAGCCGATTTGATGGAAACTTGTTTTAACATCTCAGACATATAAGCTCGTAAATATTAAATTTCAGTTTTATACAACTTAACATTTTTTGAGCTAGACTGAACACATACACATGCACCCCTATGTGTCCTCAAATGTGTAGAATAGGGTACCGTAAAATGCTTATTTCCGTTCAAAAACTGGAATCCGAAAATTTTCGCGATTCAATTATACATTTTACACGTTTTAAATGAAGGTTGAATATCTTGGAGGACAAACAGTTAAATAGAGAACTCGAATATTCACTTCATCTCTATCTTTGTACATTGAATTAGTTTTTATAATTTGGTCTAGTGCCAGGTCGTACAATATGAATTACAGCAGTCCATCATATCGGTATAATTTATTTTTATAGCTACATCTGTTAAAAAAAAAAAATTAAACTAATAGGTCTAGAATTTATATATCTCCTTAGTATCAGAGACCTATCTACTAAAAATAAATATTTAATTTATATGGTGTTTCACGGCATTTTAATTTATTTATATCGCCTATCGGAAGTGCCACTAAATAACGTTAGATTTTTTTTTCTTACTTTTTTATTGTTTATTCTTATTTTTCCTCTGAAGGGCTAGAAAAGATGGTCCCAATATCTAATAGATATAATCAAGAATCAAAATATTACTTGTACACATTTATTCGTATTATTTTAACTAAGTTGTGAATTTTAATATTTATTTTTAAACGTCCTTTTTTATTTTAGAAACAATCTACAGGGTAAGAAAGAACCACAAATATTACATAATAATGATATGTCTTGGGACATATAACTGGTTTATTATATTTTCATGTTCATATATAACATAATAATATTACTTTCATTTCATACAATTTTGTGAGAAATTCTATGGCCAACCACCAGGTTTCTTCTACTTTGATTGTTAGAGAAATGAAATAATCTTACACAGTTTTGATTATTGATAAAACAATTAACATTACACTATTTCGTTAAAAATGCCAACTTGTAAGATGAAATAGAAATAAATATTATATTTTATTTTCATTATTTTGTTCTCATTATTTATCATTTGAGTAATTATGCCTAACTTACAAGCCATTTACTTTTCTATCGATTCGAATATCAGATTTGGGATCATTTTTCTATGAAAGTGGAGTTTTTTTGTTTTTTATTAAACGATACGGTGATAAAATTAAAATGCTATGAAATATCATATAAATTTAATATTTAGTCTTGGTGGATATGTCTCTACTAAAGAGATATAAATAGTATAAATCCTAGACCTATTAGTAATATTTTTTTAAAGTAACAGCTGTAGCAATAACGATAATTTATACTGATATGATGGAATGAAGTAATTCATAGTGTGTGGTCTGGCCTTAAGCCAAATTATAAAAACTAATTCAATGTGCAAAGATGGGTGAAGTAGATATACGAGTTAACTGTTCACCTTAAAAGATATCTCAAGCTTCATTTATATGAATATACTTGTAAGCATTATTTACAACTTAGATATTTGGAATCATGATTTCTCTAATATCTGGTTTTTAGGTAATCTTTGCTAGAAGTAAAAATATGAGAGTTCTGTTTCGCGCCAAAAAACATTATCAGGTCGATTATGATGGTTTTAGAAACAAAAATTTATAGATAAACAATTAGACTGCACTAACAGACATTGCATAATTGAAGATTTCTGTGCTAGGATAAAACATAGTTAATAGATTCGCTGTTAACATATTAAATTTACTTAAATATTAAAAAAAAAAAAAAATAAAAGACTGTACCACTACAACCCCTGATGAAGGGTCTTGGGCTCAGTACATACAGAGATCGGTCCTGATTCTAGTGCAATTAAGTGGTTAGACCGAGACCACACTCACCCCCAGATTTTTACCCTTTCTGGATACCCACTTTATAAAGGCTGAGTGTGCTCCAGGAAGATATTCTGATTTTGGATCTGAGATATTCGGAGTTTGAACCAGGGACCCGGACAACAGTGGACTAGTGATTGATCCCCTAATGGTAGCGTGGTCGCTGCACCCCTATTTTTTAAAGATAAATAATAAAATTATAGGTGGAATAGTCAGGAATCAGTCATTTTTTTGAATTTTTTTAAATTTCATAGGCGAGACCAAAAACTATCTCAAAAAAATAATTTATCAGCACCAATACACAATATCTACCCGTAACCCATTTTCCTCAAAATTATCCGAACACGCTATATCCCTTGACCATCATTTTGATTTCGATAATCCTGAAATCCTAGCCACCGTACCTAACTACAAAAAGCGACTCCTCTCCGAAGCTATATATATCCATAAGGAAAAAGATCGAGTACCCGTCAATCATAAAACGGACAAAGAGATAATCTCTCCCTCGTATGCTAATCTTCCGTCTCCTTAAATTATAACTCTATCACTTTATTGTACAAATTGCTTGTGTAATGTATATTTTATTTACTGTATATTTATCTTTTCGTTTATAACACCTCTGGTTCTTGTTTTTGTTATTTATTTATTTATTTTATTTTATTTTTTATTATATACCCCATGTATCTTTTAAATACCTCAGATTCTAGTGTTTATAATTTTCTGTTAAAAATGTTGAGCCTTATTGTACATACGGATATATTGTTTTGTTTTTCCATTATATAATTTTGTAAAACTTTTTAAAAACAAAGATAAGCTGTAGTATTTACACTTAGAGGGGAAAACCTTCAGGGTTTTTACACGAACCCCTCCCCATACTACTTATGTTTATGGTTTTCCTCAGTTTATGCTTGGACATGGCTCAGTAATGGTAGGTCTATATATATTTTTTTTTACTTCTATATTAAAGTCTAAAGTTCTGTAAACATTTTTTTTTTATGCTTATCATCATCAGATTATGTATCATATTATCATTATTTGTATCTATAATATTTAAGTATGTTGGTATATTTTCTGTTTTATTTCAAATGTTATCATTGTCACTACATTCAAAAGAAAAATTTTCATTATCATATTAATATGTATATCTTTTGTTCTGATGTTTGTAGCCCTGATGATGGCTCACAAGCTTGAGCCGAAACGTTGGCAAAATTTAAAATTTTCAAAAAATGACTGATTCCTGACTATTCCACCTATAATAGTTTCTACAGTCGACTATACATCCTCAATAAATAATAAAAATTAAATTTGAGTTTGTCCTGTTTTATTATATTATTTCAAAATGTAAAAAGTAATAACTGAAGGCTAGACATTGATTTAGATGGTTTTATAAATGTAAAAGGTTTTGAAGCATTCACTAAAACTAAATTAACACATTCACGCCGGGACGAATATCTACATTTTTTCGCGTGAGGCGGGACTGTCTTAGCTGCTTACGCTTCGTGGAGCGGGGCGACACTGATATCAGTTCCAACGCGATCATAACAGTTCAAGACTTCGAACGCACTAAATACGAGATTGAAACAGCTTTGACATACACATATGACTTGAATGATAAATTGTGGAAATACTTAAAAATTATTTTATATGGGGTTGAAAATATGAAAATAAATTACGCACAGCTAAAGAAAATTCTTAAAGAAAAGTAATCAAATGAAATAAACCAACAAGAGTCCTTTGTTGAAGGTTATAAGGGAGGATGTTGAAGATTACAAAATATCTAATAAATAAACCCTTATGCTTGTTAATTCCTACAGTATGTATTGTTACGAAAAAATAAAATAAACTTATTTTTTTAACCACTTATTTTCTGAAAATAAGTGACTGACCTGTGATTCACGTCGCTCCAGGGGATGGTTAAGCGTGAGCCACTAGTGGGTCACACCGCCCCACGGAACAGTCAAGTGTGACTCACCGGTAGGTACGCAGGGGTGAGCTTGGTAAGAAAGCATTCTTATTTTACTTTTGAGTATATATTTATTTTCCCGTATCAAAATTTATTCTAAATGAACCTTATTCATAACAATAAATAATAAATAACAAGAAATAATAACGAAGAACTGTTAAGTAACTAATACAATTACTCTCCGTTACAATTACTGTCCTGACACTACCAAGAAGCTCTCATTAGGGCAGTGATCCACTAAAGACCAAGTTTCATGGTACGCTGCCAGTGTCCAATTAACGGTTTTCCTAATGTAATTTTCTTCTTTCTTAAAAAATAAAAAAATAGCAGAAAATATCGAGAGAAAAAATACAACTTTGAAGTTATGAGTTTTTCTAAAATTTATTTAATGAAATTTACAACTATATGTTTTCATACAACAAGTAAATATGCTAAAATGAAAAGAAAAAGCGCATTGGCAGCACTCTAGTAGTGAATCTAAATAAGAAGATCTCGAGGCCATCTTCTTTTCAGACGCCTTGGCGGATTGTTAGGAATAGAAGTGGAAGCAAGGATTGAAACTAGTGGATTAGAGTGGAAGTGGAGTTTTTCATGGAAGGAGCGATATCTGGTACAGGCCAAATCAGCAACATATGTATCATCAAGGTCTTTGTGGATGATTTTATTCGTGACAAAGTAAGGAGCGTTAAGGATTTCGCGAAGGATTTCGGATTGTAAGAATTGGATACGGGAAGAGTTTTGTCGTTTAGTAGAGCCCCAAATATCAACTGTGTAAGTTGAGATAGGCCTTATGATTTTCATGTAAATGAGTCTTTTGTAGTTAATGTTTAAGCGTTTGTCAAGTAAATATTGAAGTAACCTAAATCGGCGAGCAGTTTCTTGTCTTTTCAGTCTTGTATGCGGATTCCATGTAAGAGGTTTGTCAAGCAGGAGGTCTAAAAAACGGATCTGGGATATCATTAAAGGACACTGTAGGGCAGGATGTCATACATAGGTTTACAACGAAGGGCAAAGGTAATTTGAAGGGCTTTGTAGCTTAGCAAATATGATTTCAGAGGACCTTAAACGTACTTCTTTTTTTTTTAATCTCAAATTTAAATTTTTTTAAGAATACAATACTTTAAATAATTAAATTAATTTGTTTACTTTTAGTATTAACCTTTATATGAAATACATAGTAAGGAAAATTATTATGATCGTGAAAACTTTCGAAATCCAGGATCCACGTTTTAGGGACTTCTGAGTTCAAATGACCAACTTCTTGAAAAAGCCTGGAATGTCACAGCATTTTTTTTTCCACCAAAATCGACGAAATAAAAATAACATTTTTTATTGTGCATTTTGCACCACGTTTATTTGATCTTTGGTTGTTTTACGACTCTAACGATTTCAATAGGACCTATGGACTTTTATCATCATTTCATTACAAGTCGTTCCAATAATAGTTAAATCCATTCTATGAAAGATTTTTTTTTTTTTTTTTTACATCCCTACCTTACTTTTTTTGACAAGGGTTTCTCAGATCAGGAGGAGATGGTGGGAGATTAATACCGAGTTAAAGGCTCCTCGGCACCGAGACGCTAACTCCTAAGTTTATTTTAAGTTTATGGCCATCTGGTTTCGAGGCAATGCACGTCATACCACTCGGCCACCCCGCCCCCTTCATACTATGAAATCAACAATATCTTACATCATGACATACATGTTCCATTTATTTTAGACCTTATTCCATCCGAATTTCTTTAGAGCCTTATTTATTACCCCAATCCTCTAGCTCAATCCCTATCATAAGCCTCCCTGAAGGACGAAATGGCTGTGGCCCCGAGACCTGTTTTAAACGTTGTATAGGAGTTCTGGCACTGACTGGGTTCTTCACCCAAGTAATGTATGTTTATGGCTATTACGCCCTCATACCCTGGGTCTTCAGCCGGTGACGAGCGTGAGGAAGAGGAGGGGGAGCGAGGAGGAGTGCGCTGGGATCTTCTAGGGTTTGGCTTTTCCCTCCATATATGAAAGGAGAAGCCTGGTCTAGGGTTCCCAAAGCTGTAAACGTACTTTACATAGGTACGCGTGCTTTTAAGATTTATGTATTTTTTTTAAACCGTGTATATATTAATTGATTTTTTTTTTCTTTCAGTCAATAAGGTGTAAATTTAGTCCCAAAGCACTAATGTACTTATTAAGATAAATTGTAATACTACTGAATAATTAAAATTGTTTATAAGTTTCTGTAATGATTTCAATTAAACTCTCTATATTTATATAAAATTATATGGGCATTGATTTCATGTAGATTTTATCCTCATTTAAGTAGTCTAAGAGGGCTTAAAGCTCCAATTTTCAAAATATCTTCCTTTAAAATGTCTTTAATTTTTTTTATTACAAATATTTAACCATTTCTAATTATTTTAAAAAATAATTATTTAATTTTCTTCCATGAATCCGTCTTCTTTCTTAGGATTTCCAAGTTCAAACATGTATTTCTAGCTAGGAAATGTTCTTGGCTCATTTGGCGTTGCCCCAGAGACCAACTACCCTGAATTATTTAGCTCGTCAACTCGACTCAGGTCGCAAATGAAAACCCAAGTCTGGTATTAACCTGCTGTAATGTAGAGTCGGGAGTCTGACAGCACATCCTTCAAGTATTACCTTGAACTTTAAACTTTAAAATTATTAGAAGTCTTTTAAGTACCGTCCAACTTTTTTAAGTTTTATCATATTCTTAGACCTATCCTGGAATAACCATATATCTGAAATATCCCGAAAATCCATTTCCATACTCAAACAGCTCTATAGATTCCGTGAATCCTTACCTTTAAAAACCTATCAACTACTTGTTGTCTCTGTTATCTTCCCAAACTTTGACTAAGGTTTCCTGGTGTATGGGGGACTAACTGATGAACTGGAAATAAAATTAAAACGTCTTATGAACTGTTTTATAAGATTTATTTTTGGAGCCCGTAGACGTGACCATATTTCTGGCTATTAAACCAACTTAAAATGGCTTTATGCTTCTGTACGACGGCAATATTTCCTTGGTTCCTACCTATTCCAAACTTTAAAAAATAAAAACCTTCCTACATAACTGAGCACCTCACCCTCCCCTCTAATATCCATTCGTTAAATACTAGAACCCAATCAATCAATATCTATCTATGGCTACTGCATAAAGGTAGACAAAAAACTTTAGAAAATAAATATTTAAATTTTTATGTTCAAATTATAATATAATACACCTTGTAGTTTGGAAAAATTATTTATAGTGGGTAGCAAGATGTCGGATGGCCGAAACTTCGGCATAGGAAAAAAATGGGAAAACTTAATAGTAGTAACATTAAAAAAATTTTAGCCATGACCTAATATATAGATTTTTTTTTTCTGTTTAGAGCCATGAAATCATCCGAGTGTCCAAGTTCTACAGAGAAGCACGCGACGGAAGGTTCATCAGCTACCTCACGGAGGACACCAGAACACTCTACGACTCTTTCAGGAAAGGTGCAAAGTCATCAAGTAAGTGTTTTCTGCTTCATCAGGAAAGTAAAAAACTCAATTAAGTAACTTAATTTAAAGCAAACAATTCCGAGTATGCTATACACGTTCATTTTGTAAAATAACCATTTACCATCGTATATTAAAACTATTTAAACACATCTGGTTCTCGCATCTCACTACTTTTAGTTATCTTCCTACTATAAATAATTTTTTTAATCTCTCTGTATATAAAAGGATACAGCGATTCTTGATTTCTCTCACTTCTAAGCCACTGGACGAATTTTGATACGGTTTTTACTATCATTCAGAGATATATGGAATTCCCATGGAAACTAAATTGAAACTTTAAAATGTATTTTAAAAAATTTATTTTTAATATTTGTTTTTTTAAAGGATTTATACCTAGTCCAGGCCAAATCGGTAACATATGTAACAATAAGATCTTTATGGATAAGTTTATTCGTGACAAAGTAAGAAGCGTTGAGGGTTTTACTGATTATTTTGGATTGTAAGGATTGGACAGGGGAAGAATTGGGTGGTTCAGAAGAGCCCCATAGCTCTTCTACATAAGTCCGGATTGGGCTTATATAGCTTTTTTCTGTCAAATTCATAATTTTTTCAGTCAAATTCATAATTTTCTCAATCAAATTCATAATTTTTTCACTCAAATTCATAATTTTTTCAGTCAAATTCATAATTTTTTCAGTCAAATTCATAATTTTTTCAATCAAATTCATAATTTTTTCAGTCAATTTCATAATTTCTTGTACCCATTTTATACAGTTAATTTAATGAAGTTTTGTTACCAAGAACTTAACATTTTTATTAAATCTTTTTGTTGTTTATCCAGTTAACGTCACTTTATGTTGCTGTGCTTAATCCGACGGTGCAGCGGAAGTCTTAAGTTTTGCCTACCCAGGTTTACTTAAGATAGGGGATCTTTTACGAGTTCCACTTATTAAATCTTTTAAGAGTCATCTGTGGTGCACAAAAAACAAGGATTTTTCTCCCTAAAAGCAAATATAGGGCCATATGCTGGTTTTGAACTTTTGACCTTAAGTATAGAGAGATGTTATGCTAGCCACTACTCCACAGGCGACCCTGGATGCATTCAACAAGGAGTTAAAGATTAATACGCCCAAGGTCATGGGTTTAAACCCGGCAGATTCAAACACCTTGTTGAATGCATTTAGGGTCACCTGTGGAGTAGTGGCTAGCATAACAGCCTTCTCTGCTTAAGGTCGCAAGTCTCAAACCAGCAGGTCGTCCTATATTTGTGCACCACAGACGACTCTTAAAAGATTTAATAAGTGGAACTCGTAAAAGATCTCCTATCTTATGTAAACCTGGGTAGGCAAAACTTAGGACTTCCGCTGCACTGTCGGATTAAGCACAGCAACATAAAGTAACGTTAACTGGATAAACAACAACAAGATTTAATAAAAATGTTAAGTTCTTGGTAGCAAAACCTCATTAAATTAATTGTACAAAATGGGTACAAGAAATTATGAAATTGACTGAAAAAATTATGAATTTGATTGAAAAAATTATCAATTTGACTGAAAAAAGCTATAATAGTCATGTAGATGAGTCTTTTATAGTTAAGAGGAAGGTTTGACCGTTTGTCTACTACGTGTTGAAGTTGCTTAAAACGACGAGCAGTTTCTTGGCGTTTTAGTCATGTATGAGAATTCCATGTTAGGCGCTTGTCGAGGAGTCCTAGGTATCGGGTTTGTTCAACCGGAACAAGAGGAATATTATTAAAGGATATTGTAGGGCAGGAAGTCATAGGTTTACGACGATGGGTAAAGATTAGTTGATGGGATTTGTTGGAATTTATTTTTATTCTCCAGTTCTGACACCATACTTCTAGGTCTTAGATGTGCGCTTGCAGGATATGTGAGACAATAAATGGATCTTTATGAACTGGTAACACGCAGGTGTCATCAGCAGAGGTAGAAGGAAAGTGTTAGGATGGGTTAGTATATCAGATTTGAAATATAAATTGAAGTAGCAATAAAGCTAATAGTGTCTAATTTATGTTATTTCTAATTTTCATTATATGAGAAAATTAAATTTTCTGTAATCTATGCTCCACTTTAAAATAACTAACAAATAAAATAAACCAATATTGATTTATGTTTTCCATTTCTGCTGATGATTAAATATAATAATGAATACACGTTATAAAATAAACATATTATCTTGCTAATTGCACTTTTCGACACAATAAACTAAAAATCCCAAAGCCATAACTCTAAAATAGACAGACAGAGCTTTTTTAAACATAAAAGACACCTCATCCAAAATGAGCCCGTGCGAATCATGGGCGAGATTACTAGTATTACGTGATGCAGCGTTATTTCCTAACTGGAAGAATTGAATGTATATTAATTAAAAACTTCTAGAACTTTTTTGTAAAATTATATATCAATAATAATTATATTATCACATCTTAACTACAACGTTTCGAGGCCTTGCCTCATCTTCAGGTACAATACTCGAAACACTATCATAATTATATGTTGATCCTTATCATTTTTTTATAAAATAATCAAATATTTTTTCGAAATATTTACATTTTACCTGTATTAAATCTTATTTCGATGTTAGTGTTAACTCTAAGTTCACATCTCATAGGATATGTTCACACGAATTTGTCAGGAGATGCATTGTTTTGAGCTGTTGAAAAAACAATTTTTTAGAATTGTTTTTCAAAAACACTTAGAGGACTAATTTTCTCAAACCCAGCATTATCCTACGTCTAGACAATAAGAGGAACATCAATTTAAAATTTGAAATGTATTAGAAGAATCTTGTGCGGGCAACACACGATTTTCACTTAGCTCGACTATTAAAATCAATTTAAGAACTATTAAAAAAACGTTAAGTTGAAAAATGTTTAAAGTAAGTTTAAATAAAAAGTTTATTTAGTATCGTTTGAAACATATGATTCACATTAAATAATATAGCAATATAAAATTGTTATGTATAATAATCAGTAATAAGTTTAAACCCTATTTGTCACTTCACATTACCTTTTAAAAATTTTTATATGAGTTAATTTTTTTTTTAAATCTTAAGCTTTTCAAGGTCATGTGTTAATATAAATTAAATACATTGAATTAAGAAAATGATTTTTTATCATCGTCCACAGCGTTCCATTACTCTTTCTACCATAACTTCCCAACCCCACACACTTACAATTCATTCCTTATTTTTTATTTAACAACCAAAATATTCACTAGAAATAATTTATAAGGCAGAATATTTGCCGGGTCAGCTAGTAAATATAGATTAACATAAGGAACTTTCATTATGATTGCTAACAGTCATCACAAGTTAATAATAATAAATGAGAAAATATGAATAGTACGATATCCAAGAATTATTATAAAAATGTAAAAAAACATGGTGTTTCCTCTTGATCGAGGAATATTCCTTAACGTCAATAAAGAATTTGATGAAGGATGATCCTACATTTATAATGTACCTGATAAAATAAATTTACCAAGAAAACATGATCCCATAGGCAGATAGCCTAAAAAGATTTAGGGGCGAGATTCTAGAGGTAAAAGAAGGCTAAAAGAAAATCGACAGAAATCGATTAAGGTGTTTACAGCAATATATTCAGGCATCAGTTGGAACATCTCCAGGCCACACCTAGTTCACAATATCGATTAAACACACAATAACAAACAAACTTTTCTATTCCTTGATGTATCCTTTCATGTTAACTATTTCAATCAAAAATTAATTAATCGAAAATACTGAATAAAGTATACAGTATGGAGTAAACCAACAATAAAACTCTCCTTACTCTTAACAAGAATACTCTCCCTTCAAACATCCGTCATGCTCCTTCCCTATCATCGTTTAAATCCCTCCTCTTTCAATAATTCCTTTCTCTTCAGTCAGATGTAAGCTAATTTTTATCATGCCAACTTATGTAAGGTGAATTTTACTTTAATGAGATGTAAAAGTTACATTTTATGTTTATTCTTATTTATTTATTTCTAGAATTTGTAAATAGAGATGACACTATGACCCTTTATTTATTTTTTATTATTTTTTTTTCATTCTTGATTTATTTAATTGTATTTATATATTGTTTTTGGCCAGTTATAATTTATTATTTAGTTCATAATTGTTATTCTTAAGGGACATTGTCCCAGAGTAAAGTTTTTTTTTCTTCTAAAAAATAAAACATGTATAGGACACCTTGTATTTCAGATATTTTCTTCTTTATTTCTAATGTTTTAATCGTATTTATTAAAATAATTCTTGATTGCAATCCACTCTTACCACGACAATAAGCGGATGAGATAATACATAATTAAATGTATTGCAAATTAAGCTTGAGGGAGATCAGTACATATTGGAACCTCCTGTTGACGTGAAATATCAAAGGAATTTACAGGAGGAGATCCCTTAATCAGCTCCTTTTCAGCCTTCTAGTGAGTTCCAGGATGTTGATTGTCGTCGTGCTTTGAAAAATTTTGTTGTATTGTTTTGTCATAGAATCTCTTGAATAAAGTATAATTGTAGTCTTAAAAAGTAGGTATGCTTAGGTCTGTATGTAAAGATATGCTGCTAATATACCAGCAGAATAAGCGTGTAATTAGTCTGTTAATACAAAAATGCATTCATGAAAATGTGTCTTTTTTGCCATTTCGAAAATTTTAGACGCATATGTCCATAACGGTTTTAAAATTCATTAAGGTATAAAATTCATTCACTGTCAATAATAATGATTTGCATTTGTTGGCAACAATACGAGATTCCCAGGTATAAGAGAATTTAACAGTTTCACATGTGATTTGAAGAATTGATACGAAATAATTTTGATCTTGTTCGGGTTTAGTTTTTTATTCGAATGTAGTGTTGATGTTATTTAAAATTAAGCGTTTAAATACAAACTTTTGTTTATAACACTGCCTGCGGATCGTTTATAAAGAATAGAATGTTGTAGCTTTAGTCTTCTGTTAAAGTATACGCGTTTCTGTTTCACTTGTGGCTTGCAGGTCATTCTTCAGTCAAAAGTAAAATTATTTGTTATAAGCCGAGTACCGATGGTTCCTTGTTGACTTCATACTTTTATGGACCCATTATACCAACTAATACTATAACACCTACCTTCTTTTATACTGCATAAAAGCCCTTTCATAAAAACCCTAAGGGCCTTGGGCATAGGAGATATGCTAACCACCATGCTACAGACAGGTAACCGTGCGTTTATAATGCACGCCTTTTGGCGGCTAAAGCGGTAAGCGGGTTCCTAGAATCCCTATAATTCAAGGTCATTCTAAGGACCCGCTATCACTTAAGCCGCCCAAAACGCGTGCATTATAAACGCATCCTGGAGTTACCATGGGGTAGCATGATGGTTAGCATAACAGCCTCCTATGCCCAAGGTCCTTAGGGTTTTTATGAAAGGGCTTTTATGCATGGTTTTTTAATGGGAGCAAAAAATCCTTAGATATCCTTCGGTGGGAACGTTAAAAGGTGGTCCCGAGCCTGTGCAATGACAGGTACTCGTTAAAGATCCCTATCCTAATCAATCCTGGATAGCAAAATTTAGGACTCCCACTGTAGCATCGTCCGATTAGCCACAGTAGCATAAAGAGACGTTAAATAAATAAATAAATAAACGCACCCCTAACAGCTAAAATGCATTGCTTTGCGTTCATCCTTAGCACATGATTAAGCCCTTTAATGAAAAACGCTACAAATTATGACACAATGGTTTATTATTTCCAAATAACTATATTAGGGTATACCTGTTTATGAATATGAAAAGAAATATGAAAATAATAATAATAGGCTTACCGAACCCGAAGGTTCGATGCCGATACCACCAAGCTTCGCCTGCACAGACTCGTCCAATGTTCACTGGTCAAGCCCAAGCCCCCGAGATCAGCCTTAATGCAATCCTCCCATCGACGCTTCGGCCTACCTTTCGGACGCCTACCAGTCGGTTCAGCGAATACCAACTTTCTCGGAATCCGTTCCTCACTAAGCCCGACAACTTTACGCGCCCATTTGAGTCTCCGCGATGCTATCAACTCAATTATACCCACAGGGTACAAACTCCGCAATTCCGCGTTGTCTGACCTTCTAAACTCCCCAGTGGCCTCATCTCTCTTCGAACCAAATATTTTACGTAGTACCTTATTCTCGAAAACCTTAAGCCGTTGTTCATCCTTCAAAGTAAGTGGCCACGTTTCGCATCCGTAAAGAACCGTTGGAAGAATAATAGTTTTATAAATTCTAACCTTTAAGTTTTTAGACAGAAGCTGCGAGCTAAGTAATTTAGCAACTGAATAATAACACGCATTTCCCACCTTTAACCGGGACTTTATTTCTTCCTGGATTTCATTTTTTCTTGTTATCATAGAACCTAAATACTTGAATTTCTCTACGTGTTCAAAAGTATGACCTGAAATATTAATATCATCAAGATCGCCACCATTTCTGCAACTAATCATATATTTCGTCTTATCGGTATTCAATTCGAGACCCATTTGTTTACCGGTTTTTATTAACACACTTATATTTAGTTGTATAGTTTCCGTGTCTTCACTTAGTAGTACAAATCATCGGCATACCCCAAAACCGGAATCTTGTCACCCATATTTAAGCCTTTCTCGGTACACATCACCTTTTCTATAACATATTCTAAGGCTATATTAAACAAAACAGGTGAAAGGGCGTCACCCTGTTTCTCAAACCCGATCGCACCTCAAATCTCTCGGAGTAATTATGACCGATTCTAACTTTATGAAATGTTTCCGACAAACACATCTCTACTAGGTTTACTAACTTTTTAGGTATCCCCTTTTCAATCATGATGTTATATAGCTTCTGACGGTCTATGGAATCATAAGCCTTTTTAAAATCTATATAAAGTTGATGGACTACACCGTTGTATTCCAGCTTCTTCTCTAATATTTGACGTAAGGAAAATATTTGATCAATAGTCGAGCGATTCCGCCTAAAACCACATTGGTAGTCTCCGATAATTTCCTCAGCGTATTCCGTGATTCGGCTAGTTAGTATTGACGAGAATATTTTATAGCATACTGGGAGAAGAGAGATCCCACGATAGTTGTTACAATCCGTCCTCGGTCCTTTTTTGTGAATCGGAATAAGTATTGATTCTTTCCATTCTTCGGGTATTTTTTCATTTTCCCAGATCTTTTTAACTAAAACATGTAACTTGGAAACGCCCGCTTCTCCACACGCTTTGATTAATTCACTCGTGATATTATCATTTCCTGCAGCTTTATACCGTTTTAATTTTCCTATCGCTATTTCAACTTCCTCTTTACTCGGTGCGTCTACTCATGGTTCAGCGCTCTGGTATTCAGAGGGAGGAGATTGATAATTATTTTCCGTATTTAGAATGCCGTCAAAGTGTTGTTTAAATTTATTTAATATCTCAGTCGGATCCGCAATTATGTTGTTATTCGCATCTTTAATCCCATTCAATAGAGGTTCAAATCTTTTACGCGATTTGTTTATACCTTTGTACATCTCTCTTACGTTATTTTCGCTTCTGTGTTTTTCTATTTCTATTATTTTGCCTTTAAGATACTCTCTTTTCTTATTTTTTAAGAATTTTGAAGTTTCGTTTTTTTCTAACCGAAAGTAAGCCACATTAAAGAAATATGAAAAGCAATAAATAATTTAAAGGAAAATGGTATATTATTCATTAGGAGAATCGGATTTTTTTTAATTCGTTATTCGGGTTCTACGTGTCTTGAAACGTAAGCCCTCAAATTTTGAGGAGGAAGGAGTATTTTTTTTAAATTTGTTTTACCGATTACAAAGATTCATTGTTGAAAATAATAAACCAATAAAGAAACAATCTTGAAGCGTTATTAAATGTTACATAAATATAATTTAATAATATAATATTTTATTTAGGAAGGTATGATATATATCATAGGGATGGGATGGTAAGATATATATGAAGTGTTTCATCGAAATAGACTTACCGGATGCGCCACTGCGTACCATGAGTTTTACACAGTTTTGAAAGTTTCTGGCTTAAAAGGCCCAATCGGAGAATGGATTAATATAGTTTGACTGGAATTAAACGTCGGATTTTCAAATTTTCTGCTTCTAAAGTATTTTTAATTATAATTATTTTTAATGATTAACCCTATCTGGTTGATTGTTGTAATAAATTTCATTAATGATGAAATGTAATTTGATAAAAAAATACAGAAGACAATAAGAGAAATATTCCAGGTTGAATTCGTTTTTCAGTAATATACCGTTGGAAAAATGAAGATTTTTTTTTAAAAAACATTCGTTAGCTTCTAACCTCTTAATAGAATAAAAAATGTAAAAAAAATAATAATCATAAAATTAAAATGAATAAATTTGTATGATAAATAATGGTAATATTAGTTTTATTCATTTTTGATCTAAAATAATGTTCCCAATGAACCTTAGAGTAATTAAAAATGTAAGTAAAAAGTGTGGGATACTTGCACCAGATTATTTAATACAGCGTCGTAACGTTTTTTACTATATCAATTTAGATCTTCATCGTTATATCGTCTTCATTAAAGACATATATACTGTTTAAATCCGATAAAACATTGAACTGATAACCTTTCATAATAATACATATTAAATAGTAGATTTCCCAAAACCTTTATCCTTATTTTCCTCAATCATATATCTAAGAACTGATCTCAGTCAATAATTTATGATTATTTAATTAAAAACCATTGATATATTTCATTCCCATACATATTTATTAAAAATAAAATATTTCAACCTTCCCAGATACACCCGAGTGTCTTTCTAAACTGGACGTCCGACTCCATTCAAAGAATTATCCAAGCCCGTGAACCACATTAGAATTGCTTACTCGTCTGTCCGTATTTCTCTAAGAATATTTTTGGTCAGTTGGTCTATTTCACAAGAGAGAATAGAAAATTTATGCCTTCTCTCTTGTAAGATAGAAATAATCTAAAGATATTTTTTAAATACCTTAATTTTCATTTGTAAAATTTGATTTACAATAAAATAATTGATTATTCCTAATATATATCTCCCTTTTACTATATATTAAGGAAAAATTCTGATTAGTTTACGGTTTAGTCGCAGTTTTCTAATTATAAAAAAAATATCTTACATAAAAACTTTTAAAATCAAAATTATAATTTATACCGAAGATTTCTCAATTTCCTTTCTTGATAATGAATATATTAACATGTTAAAACACTTCATCCTCCACGTTATACATACATGGAGTTTTTTTACACTCAGATGTAAAAAGTAATTAAAAATTATTTTGTACTCACGAGATTCCTCCACTTTCTGTCTTGATTCTTTCACCTTTGGCACTGTAATTAATTAAAGTAGGTCTTACTTTCTGAAATAATAATAATGAAACTAAAAACCAATACATATGTAATGTAATGCACTTACCTTAATAGATAACGTTAATTCATCAATGAATAAGGACAAATTATTCAAACACACGAAATTTTTTTCATGCAATTGACTGCGTAACTGATCATATAGAAGAAAACTATTGCCAACCCCACTATAATGAACTTCCAGATTGTTATCATAAATAATTTAATTTAACAAATGTACAAATTTTTGTAATAATGATTATTATAAAAATGAGAAATTTAAAAAAATATTAATTTTGGTTAAAGATAATATTTTAAACTTAAAATAACTAAAGATATTAAACTGTCATTAAGTTTTTTGTTTAAATAAATTGAATGGTGATTCTTTAATAAATGAATTTACAATTTCAAATAAATAAAAAATCATTAAAAGTTTTAAAATATTAAAACAATATTAAATCCATTAAACATAATTAATTAACAAGGCGGGCTTATTTCTAAGAACTAATGGCAGGTTATTCCTAACTGTTTTCATATTAAAACCATTCAATAATTCAATTTTTGTTTCTTGGAAAACATTCTAACTTTAGATCAGAGAGTTTCATTTAGTATAATTTGTTTAATAAATGTATATATACACAAATTTTTATATGCTAATAGAAAAATGTGTTAATTTGTGATTTATTTAAATTTTTAAATATGCATTTAATTGTTTCACAATATAATTTTAAGATGTATAATTACTTTTTTCTAATTATTAAGCAATTAGTATATAAGTCCTTTTCAAACTTAAAAACAGAAAAACTCAATGAAAAATTGCACTTTTTCTACATTAACATTATATTTTTTATCGACCAAATTCAGCATATTGAGCTGGTTTATTAATTTAATACTTTACATATAATAATTCTTTCATTTCTATGTCAATACTAAAACCATTTAATTTTGTAAAAGTTAAGGATACTGTGGTATATCGTAAAGTCTCATCGTATCATTTTTCTTATTTATAATTGGCTCAATAAAAATTCAACAGGGAAGAATCATTCTGACTTTTTTATATTCTATTTCAAAAATTAAGAAAACATTTCAATGGTTTGCTGATCTCCACATTCTCTATGTGATTTAATTAAAGTTAATTTATTACTAATTTAGACCAACAACATTTAATTATCATTACATTTTTCTTATTGGAAATTTGTATGTGCATTTTGGTTGTATTTAAATGCCTTTGACATTCAAAACATGATGTTACTTTTTAGATAGCATTTATTAATATGAAAAGATTAATACTTTGTTGCTTGGAGTAAAGAAATAGTATTTATCAACCTAAAAGCACTAATACCTTGTTGCAGACAATGGCAGATGCTTGGGGTGGAGAGAAGGTCCTAATAAACCTTACACATGGCTGAACTACAATGAGGCTTTACTAAGAGCGAGAAACTTTGGATCAGGGCTGGTGGCATTGGGCCTTGCCCCCGGCCAGAAGACCTTCGTTGGCCTGTATTCCACAAACTGCCCAGAATGGATTCTTACCGAGCAGGCAGCTTACTGCTATTCAATGGTCATCGTACCTCTCTATGACACCCTCGGTCCTGAAGCTACTTCCTTCATCATCTCTCAAGGTAATAAAGCAAAACTATAAACAGATAGCTTAATGATGTCAAGTTTTTAAAAAATATATTCTTCTGTTTTCAAAAATTCAATGCAAGCTTAAGGTAAGGCGACATAGATATACATACATTACATTTTTATACACAAACACTCCAAAATATTCATCTCATTATTACTCTAGTTCATAATCATAGATAAGGAATATAAAAAATATGTGTTCATCAGTGTTGGGAACTAGGAGAACATATGGACCACTTGTTTATGTTGGCAGAATTAAGAAGACAAAACATTTATCACATAATTTTAATTTTAATGGTAAATTAAAACATATCTTTCATTTTCGTAATACTCTGGTCCTTAATTCAGGTAATATAATGAGACTGATTGATTGATTTTTATTGTCTTAGGGCCAGAGGCCCTATCTTACAGACAAGATTATAAACATTTCGTATATCAATGCCCCATTTACAGTTGATGAGATCTATCTCTAAAATATCACCTGAAATAATATAAAACTATTGACTTTCATAGGAGAAGGGATAAAACTTAATGCTGCCTTTCCAAACCTATTTTTGATTAAATAAAATGTAAAATGATTTGAAATAATAAATAAATAACTATTAAATTGAACACACATTCTAGAACATCAAGAGAGAGGATATTATGGTAAGCAGACTCAGAATAGGGCATTGCCGCCAATTCACACATGGTTCCTTTTTTAGAGGTCTAGAAGCACCAAACTGTGAAAAATGCAATCATACCCTACAAACTGTGTAACACTTACTAATTAAATGCACATTCATCAAGTAATTGAGGATAAAGGTTGGTCTAAAGAAAACAATGGGAGTAATACTTCCAGATGAAGAAAAACACATAGCCACACAAACGAAATTCATAAAAATGTCAGGGTACTACCACCAAATATAATTCATTTGGATTAACACAATGATCAAACGACTATTGACTTTTAGTGGAGAAGAAGGGTTCAAATTTAAAGCTGTCTTGCCATGAATAAAATTATAGTGGCAAACCTATTATTATACACTAAATACTATGGAAATATATGTATTTGAAATAATAGATAACACTATTAATCTTAATTTCTTTCAAAATTTAAACAATAAAATATTAGATGGAAGGGAATACTAGAGAATGCTTAAAGATCACACAATACATAATATCACAGACATAAAGTAAAATGTAGTTGGGGTAACAATTGTAAGAAAACAAAATTATAAAAAATAAATAATATTCCGAAAAACGTCTTTATTTCAGCTGAAAATAACAGTCATAGTTTGTGAAAATGATGCAAAAGTGAATGTAATGCTTGAACAAGCCCCAAGACATCTTCGTAAAATCATTGTTATCAAAGATGCAAGTCCGGCAACAAGACAAAGAGCAAAGAATCGAGGTGTCGAGATTGTCAAGTTTGATGAAATAGAGAGACTTGGAGCTCAACGAAGTATACCAGAAGTTGTAAGTGAAAATTCACGTATTTTAAATGAGTATATTAAATTTTAATAAAATAAATCTAAAGCAAGCTTTCTTTTCTTTAGCCTCCAAAACCAACTGATCTCTGCACAGTTTGCTACACCTCTGGAACAACAGGCAGCCCAAAAGGAGTGATGCTGAGCCATGAGAATGTAGTTGCTGCAATATGTGCAGTGCTCATGCAGCTCGGTGACCAGAAACCAACCGCAGAGGACACAATGATATCCTTCCTACCCTTAGCTCACATGTTAGAGAGGTGTTGTGAGGTGCGCATTTATAGTAAACCAAATTAAAACAAAAAAAAATTGTATTTTTAAATGAACAACCTAATTATTTATTATCTTATTTAAAGAACGGAATGTACTTGGTTGGAGGAGGAGTCGGTTTCTATTCTGGAGATATCCGAAGGCTGACAGATGACATGAAATGTTTGAAACCTACAGTAATGCCAGCAGTTCCTCGATTGCTAAATCGAATGTATGACAAACTGCAAGCTGAAACCAATGCATCCTTCATCAAGAGATTGCTGTATAACATGGCTCTCAGTTCAAAGTTTAATGAGATCAAAAAGTAAGTAAGTAACTTGATTATATAACTGGTCTTTTAAAAGTGCTTCATTAGATACCTTTAATTGAAATTTCTTAGGTTTATTATTCATACATACTAGTTTCTAACATTAAATAGTTGCACACTGAATCATATTTCCAACTTGAATACTGAAATACAATTTTTTTCACTCCTATGTGATGATAAATCTATTAGGTGCTTCCGTTGTTTAGATCTGTTAAACGTTTACAATGTTAAGTATTGCAGTACTATTTAGTGTGACTATATCTTTAGAATATAATAAACACCTGACAGTGAATGTAAAATAATGACTATAAAAAACTCTAATATGAGTAAGAAAGGGAGAGAGGACAGATATAGATAAGGCTAAATAAATAAATAGAATGTCTTATATTTTTTGTTTTCTCTTCCCCATATTTATTTAGCACACGGATGTTAACTTGAACATGAACTTTTCTGTTATAAGGAAAATATTGAAGTATATCAGACCTCGGTATATATATAAAATCCTAAAGACAAATTTTTTAAAATATTCTGTTAATGTTCTAATTACAGAGGTATATTTCGAAAAAATAGTTTCTGGGATAAGACAGTCCTAAGAAAAATCCAAGAATCTCTTGGTGGTAAAGTGAGACTAATGCTTGTTGGATCAGCACCATTATCAGCCAATGTTCTTACCTTTGCAAGATCTGCACTGGGCTGCATAGTGAGTATTAATTTTTTTTTTTAATTCTATTTTGCTTACTAGCTACATAAGAAATACTATTTTCCTTTTCTAAAATATTGATCTAATCCAAAAATTGTTTTTTTTTTAGTATTTGACCTACTTTATGCTTATCTTTAAATGAATCTTAGAGATAACATATTATAATATCATAACATTAAAGTATAGTAACTAAGCCAACTATGAGGATAAAACTTTTTTTAAAATATATTTTATTGATTATTGCAGCTGTATATACAATAAATTCAACGAGTACATAATTACATAATGATGAACAAGTCTTGCGAAGAAACTACCCAACAGTAGTACTTCAATGTTTATCTAAGTCAGTAGGTCCTGAGGCCATCTTCTTTTCAATCGCCTCGGAGGGTTATCAGGATATGTGGGGATAATAGCTTGTCGAAAAAGGAATTTGTGTGGGTAGGTAGTATGGAATTAAAAGGGTTATTTCTATTTCAGGGTAGATAAGCGACAAATGGGATATTAAGGTCATTAGTAATTTTATTTGTGACAAAATAAGGAGCATTTAGAATTAAGGATCAAATGCAGGAGGAATTAGACGGTTTAGTAAATCCCCTGGAGGATAAAACTTAATAAGGAAACTAAAGAAATTGAGCAATAAATACATTTTTTTAAATATAAAGTCCAATTCACAAGAAGTGTTATAAAATATTATAGACCCTAATTAATCATCAATTTTCAAATAACATTATTTTAAGTGCAAAAAGAAAGAAAGTAAGTTTTGAACCATGGTTGGTACCATAGGCTATATAGTCAGTTTATTTTATGTTTTAAAACTTAGCAATTTTGAAAATGTTGCCAAGTTTTATTTCAGGATCATAAAATGATATTGAATTGATTTACAGATAGTGGAGGGTTATGGACAAACAGAGTGCAGTGCTCCGATCACGTTGTCAGTACAAGGGGACCACACACCTGACCACGTAGGACCCCCTGTAGCATGCTGCTGTGTCAAACTAGTCGATGTACCAGAAATGGAATACTACGCAAGCAACAACCAAGGAGAAGTCTGTGTCAAAGGAACCAATGTCTTCCTTGGTTACTACAAAGAGTATGACACAACTCTACAGACTGTAGACGAGTATGGATGGCACCATACAGGCGACATAGGTCAATGGCTACATGTGAGTACAATATCTAGATTTCTTCTTTTAAAACTTTCTGATTTGCAATTATTTCTCATTTTTGTAAAGATTATCCTCTACTTTTAAAAGATAAATGAGTTAGGAAGTTTTATTGTATTTAAAAATCAATAAATAACAAACAAAATCCCTTTGGCAGCTCGTTATAGAGAAAGATATGAAGGAAAAAAACATTTGGTAATATGCTGATCGATTATTGATATTAAAAAAAAAAGAAAACTCTCAACCTATGAAGGGTCTTAGGTTCAGTACTTAAAGAGATTATTTAGAGATACTATTTGCCAACAGCCGTGTAAGGAGGTGATAACGCCTTGATCATGCTAGGCCACCAGTTTTTATCTAATTTTGGGTACTCACTTTATAGACTGGGTGTGTCCCAGGAGGGTTTCCATGCCCCAGGGTCGTTCCACGGCTGAAAAAACAGAATAAATAAATTTTGCTTCAGCCAGGATCCCAACCTGGCACCCGGAGAACAGTAATCTTGT
The DNA here is from genome assembly GCA_023052935.1 of Piezodorus guildinii. Classification (NCBI taxonomy): domain Eukaryota; kingdom Metazoa; phylum Arthropoda; class Insecta; order Hemiptera; family Pentatomidae; genus Piezodorus; species Piezodorus guildinii. The sequence goes on from CM041297.1 coordinate 100,597,727, forward strand.
GCTCTATCCACTAGACCACGCCACTCCCTTATTATTGCTATAAGTTTTACAAAAATATTAAACAGCCTAAAGGAATAAATTATTTTCATTTTAATTTAAATATAAACGGAGATAGGGTTGGGTACACAAGATTAAAAAGAAGAAAGTGAAGCCGGCAAAACATTTATGAGAAGAAATAATTTCAACTTGACAAAAACTTTTAAAGAACATTTTTGGCTTTAACTGCAAGTGAGTTTTGAGATATAAGATTAAATAAATAGAGATAAAAGCTAAGTTTTAGCTAGCTAAAACTAGCTAAGTTTTTTGACATGGAAAATATCTATACTGTCCAACTCCTGTAATCATTTTGTAACATCAACTAGTTACACTTAAACCAATACTAAAAATTATTTAGACATGAAACACACACTATATATATATACAGTATAAAACATATACAATAAAATCATTTAATTATAAAGAATAACACCTTATAGCCATTATTAATTATTGTTTTGTTTCAGAATGGAACGTTAAAAATAATTGATAGGAAGAAGCATATTTTCAAACTATCACAAGGTGTATATATAGTTCCTGAAAAAATAGAAAATATCTATATCAAGAGCCAATATGTATACCAAGTTTTCGTTTATGGAGAATCATTGAAAGTAAGTTGGAATGTTTAAAAATGAGATAAATTCTTCTACACAAATAGAAGAATAGTTTTGAAATACTGCCAGAGATATAACAAAAATGTTGATTATTATATAACAATTTTTTTAAATAACTTGTTAATGTTTTCCTGCATTTTTCAAATAATAAATAACTTATAAAATTTATAAATAGTATGAACATTTTGTGATAGCAAAGATATTTCTAAATAGTAAGAAGACAAAAAAAATAATTTATAAATTGACAGGTGTATATTAATGATTCAAAATATATATACAAGAGTATTTAATAAGTGTATTTGCATTTATTAATAAATGCTACCCTAAGGATGAGACATAGCCTCAAAACATCGGTAACAACATTAACTAGTTGATATTAATGATTTGATAAAGATTAAAAGATAATTTTTTCTAAAATTATTCAACTCAATGAAATTTTTCTAGATGGCCATAATTTATTATCCTTAAGTATTATTATTTTTTTATACTTATAACTTTTCATCATTTAAAAAAAAAAAAAAATACATATTCAGTGCGATAGTTTTACAAAAAATCTGATTTTTAATAAAAAATTAATGAGTAGAGATTCTACAAATGTATATATTTGTTTCAGTCATGCATAGTCGCAATCGTTGTGCCAGATGTAGATGTGGTAAAAAGCTGGGCTGTTGAAAACAACATCGAAGGAACATTTTCGGTTCTTTGTGCACACCCTGAGGTTAAAAAACTTATCATGGATGATATGATAACATGGGGTAAAGAGGCAGGCCTTAAATCATTTGAACTGGTAAGTAATGATGAGCAGTGTTTTGAGACAATTAATTGTCTTTAAATAAATACCGATGAAAGAGTTAATTAATAGTTTAAAATACGTTTTATAAATAATTCATATTAAGCTTCCTAATCCCATAAATTTTAATAAAACAAAAATAATATGGCACAAAAGAAATATTATAATTTCAAAATCATCGTTACTGGTTCCCTAAGCTGCTTCACTACAACTTGAGAGATTTGCAACAGAAATAGAAACATTTCCAAGCCCAATGCTAAACTTGTTCAGCAGCACAGATTAGGAATCAGGAAAGTCCCAAGGACTCCCTTAAACTTTTTCTCTCCAGGCACACTTCTTGGTCTTCTGTCTCCACTTCATGTCACAGCCTCAGTAAACATGTTTCGTCAAGTTGGAATGTCTCAAAACCAGTTTACACTGTGAAAGAAAAGGGATGAATATTGCCTAAAAATCAGTCATCATCGTTTTCTTTTGGAAATCTCCAATTGTTGATAATTTGGTGGAGACTGGCTGGAAGCATGGTGGCTAAGAGTAAAGACCTGAGTAATTTTTAAGCAAAGCTGGTTTGAATCCAGTCTGGGAGGGATAGAAGTTATTGGAGCCGGTAGCACAGAATGAATGTTGACCTTAAATTTTAGAAAATGAAAATGTTTGAAGCTAGCCTTTCAGCTAGCTGAAAATTTCAAACTGGATTCTTCAGGGTTGTAGCTCTAAAAGGTTTTGTTTTAAGAAATTCTAAAGAGGTATAATCTTTACCTTTATTTTAAGGTAAAATTTAATTGCAAAAATAATTCAATTTATCACAAACTAAATCAAGGAAGAAGTAGAACATTCCTCTCTATCCAGATTCCAGATTCAATCCTCCTGGGGCTCATTTAGCTTTGTTAAAACAGGTACCTGAAAATTAGGGGAAAAACCTAGCAGTTGAGTATCATCAGGACCTGACCAAATCCCCTCCTTTGCATTCCCCTTTCTGCATCGGGCAAGAAACAGTACGATCTTGAAACAGTATTGAACCCAATGTTCTTGTAAATCGGAGGTTGTATTGGTTACAGTTTAACAGGCTTAAATTTTTTAAAACAAATAATTTTTCTTATTTTATTTTTTTATGATGACTGAATGAAAATCAATGTCTTATTTGCAGGTTAAGGATATTTACCTGCATCCCGACCCCTTCTCAGTGCAAAACGGTTTACTAACACCAACATTGAAGACAAAAAGACCTCAGCTGAAAGCCTATTTCAAGCCACAACTGGAGGACATGTATACAAAGCTAACATAATAGTATAAATATAATTTTATCATGCTTATTTATGTAAATTATTTATTTGTATTCTATGTATAAAACTATATAAGTGGGAATACTTTTCATAATAAATAATTTTTAGCATTTATTAAGATGGGTAATCTCTTTTTATGTAAAGTAAGAGTAATATTTAAGTAAACATTATTTCATATAGATTGTTTTGTTTTTTTAATTCAACCTTTACATAACCAATATATGCTGGCTATAAATAAAAAGAGGTCAACTAGAAAAACATGACAACAATTAAATTATAAAATTATTTAATTTAAATAAAAAATGTTATAAAAACAACATGAAAACAATATTAGACATTTTAAACAAACATTTCAATATATTAATGTACAAAATAGTTATGTACAAGCTCAAGTACACTCTTTACACATTTATGTACAAACATGTGATACTATTAATTCTAATAAATAAATAAATACTACAACAATATGACAACCTTCTCAGAAGGCATTGGTCAATAAGATATCTGTTCCTCCGTCAGACGAAAGGAACAAAAATGACTTAGAAACAATTTCTAGGAAACAAATATCATCTGAATCGTAAGTTTGCTCTATCTCTACTCGGAGGAGAATGAGGTGCGATTCTTCTGCTTGTGGGTGCAGACGTCAATCTTTCCACTTCAGCTAAAAAAAAAAAAAAAAAAAAAAATGTATTAAAGTAAATATTTTTAAAGGATGAATGAATAAATTTGTAGCTCTAGATAAACCAATGATAGCCCAGCACACATAAATGACTCATTTTTTTGGAACCACTGTTAATGGAGAATTTTTTTTTCATAATCCGCCTTTCTTTGCCTAGTTATAGCAAAAAACTATATTGATAGATAAGTAAAAGGAAATGTGGTGCGTGCAACACACGACTTTCACTTAGCTCTGTTGTTAAAATCAATTTACGAATTTTTAAATAAACTTAAGAGATAAAAGAGATAAAAGCATAAATTACTCTGAATTTCAATAGAAACATTATTTTATTATTAAATAATCTATTATATTATTATCTACAACAATCAGTTTATTTTCTTCTCTTTTCACCATTCTTCATTACCTTTTACAACTTTATGTATAAGATAATATTTTATCTAAATCTTTAGCTTTCCAACGATATATTATCCATCTATAATACTATTCTTATGTCCAAAAGACATTTATATACAAAATAATTTTTGCTCTTTTCTCCTTTAGTTGGTTATTGAATTGGTTCAAATTACATTTTTACCAGTTTTTTATCAATGTTAACAAGATATAGGACCCTAAAATGTCTGTTGAAAACTGGAATTAAAATTTTTTTTATGATCGCAATAATTTCCTTTAATATATATTTCATACATAGGCAAGTGAAAGTAATAGACCAATGTGTGAACACCACATTCGTAATTAAAATAAATAAAAAGTTAATCTCATAATGAATAGAGAGAGGAAGAGGGAGTGAGTTTAACTTGAGTTAGGTAACAATGCAATTTAATTCTATTTTATTTAATTTTTCATAATGTATTAATTGCAGAATAAATCTAGACAACTACTACTTATAGAATTAGATACTCAATGATCCTTTTGATACTTGACCAGATAAATTCTTCAGAAGTCATGAGAATCGAAAAATTGAGACATTGTTATGGATATCATTTAACAGAATAATATCAGATTTTCGACCATTGAAGGGAGCTTACATCTACAGCAATAAGCTGAAACTTTTGTAGTTAAATAAGAAACGTTTTGTATAACTCCTCATAAGGTTAAAAAATCAAAACATTGGGAGTGTGGGGTTACCGGAGGCAGGATGGCTGAGTGGTTAGCGCGCTTTGCCTAGCAACACAGAGGACCAAATAATTTGAAACCAAATAAGTACGAGTTTGAGACTCAGTGCTGGGGGGCTTTTATCTCAGCACTTATCTCCCACCTCCACCCTCTGGCCCGAGAAACCCCGTATAGCCATCAAAGGTAGGGGTGATCAAACAAATAAAAAAAACAAAAAAACATTGGGAGTAATTCAGTCAAGCGGATGATTAATTGATAATGTAAATGTAGAATAAAGAAGGTTCTTAATAAAAATACAGTAAGACTCGGATTAAGTGCAAAAACCTATCAAATTTCACAAATATATAATAGTCCCATACAATTCATTTTAAGAAATACATAATAATAATAGAAGATTAATGGAAACAATGATGTAAAGAGTAGAATATTATTAGCAGATAAAAAATACATACCACTTGACCTAGACAATGATCTTTTCATTGTGCTATGAAGGGCATCTCTTTTTTTGTGGTAAGTACCCATTCTTTTCATTGGTAACCTTCTTATTTTGAATGTGGCGATCACAAACAGAACTAAAGATCTGAAACATTACGTCCATCAAATCATAAATAATAATGAATTATGAAGAAACAAGAGAAGGTTAGCCTTAGCTTAGGAAGTGTAAATGTATAGTTTAAATTTAGTAATTTTATAAATAAGAAAAATTATTAAACTTAAAGAGTGACAAATAAACTAAGCATAATTTCAATAAAATATGTTTTACTAAATACCTAAATGAAAATTTACGAGAGTGTCCTCTATTAGGTGCATGTAATCGAAGGTGATTAAGAGTTTCTGCATGAGCATCTTGATAACCACGGAGGGCAACCATTAAATATCTTTTCTGAAATATGAGTGCCTTCTTATGGCTTTCAGCTCGAAGAACCCGATCAAGCATATCATCAACTTCCTGAAAATAAATATTTAACTTAGATAAATTATGTTTAAAACTATTTGTATTATTCAAAGATGAAACATTGAATATAAATGGAAGATTAAAAAAATATTAATAACAATAACACACAATATAAATAGGACTAAAGTCCTATATAAAATATGAAGATAAAAAAAAAAAAAAATGCTAAAGAGCAATAAAAAAACAAACAATTTATTTAATACAAAAATATAAGTTTTTACATACCTTTTCAATGAGAGGTGTAAAAACATCAGATTCTGTTTGGAGCCTGAGGTTAGGAACTTGTAATTCATTATTCGGTACAGTTAATCTATCTGTTGGAAGAGTAGTCTGCAACAAGAAAAAATATTAATTAATTCAGAAACAATTATCTAAGATATTAAACATAAGTAGATTTAAGAGAGAAATGCCCTATTTTAGAACCAAACAAAACAATGCTGCCTAAATGAATTTGCTTTTCCCTTTCACACATCATAGTTATCTATAAACAAATTGTTTTTTTGAATTCCATTTTAAATAATTTTTTACTTTATGTTAATATAAATTACCAATTAGGTATCGCTAGTAAATTATATTAAACTAGACTGCATCTGACTTCTCTCATTTACAACATATAAATTATTATTATGAAGTGACAATGGTTGACTGTGTATATATATGAGAGAAGTTGATTCAGGGTGCAGTCAATATAACACACAATTAAGTATAAACTTAATTTATTGGTGCCGACGTTTCGGCCTAAATTATAGGCCTTCTTCAGGGTGATTGGGTGAGCTGAGCAGGTGGATGCACCCTGTACCAACTTTTCTTATAAATCATTACTAAATAAATTAGCTTTCTGTGTCAAAAATCAACATTTCATCAGCCCTCCTATATATGCTCTATGCACGTTGTGAGGTTTGAAAGTAAAAAAATATATCAATAAACTTCTTTTGGAAACGGCCAAATATATATCATACAAATATTGAACCAAAAGAAAACTAAGGACAATGATGAAAAAAATCACATAAATTATTTTTAAAAAGTGTATCGTCTTGGTTAACCATAATTTTATTTTCTGTTATATATTCTACTAGCCCTTGCTCTGCACCGGTGAAATTTAAATATGATGTCGTTAATGTTTAAAAAAGTTCAGTATGATAAATTAAGAGTTTATCACTTTGAGATTATGAGTCCATGCTAATAAAAAGAGCACTTAAGAAGAAAATAGTATGTTTATTTTATAATGTATATTCATTGTTATATTTTACCATTGGAGGAAATACTAAACTCAAAATTGATTCAGTTTATTTGTTTGTTATGTTAAAAGGTTCCTATTTTATTACTATTTTATATATTTTGTATGAGCTCTTTCTAATTTAATTTTAAAAGGTTAAAAATTTAATTTAGTTTCCTTAGCAGTCCTAATTAGTTTATAGTGCAACATCTATTTTCGTGAAATGATCTAAAAGTAGAAATAATTACAACAACAACTAATTATAACAATATTAGTTTATACGATTTATACATACGATTTGGTACATAATATATTTACTAAAATCCTGAGTACTGTATAAAAGAATTTAACCAGTACGATACTGTACTACAGGAAAGAATGTCCTAAATGATAGTTAAAACCGTATCAAAATCCGTCCAGTGATTTAAATGGAATTTGCGGAAACAAAGAATCGTGGTATAATTTTATATATATGGAGATAAAACATGAAAAATAAATTTTTGCACCAGGCAAAAATAGAAAACTGGTTTAAGGCCACAACCCTTTCTGTGTTAATAAAGGGACAGAAACCTGGAATACTACAAAAATAGAGAACAAAGTTCAGTCATGTTTGAACATAAAAACCTTCGAAGGACATTTAAAATAGTTTTAGTGGATAGTATTAAGACTAGACATATAAACAGGGAGATTGTATGCATTTAAAGAGCTGAATGTCATCACAGAGCCATTTTGATTAAAGGAGGCCTAAAACCAGCAACCCATTGCGCCAAATTAAAATAATGACTTCTACTAAACCTAAAAATATATATATATAAATAAATGATACATGTCAACGGCTTAACCGATTTCTCTAATTCTTTTTTTGTTATGTTTATATCAGTCAGGAGAAGAATCTTATGAAAGAAAACATTTTGAGAATGTATAGTCAACTGTAGAAACTATTCCACCAATAATGAAAGAAAACATATATAAACGTTACTTGGATGAATAGGTTTTTCTTCTTTTTTTTTTTATTTTATTTATCTCTTTATCTTAGTAATCTCTTTATCTACATATAAAAAAATGAATCCCCCTTTTCCTTGGAAATCGTATCACATGTGAACGGCTTAACTGATTTCACTATGAAATAGTTTAGACAGGACATCGTCTGTTGAGTCAGCTAGTAGATTAATAACAATTGAAATTATGGTAATAGGGATAAAAAAAAGAAGACAATAGACCAAGCAGGTATCTAATAAATACAGATCAATATTTAATTATTTAGGAAAGGAACGAGGGAAGGAATGAGAGAGCAAGAGCTAAACAGAATGATCTTGAATGTTCCTGAGAGTAAATGGTAGAATCTAACACACACAAACAAATTACTAGTCATACTTATAAAAAAATATAAATACACACCCTTCTTAGATCATCGATCAAGTTATGCAGCCTGTTATTTTCTTCGTTAAGCCTTTCGATAGTCCTCTTTAATTCAACGCGCTCCTTTATTAATGCATCAAGATTATCATTTACCTCCTGTGGAATATATAATTAAAATCTGAAATAACTTAGAGATTATATGTCCCTTAAGACCCATAAAATATTTATTACTATACTAATTTTCATTAAGTTCACTTAATATTTAAATTATCATACTAAATAAATTGTACTGAAGACATTAAATTTATCTTTTATTTCTAATAGTCACTACATTCAAACATACTGTACATCTAATTACATTTAGCTGTTGAATTAAGGGTAAATGGACTTGATCTTTCCATTTTTCATCTTGTTCTTGTTGTGAGCGAATATATATTTTAAGATCATTATACTCTTGTTCCAGTTCCCTCTGTAACAAAAAAAACCAATTAACCAAAAGTCACAACTGATGGAGGCAATCATTTTTTTAAATGATACATACAATGACAGCGTAAGCGGCTTCTAATGATTTTTTATTTTTATCTTCAACTGCTTGGAGGTGTTTTTGGAATTTTGAATCAGCTGCCTTGAACTCAACAGCTCCCTTAACAGCAAGTTCTCTCTTCACCACTTCCTCATTTAATTTCTCTTTAAGCGCAGTATTCTTTAAAGACAAAAATGGTGCAAATAATATATAGCTGATGTTTTATTTTCCATAATCTATTAAATCAGTACAATAGATCAACCCTAATGTACTAATCAGCTCATTGAGAAAGTGACAGGCAGATCTATTTGTTATTTATCGACTATTTAAGGCATTCAGGCATTAATAGATTGTGGAAGTGCTGTATGAATCTGGCATAGACAAACACTACATTGAAGTCATTATGGAATAATATAGAAAATGAAAAGCATTTGTCGCATTAGTCAGGGAAGATTATTTTGAGGTTCATCGAGGGATCTATCTGGGACTATTTAATTGTGTTTTAACCAATTATTCAAAGGGAAAATATCCGTAAAATATGACCAAATATCTGTCAATGAGAAAATACTGAACAACCTAAGATTTGCAGATTATAAAAGTTTAATATTCATAGACATTAAGGGTCTAAGGAGAATGATGAGGAAAATGACCACATTGCAGATTGTGGGATGAGTCAACGCGGTGTGTAGGTCAATATATTGATGTCGATAAAGCTATTATTATTAGTCTATTAAATGCTTTTCAATTAATAAACCTTGTATTTTTGCAAAAATTAATAAATATTAATTAAAAACAGAATAATTTTAAAATTATTAATGATTATTAATGTTTTAATTTTATACATAGTTAATATTTTTATTTTATTTATATTTTATATTTTATTTAGGGGAGCAGCGTGGTCTAGTGGGTAGAGCGCTAGTCTACTGTGCTCCGGGTCCTGGGTTCGTATTCCGGCTGTGGCGGAATATTATTTATTCTGTTATTCCGGCCTGGGGGTGATCCTGGGGTATGGAGACCCTCCTGGGGCAAACCCAGCCTCAATCAAGTGGGTATCCAAAAATGGGGAAAAAACCTGGCGGCCGCGCGTGATCTCAGCCGAATCACCTCATTGCACAGCCGTTGGCCCAGAAACAGTATGAATCTCTACATGTACTGTGCCCAAAACTCTTCATAGGTTGTAGTGGTACAGTTTTTTTTTTTTTGTAATATTTTATTTTATTTTATTTTATTTTTTATATATAGTTAATAATATTTATTAATTTAAAATTTGATAATACTACAAATTTATTATTCTTTAACAAAACAATAAAAACACTAACCACAAAACATTAATAATAATAAATAAATAAAGAATTGAATGGTGGCAATTAAACTTCTTAATATTTTTCTATAATTCTTAATTTTTCCTAAATTTTTATATCATTCCGTGAAATTGATGAAGTTAAAGAAAATTAATCACCTGAATATTTTAAGTAATAATAGATAGATAGAATGGCTGTCCATAAAATAACTAACAGTTTGATATTAAAAAAAATAAATAAATAAATCAGAAAAAAAAAGAGATATATAATATATTGAAATGTATACTCTTAATGAGTGCAACAGAGATGGTGACAATATAAGTCACAGTTTTCTGTTTGTTCTGAATCTATGATATGACAATGATACGATACCAATGCATGATATGAGAAATGGGATGTTAACTTTAAAAATTGTTTTCCTTCAATAGTTCTTTCCGGGAGTTGTTGAAAACCCCTCTTTATATATATTTTTTTTATGTTGGTCAGACAGACCATGTAGGAGTTTGGCCACATGATGTACTCTCCTAGAGGAACACACTCTAATTCACAATGATTAGTTATTGTGTCGTGTCCATCACACCTTACAGAGATTTTTGTGAGTAGCCATCAGTTGGCTAACTGGTCTCACATATACAGGGAGAGGCATAAGAGAATCCTCTATTAATTATTTGCTTGAAAAAGTATGAATCAGACTGGGATTCAACTTACAACCCAAGGCTCAGAAGCCATACAGCCCCCTACCTCTCTTCCAACTAGTTAATTAAATAATAAAATATCTATAAAAAGACTTCAATATAAAATTATCAGTACAAACTTATTTACCTCCTTTTCTATTTGGAATTTGAGTTTTTCAGTTTTTGTCAAGCTGTCTCGTAGATAGCACATTGCAGTACGCTCTCTTGCAAGTACCTCTCTCAGATCTTCACAAGTCCTCCGCTCCTTTTCATATTCCACTTTCATTTTTAAAAATTTTTCTCTTTCTTGTAATAACATTTTCTATAAATTATAATTATTTTATTACTATAACATTAATTTTTAATTTTTTTTTAATGAATTTAAATTTGCAAAAACTTCAAAATAATTCCATGATAGTACCTATTCCAAAATTTTAATTTTAATATGTATTTTTTTAAATTTCATATATCTTTTACCTACCATCATTCCATAAATTAATATCAAATTCAATTGAGTTTTTTTTTATATTTCTCCTATTTCCAGATTGGTTGCATGAGCCATGCAGGTTTTTTTTTTTCTTATAAACAAGCATTATAATTTTTAACATTGGACAAAATGGGGTTACAGTCTCACACAGAAGACATTCAAAGAACTCATATGTTTAAAAATATTCTTGAGAAAATAAATAGTTAAGATAAATTTAAAACAGAACGAATAATTAAAATAAAAGTGAAACAATATATAAAGAAATAAAAAGAGAAGTAAATGAATTCTTATAAGACAATGACATAATAAATATATCGATTTATTTAATGAAACAATAGTAAGCAAATTTAGTTGAGTAGTTTCGGGGAAATAAAAAATAGAAAACCCCTTCCTAATATTTTCTGAGAAACCAATTTTAAAACAAATTAAATCTATTACCTTAAGTTCTTTGTGATTTTCATCTTCCGAATCAGAACGGTACTGTTCTAAGGCACGCACTGAGTTCAACTGTGCTTGAAGACTATTACATTTCTGCCTTTCCTCTCTAACCATCTTTTTCAATAATGTCTCATTTTCCATCAAAGTTTGAAGCCTTTTTCTCATTGTCTAAAATTTAAATATTGCACATTATAATAGTAACATCGTCAAATATTTATTAAAAATCGTTAAAATAACTTTTTTTTGTAAATAAGTTATTGAATATAAATTGAAAAACATTTCAAATTAATACACAATGGTTTATTATTTTCAAATAACAATATAAGAACTGTTTATATGGCTGTTGATAGGCAATTAAGTAATATGAAAAGCACTAATTCAAAGCATCATATCATAACACTACCACAGATTTCCAAAAGCAATATCTAAGCTAGTTGGAGATCACTTGTAGCTGGGTGGCTAGCGTAACAGCCTCCCATGCTAAAGGTCACGGGTTCAAACCCGCAGGTGGTCCTAGGATTTTTTAATGGGAGTAAAAAATCCTTAGTTACGCTGTCCTTCGGAGGGGACGTTCAAGGTGGTCCTGAGCCTGTGCGATGTCAGGTACTCGTTAAAGATCCCTATCCTAATAAAACCTGGATAGGTAAAATTTAGGACTCCCACTGCAGCATCGTCCGACTAGCCATAGAAGCATAAAGTGACGTTAAATAAATAAATAAGATAGATGATAACCAAATTCAATGATTCTTTTTTCATTTGGTCCAAAATTTAATTCTCTATGAAATGGCACAAAAAGCAAATTTTTGGTATTTATTCATTTATTTATTATTCAGTTGGATTTTAAACCATTTACTCCTAGGATCTGTAAAATTAGAGTGAGGGGTACCTTCTTTAACTATACTATAATAAATGTGCACGCACCAACTGAAGATAAGCCCGAAGAAGAAAAAGACGAATTTTATGACCTAATGGAAAGGGTTTGTTCTGGAAGCCCTAGGCATGATATTAAAATAATAATAGGTGATCTAAACGCAAAAGTAGGTAAGGATCATCTATGCAATAACATTGGAAAATATGGACTACACTCAGATCACTCTGACAACGGTTTCCGTCTTTTGAATTTTGCTGTTGGCCACAACCTTGTAATAGGAGGAACATTGTTTGATCACAAAGACATCCACAAGGGTACATGGACCTCTCCAGATGGTAACACAGTAAACCAAATAGACCATATCCTAATTGAGGGACGCCATAGATCGGATCTACAGGACGTTAGGGTATTTAGAAGTGCAAACATCGATAGTGATCATTTCCTCTTAGTTGCTAAATTGAGAGCAAGAATATCTAATTGTAGGAATGTGAAGGGCGTAAGGACAATTAGATACAACACAGAGAAGCTTAAGAAAGAGGATATGACTAAGACATTTGGAGATTGTACTGATCAGAAAATGGTAGCATGGAAGCGGTCTGATAGCGTGTTACAGGGAGTACAGAGCCATTGGGATGGCCTTAAGGGTATTTTGTCTGCCGCTGCAGAGGAAACTATAGGCGTGAGACAGAAAATCCAAAGGAGTGAGTGGTTCGACAATGAGTGTAAGGAAGTCACGGATATAAAGAATAAGGCATATCAAATGATGCTCCAAAGAAAACGTACTAGGGCCGCACTGGAAGAATATAAAAATGCTAGAAAAAATGAAAAGAAAGTCCATAGAGAGAAAAAAAGAAAGTATATGACAGAGCAGCTGCAAAGCATAGAGGAGTTCAAAAGCAAGAAATTAAGCCGAGACATGTATAGAAAAGTCAACAACATGAGACGAGAATTCCAGCCTCGATCTATTGCCTGTAGAGATAAAAGTGGAAAGCTCCTCAATAACACAGAAGATGTTATTAGAAGATGGACTGAACACTTCAGTGAACTCATAGGTAGGAATGAAGAATATAGTGCGGGAGAAAGAAGAGCGGATCAGGTGGCAGAAGAGCTAGCGGATGACAGGGAAGAGCTGCTCCCTTCCTATGACGAGGTATGCGAGGCAATAGAGAAGCTGAACAATAATAAGTCCGCAGGAACGGATGGTCTTCCAGGAGAACTTTTTAAGAGCGCAGGACAGGACTTTGTGAAGGAATTTACACATCTCATGGAGCGGATTTGGACAGAGGAGGAAATGCCTGAAGACTGGAATAATGGAATGATCTGCCTAATACACAAGAAAGGCGATCCGTTTATCTGTAAAAACTACAGAGGCATTTCTCTGCTCAATACAGCATACAAAATATTATCCAATATAATATTCACTCGATTACTTCCGTATGCAGAAATGATTATAAGGGACTACCAATGTGGCTTCATGCGAGGTAAATCAACCACTGATCAGATCTTCACGCTAAGACTAATCCTGGAAAAGACATTAGAATTCGGAATTACAACGCACCATTTATTTGTGGACTTTGAAGCTGCGTATGACTCCATAAATAGAGAGATGCTTTATAAAGCTATGAGAGAGATGAATATACCGCCCAAATTGGTCCGTATGGTGAGAGTAGCCATCTCCAACACTAAATGTATAATTAGGATCCAATCCAACCTGTCAGACCCCATACAAACATGGAATGGACTGAAGCAAGGAGACGCCCTGGCATGCCTACTATTCAACATAGCTCTGGAGAAAGTGATAAGGGATTCTCAAATACAAACTGGCGGACATATCTTTAATAAAAGTGTTCAGCTTCTAGCTTATGCAGATGACATAGATATAGTCAGTAGATCAGAATCGGGCATAAGAGAGGCTTTTAAAGCTTTAGAGCAATCTGCTAAGACAATGGGACTTGTCATAAATGAATCCAAGACCAAGTATATGGTTGCAGGGGCTGAGGTACGAGAACCATGTATTGAGATACAAGGATACAAATTTGAAACAGTTCATGGATTTGTATACCTCGGGTCGTTTGTAGATGCCGAAAATAATTCCTCCAAAGAAATAGAGAAGAGAATTTTAGCTGCTACGAGGGGTTATTATGGTCTATTAAGAATATTTAAAACTAAAGAAATTAATAAGAAAACGAAGGCCACGCTCTACAAAACCCTGATTAGGCCCATACTGACTTATGGCTGTGAATCCTGGGTGTTAAGGAAAACAGATGAACAAAAGATTGCTGTTTTCGAACGAAGAATACTGAGAAGGATTTATGGGCCTATATGCGAAAATGGTCTTTGGAGAATAAGACACAATCGAGAGCTTTATGAAAAGTATAAGGATGTCCCAGTGGTGAGATTTATAAAGATAAGCAGGCTTCGTTGGGCTGGCCACGTTCAAAGGATGGCAGATGATTGTATCCCCAAGAGAATAATGAGCTATGCGCCGGTAGGCAAAAGGAAGAGAGGGAGACCCCGAATGAGATGGTTGGACCAGGTTGGAAAGGATGCAGTGCAGCTGGGAGCGTTAGGCTGGTGGACGATGGCCAGGAATAGAGAAGAGTGGGGAAGGTTTCTTCTGGAGGCCAGGGCCCGAACGGGGCTGTAGCGCCGAGGATGTATGTATGTATGTATGTATGTATTCATTTATTTATTAGGAGAAACGGATTTTTTTTATTCATTATTCTGATTCTGCGCCTCTTGAAACGTAAGCTCTCAAATTTTGAGCAGGGATAATTTTTTTTGGTTGATTTCAATTTTTTTTTTTTTTTCTTTTATGTTGGGTTGTTTCACATGAAATGTCCGTTTTTATAGTTTCTGAAATACATAAAGGATTTTGCAGGTCTCTGTTGTTTTCTTCCAAATGTTTACATATTTAAAGTAAACAGTTACTAATCCTCTACCTTTGTATTATAAACATTAGCTTCCCAACCAATTACCCACTTTTTAGTATACCTCCAAATATGAACATGGAAACACGCGATTTTCGAGTAATATTTTTGTACAAGTTTAAACTTGGATATTCAGCAGCTATGGCCGCTAGAAATATTTGCAAGGCGTTTGGGGAAGGGAGTGTTAATGAACAGACCATTTGCCGTTGGTTTGCTAAGTTTTCAGCTGGGGATACCGACTTGGAAAACTTGCCCCGAGGAAGACCTCCATCCGTATAGACAACGATGTCCTCAAACATACAGTAGAAGGAAACCCCTACCAAACAGTTAAAGGACTCTCAGCACAACTAAATGCAAATGCATCTATCGTTTCCAGACGTTTAAAGTGTATTGGGAAAGTAAAAAAGCTCGATACATGGGTACCTCATGATCTCACTGAGCAGCAGCAAGACCCCATGTTTCAAAACATACCATGCAAATATTGAAAGAACTGGGCTACGAAGTTCTTCCCCACCCACCCTATTCTCCCGACTTGTCTCTAACAGATTACCACCTGTTCAAGAATTTAGACAACTTCGTCAAAGAAAAACTTTTTGAAAATGATGATCAAGTGAAAAGTGCGTTTTCAGATTTTGTTTCACTTCAAAGCTCAGAGTTTTTCAGTTTAGGGATAAAAAAGTTGGTGTCACGTTGGGAAAAATGTGTAGAAAAAGAAGGTAAATTTTTCGAATAAAATTATACTGTTTTCATATTGTATTTTTAATAAAAATCCTTTACCTTGAAAACGGATATTTCATGTGACACAACCCAATATAATTATTTACGGTTTTTTGGTTAAAAAACAATTATGAATTTTTTTCTCTATCTTCGAAAATAACGTAGTTACAAGCATATATATAAGAGAGAATTCATTTTTTTTTTTTTTTTGTTTATCGCACTTTAACGATTCTAAAACTCTGTACGTACCTTTCTCTATCGTCAAAAATAACTGAGTTATAAGCGTATTTATGTGTAAAATTTTAATTATTTTTCTTTTCTTTTTTCACTTTTATAAAATCATTCTTATTTTTATTCATTACGTAAGCTCTCAAATTTTGAGCAGGGATAATTTTTTTTTTTTTGGTCGATTACAAAGGTTGATTATTGAAAATAATAAACCAAAATTCAATTTTTTATCTTTTATCTATTGTGCAAGTTAAACTAGATTTTTTAAAGCTCAATATTAAAAAAAAAAAAAACAATAAATAAGTACATGATCTCCTTACTTCAATAAGTGCTATGTCATCTTTTTGAGATTCTCTAGCTTTATTTCTTTCCTCTTCAAGTAAAGATTTAATTTTCTTTAAACTTCCTTTTTCTTTGGAAACAATTAGCTCAAGAGTAATAACTTTATCTTTTTCCATTTTAAGCTGGTTCCTAGAAATTTAATATGATATAAATTAAATTAAATGAAAAATGTCACTACTATCCTGGGACTTAAGTCCATTAAGAATAAAATTAAAGTTTGATGACCAAATAGAGGGATCTTAAATTTAAATATCAACAAGGTAAACTAAAATAATAAATTATAATTATAAACTATGAATATAAATTGACCTATTAAGCAAAAGGAAAATAAATAAAAGTAGATTAATAAATAAATTAAATTAGAAAACAAAGCCTAATTAGTTGTAATAATTTAAGGAGAAGGTCAAGAATTTACTAAAGCCTAATTGTTATTTCCGGCATCTGCACCAAAAGGTTATTGTCTATTTGATAAGGAAAGGACAATTTAGTTTAAAAGGAGGGATTTAAAGGTGGAAGCAGTTCTTGCTTGGCAGATCTCAGGAGACATAGAATTCCAAAGAGGGTCAGCTTTGACCAGAAAGAACTATTCGGACGCAACAGTATAGGAGGAGGGTAGAAAGGACTAGACTATGTAGAAAGAAAGAATTAGGCAGAACAGGACTAAATGGAGGATTTAAACTGAATGGTTTGGCAATATACTGATATCTATAATGAATAAAAAATAATTTTTATTCTAAGACATTTCGTCCCCTAAGAATAATATAAAGTGAACAAAGGAAGTCCAGTTTGTCTGGCTTCATTTGATACATAATTATTTAGTCAGATATTAAAGTATTTAAAGTTAATATAAATAAAAGATACAAATAAAAACAGATAACAATATCGAATGAGTTTAGTTATATATTATCAGAGTTAGGGTTCATTACATATGTGCGGAAGATTGATTTTTGAGTATGTGGATAAATAATTGGTGTTTGAAAGTGGTTAGAGATGACACTATATGGAGGGAAATGGCTAAAGAGTTCCAAAGTATGGTAGTATGGATGATGAAGTATGAATTTTCAAAGGATACTGTTGTATGGGAGTGTAGGTACAGATTGTTAGGTTGAGATTTTTTATTTAAGGTGTGCACGGAGTAAGGAGGTCAAAGATATAGGAAGGTTTTCTGGTTCACAAGGATTGGAATAGGAAGATGCCAAGTAGGTGTTTTCTTCAGGATTCAGGACAGAGCCACCTTTGGCCAGCATACCAGTGAGAGACGTGTGACTGTCTGGAGAGGCTGTACATAAATCTTATAAACCTATTCAATAATCTTTTTTATAATGAGGGTAGAGACATCTATTCACTTGGATTAATACTGGTTTATATGCTTGTCACTGGTGATCCTGAATACAAATCGCCAACGGTACACCACATGGCAGTAATCAAGTGGGGAAAGACGAAGAAGAAAAAAGTAAGTTATGATTATGGAAGGAGACAATGGAATTATTTTAGGATGACCATGTTTCTTCAAGAAATTTGGGAGATGTGTAATTTCCAGAAGAGAATTTGATCCTGAGTAACACCAAGGTTCTTATCTTCATATGAATATTTATTACTATCTCACTTAAATGCATATAAGAACAAAAATATTTTATACATTTATGTCCAAATTACTTTTACACAATAATAGGTAATAAAAAAGACATAGTAGTTAAAAACCAACTACTATTCATATAAATCACAAAGAAGATAATTTGGTCTATTTAACAAAGTATATGAGACTTTATGAGATCAATTTAAAAAAAACTTACGACAACATCCCAATTTTTTCCTCATGAGCAGATAACATTCTTCCTAACCTCTCGATTCTAAGTTTCAATTCATTTTTCTCAGCCTCAGAAATCCTGCATTTCTTTTCTTTTTCTCTTAATACCTTTTTGGCTTCCTTAGCTTTCTCCATTTCCAAGATAAGAGCTTTTTCAAGTGTTCGTAACTTGCTTGTGATAGTAACGTACTGACCACCAACAGCACCACATGCCTATTTGACATACAAATAAATTAAATTAAGACCATACATAACAATGACATAATGGTTATTGAAAATATAATATTAGATACCTCAGAACTTTCTCCTGAACTTTCAGGAAGGATTGACTCAAGGAGCGAGTTATCAAGTGTAGCTGACAACTTAATTTCTTTCCGCATTTTGTCAGCAAGAGCATCAATGCCTAATAAAATAATTAATAGTTATTATTTAATAAATAAATCAGGACTGATAAAACAATACAATTTTTATTTTTTTTTTACAAACTAACTCAGAAGAAATAATTTTAAATAAAGCATTAGTATTGTCATGACTGCTAATTGTAAGTTTACCATGATTTTTATTTAATATAGTTTTAATGATCAATGTCATTTATCTTTAAAAATTTCAAAAAGCACCATGAGTTTTTCTACAATAAAAATTAAAGATAAGACTGAATACTTCTACTTCCAAGCAACGTTTTTTGTTTTTTGGTTCATTTTTAAGAAAAGAACTGAGTTGGAGGAAAATTTCATAAAAAAAAGTTAGTATAAATTAACTTTTATCCATTTCCTAGAATAATTTTAATGTTGTAGCGGAGTGGGTACCCTAACCTTCAGTTAATCGTACCACTCGCAGGCATAAATCGTGTTAGCCACTTGATCACATAATTTGTCTAATACATATTTTTGGTTGTGAATATTTTTGATATGTTCATTAAATTTATTTGTATATATTTTATAAAATGTGTACCAGGTGGCTAACCAGAAAGTAACCTTCCTGTAAATAAAACATATGTTTTTTTTTTATGTTGTTGATAAAGCTTGTATGAATATAATAAAATGTGCTTTTTTGGTTATAAAAGTTTTAATTACTAAGTAAGAATTAGTTTTAACGAAACTCGTTAAAATGTACTTATATTTTAAGTTGTGAAATTGTCTATTACCACAGAGGAGAAAGCATCCCCAACAACCAACTCCTTGGACACATCTTGAAATGTGATTGCTTAAATTTGTAGAGTTTTATACATTATATATAATTTTTTTATTTATTTATATACATTTTTTTTCCTATCCTAATTACAAAGGTTCATAATAGAAAAGAATAAATAAAATACCTGGGAAATCAGAAGCTGGTTGAATATCAACAATTCCTGATCTGCAAAAAGTTAATTTCTGCATTTTGGATTCCAGAGAATTAGATATTGGTGGAATTTCAAAGATGTAGGGTTGATCACGGACTGCCAATTTCTGCCTCTTGGATAATCTCAAGAGTTGCTCCTGCCAATAAGATTTTTCTCCGATTCTAACTCTACTTTAAGGGATTCAAACTGTTGTTGTATAGCCTGTTTTTCCAAAAGCTCTTGCTTCCATTTCTGCAGTGCTTCTTGTTTAGAATATTGCAAGTTCTCAATATCTTTATGTAACTGACAGATTTCTTTGGAGAAATTTGCAAACACTTCCAACTTTTCTTCTTTTATAGAATGTACAGCATTTTTAAGGTCATTTAATTCTTCCTGCAACTGACTAATCAGAGAATCTTTAGTAGCATAATCTTCATCACTAATGGTCGTCTTCATTTTATTAATCTCCTCTAAAACAGTATTACGTTCGAGTAACAAATTTTTATTTAAATTAATCAATTTTACTATTTCATCCTGCAATGTAGAAATTTCATTTTCAATGAAATCTGTATTATGACTAGAAGAATTGCACTTATTTTCTGAAGAATCACTATTCGATGACAAATCATTTTTGAGGTTCCTCACTGCAATTATATATTTATTCAAACGATCCTCAGCTAGTTGAAGATTGTTCATAACTTGACGATTTTCTTGTC
Organism: Piezodorus guildinii; assembly: GCA_023052935.1. Taxonomy (NCBI): domain Eukaryota; kingdom Metazoa; phylum Arthropoda; class Insecta; order Hemiptera; family Pentatomidae; genus Piezodorus; species Piezodorus guildinii. The sequence continues at coordinate 100,618,124 of CM041297.1, forward strand.
TGAGTGAAGAAATGTTTTCTTCAAGATACTGCTTTTCGGCTGAGATAGCATTTAGAGAAGACTTCAAAGTTTCGCACAGTTCTTTTTCATCGTTGTAATCATTTTTAAACAGTTGCAGTTCATGTTCAAGTTCCGATATTTCTTTCTCTTTTGAAAGAAGCTCATCATTCAAATGAGCTATATCCTCTTTTAACATCTGGTTATTTTCCCTTTCTGCCAATTCTTTAGCCTCTTTCAACTTTTCATGAAGATTTAATGAAATTTCACGAAGGGACTGAACATCAGCAGTAGTCTTGTATATCTCTTCATCTTTAACTTTTAACGTATTCCTCAATTTCTTTAATTCTTCTTCTGTTTTAGATAGCTTCTCTGACATGTAGTGAAGTTCGTTTTCATAATATTTTTTGTCTTCAGTCACAGATGAAACCACTGCCTCCAGTTCAGACTTGGTGTTTTTTAGATCTTCCTCAATCGATTTTAGGTATTCTATTTCTTTTTCTAATGAAAGGATTTTGTCACTTTTTTCTTGTAGCTCTGACCTCAAGTCTTGAAATAATCCATTTACATCCTTAAACAAAAATGTTATAAATAGTTTTGAATTAACAAAATATAATAACAATAATAGACAGACTTAATCATACTTCATTTTCATTTCCTGTCTCTTCTAAAATGCTGTTGTCAGATAAGTTGAAACTTTTTAAAGATGTACTCAATTTTTTCTCTTCATTTTCATGAGGTATAGGACTAATGCGGCTATCCTGTAACAAAAATTAAACACATTTTCACATCACAGAAAATCAGATCTGCTTTCCATAAATGTATTTCGTAAGATGGACTGTCTTTAAACAATTTAACAATTTAGGTGGCTGTTAAAAGGCAATTCATTAATATGTAAAATAATAAATTAATCAAACGAAAATGGCCAATCAACAATGCTTATTTCAAAACGCTATATCTCTGCAATTTCTTAATCTGTTTCAATAATACTTTTTTCGTTTTGTAGAAAATTAAATTTAGTAGAACAGTAATACCAGGCATAAGAAAGCACTGAACTCATGCAGGTATCTGTTTTTTCAAAAAAATAATAATTGAATTTCAAAAAATTATTTTTACCTATTAAAGTATGGTATTACTTGTAGTCCCAGTATTTATTATTTTTTTAGTGTAAAAGTCCCAGTATTTTTTTTTAGTTTTACTGTACTGTGAACAAAACTGAACAAGTAACATTTAATTAAGGTTCTACTATATTTACCATTTCAAAAATTAACAATTTGCAGGTTATATTATGGGTACAAATGAATGTCACTTCTTTCTGCTAATATAACTAACTTTTTAAAAATATAATTATATAATTTTGACTTTCACTTACCTATTTCTATATATGAAATAAAAAGTAGAAGAAAGTATTGTGATCATAAAAATTTTCGAAATAGAGTTTTTGCCAGAAATATATGTTTTAAGGTGTCTTAAGTTCAAATGACAAAATCCCGCAAAAAGCTGTGTGTGTGTGTTTCCATATGTGGTAAGTCTAGCGCAAAAACGAAAAGTCATATGAAACTGAAATTTCATATTAAAGACAACTATGTGTCCGAGATGTTACAGCAATATTTTCATCAAAATCAACTAACCCGAAGAGCCACTTTATACCATACATTTCGCACCTTTCTCAAAAACAGCTCTAACAATTTTGATTTAACTCCCCATATCTCTATAACTCCCTATATTGCAGATTCAAAAAAATTAACCATATCATCATGTTAGCATTGATAAAAAACAGATAAATATGCAAGTTGAACATATTCGATATCCAAATAAAGGAGAAAACAGAAAAAAAATATTTTTTTGCAATTTTTGTATTTTTAAACATAAGAAAAGTAATATAGATGTATAATATACTGTTGGTAAGCTAAAGATTTTAGAAAAAATATTATTTAATAAACGGAATTGTAATAGGTAATGGAAAGTGATGAATAGGGCATAAACTTATTACTGATTATTATTCCTAACAATATTATTTAATCAAAATCATATGTTTCCAATGAAACTAAATAAATTTTTATTTAAATTAACTTTAAACCTTTTTCAACTTTAGTTTTATTTAATAGTTCTTTAATTAATTTTTACAGCCAAGGTCAGTGAAAGTCGTGTGTTGCCCACACCAGATTTTTAGAACTGTAATTCAATATAATAAAGAAACATAACTTACGAATACTTGAAAATTATTGTCAGTATACAGATCTAGACTCTTCATATTTGGTGCATCCCTAAGTCGCATATCCTCTGGAAGAGAACTGGAATTTTCAATATCAGTCGCAAAACTGACACGATATCCTTTAGAATTACGAGAACCATGCTGATCCTCATCTTCTTTCTGAAATAAATAAAGAAGGATAATATCTATTATTAAACCAACAAAAAAAAAAAATCAAATTCGTTTTTTAACTCTATTGTCCAAATGAAAAACCTTGTAATGCTAAAAACTTTGGAGTAAATAAAGCCAGGCAACTATTTCATTTTAACTAGCTAACTAAAAATTTGAGGAAATATAAATTTCACAATATAATACATAATAACAAACATAAATATGATATTAAAGTAATATTATTTTACAAATTTATAGATTATAAAATTCAAAATTACCTGATTCTGTAACATGTTAACTGTACGTTGTAAATGATCAATATCTTCATTTTTATCGACTAGAAGAGCATTCACAACATCTAAATTGTAATCTCTTTTGTACTTTTCCAGCATATCCTGAAAAAAAATGAGTGATTTAAATATTTTGTGTTCTTCAGGAGTTATACATTACAAATTACTATAGTGCATTGTTTAATCCTACTTGTTTTAAGTAAAATGAATGAATGAATGAATGAAAAAAGAACTTTATTCTGGGACTAGGTCCCTTAAGAATAACATACAGGTACAAAACAAATAAGTATTATGACTGACCATAGAACACATAGAAATAAAAACAAAAAAGACTTATAACATAATGATTACAATAAATATATACAAGTATTTTAAATGGTAAAAACAGAAAGAAATGAAAAATAACAATTAAAAAGATTACAATAGTATCTAAAAGTAACAGGGTTAACAAACCAAAGAAAAAAAAAACTTTAGAATAATTAAAAATAATAATGAAAACTTTATAACATTTATGACATGAAGTGTGGACATTTCTCACATAGCTCAAATTTTTATACTGAAATTAGTTGGCATCTAATTGGGAAGCAAGAAGGTGTTTAAAAAGGAGCGATTTGAATGAAGATTGGGAAGGAGCATGACGGATGTTTGTTGGGAGAGTATTCCAGAAAAAAGTGGACCGGGCTAAAAAGGAAAATTCATATTTTTTGGTTCGATGGGAAGGCGTATAGAGGTCAGAAGTACGGGATCTGGTTTCCTGAGTATGGATTGTGGATTTAAATTGCAGGAGACTATAAACGTAGGAGGGGCGATGGGAGCGGATGACTTGATAGAGAAAGGAACCAAGGAAATATTGCCTTCGAATAGAGGGAAACAGCCAATTTGACTCGTCATAGAGATGTGATACATGCGACCGTCTAGAGGTACCGAAGACAAATCTTATGAAACAGTTCATGACTCGTTTCAATCTGCCCTCAAGCACCTTCGAGAGGCCGCCATATACCGCACAACAATAGTCAAAATGGGGAAAAATAAGAGAGGATACAAGGAGCTTCCGGGAGGATTGTGGGAGAAGGTGACGGGACCGTTGAAATAGTTTTAGTGTACTTATCGATTTTTTGGAAATTTGGGCAATATGGGGTCTCCAGGATAGGTTTTGGTCAAGGATTACGCCAAGGTTTTTGACGGAGGCGCTGAAGGTAATAGGGTGATTATTAAGCAAAAGTGAAGGAAGGGTGATGATAGAACTAAGGAGGAAATTGGAACCGATTAAAATGGCCTGGGTTTTCATAGGATTAAGCTTTAGACTATTCAGGTTTGCCCAGGCACTGATCCTATCTAGGTCTGCCTGAATATTTGCAAAAGCTAATGATAATTCGGAAGGAGGGAAGGATAGATAGATTTGGAGGTCATCAGCGTATAGGTGGTAGGAACAGTGATGGATTGAATTAGGGAGGTCATTGATATAGGTATTGAACAGAAGGGGGGAAATACTCGAACCTTGAGCAACACCTGAGGATAGAGTTAGGAAGGAAGATAAGGGTTCATTAGGAATAGTAACTGCTTGAGAACGTTCGGAAAGAAAAGATTGGAACCATTGGATAGAACTATTAGAAAAGGATAAACATTTTAATTTGGAAAAGAGGATCGAATGGTTAAGGGAGTCAAAGGCCTTGGAGAAGTCTAGGAGTATTAGGACTGTTATTTTTTTTTCATCTATTGCGGTGTGGATATCACTAGTGATTTTGGTAAGGGCTGATTGCGTGGAGAAGCCAGGTCGGAAGCCGGATTGAAGAGGGTCAAGTTGATTAGTCTCTTCAAGAAAGTGGGATACTTGGGATTGTACAATTCGTTCTAGAGGTTTGGAGAGATTAGACAGGATAGAGATAGGGCGATAATCTTTAGGTGATGTCGGATTAGGGATTTTGTTGATGGGATGGACTAGGGCTTTTTTCCATGAAGTAGGGAATACAGAGTTCTGGAGGGAGAAATTATAAATGAAAAGAAGAACTGGTAGGATTTCAGGTAGGCATAATTTTAACAGTTTGACGGGTATTCCATCAGAGCCGATGGAAGTGGTGTGGGATTTCATTATGGAAGAAATAAGGTCTGTGGGAGAAATATTTGAGAAGTAAAAATTATCGCAATTAAATGATGGTGGGAGTGAACAATTGGAAGAAGAGGCTACAGTAATGTTAGAGGAATCAGTAGAAAGGTATGAATTTAGTTCGTCAGATGGTATTGAGAAACTTGATGAGGTAAAGGATTTACAGAGGGAAAGTTTACGAAGGAGTTGCCATTTGGTTTTAGAATCAGGGGAAGAGGACAGAGCTTCATGAAAATAGTTGGATTTCGCACGCCTTACTGTTGTTTGTGTCAAGTTACGAAGTATCTTAAACGCTTCATAATCCTCTGCAAGTCTTGTACGCCTGAAGCGTCTCCGGGCAGCCTCACGCTTCCTTTGTAAATCTCTGATCTCTTGACACATCCAAGGAGCAGGGCGGCGGCGGAAGGTACAGGTTTTGAGTGGAGCATGTTTGTCGAGGATATTAATGAGGTTGGAAGTGAGGATATTGACCATTGAGTCTATGGAGGAACATGAATATATGTCGTCCCAATTCAGGATTTCTAGGTCAGGTAGTAGGTTTTCGCGGGTGAGGGCATTAATGTTACGGAACGTTATGGTTTTAGGAAGGATTGTAGGAGTTTGAATATTGTAAGATATTTGTATTAAGTCATGGGAGGAGAGGAATGGGACAGGCAATTGTGATGAAGAGAGAAGGTTCTGGGCCGAGTCTATTACATGAAGGTCTAACCAGGTATCTGAACAGCGGGTATGGTGGGTGGATGAGAAAGGAACGATGAAAAGATTGAGGGAAAAGAAGAGATTTTCGAGGTACTGTTTATCATTGGAGTTGGAAAGGAGATTGGTATTGAGATCGCCTGAGATTATAATGTTATTGTAAAGAGGAATGTAATTATAAAGGGTATTTTCAAAAGGAGCATCAAAAGGAACTAGAGGAGGGCGGTATACTGCAGCAAACAGGAGAGGATGGGTGTCACAAATAATTTCAATGAAAAGGAACTCAATATGAGGTTGGTCAGAAGGGGTTGAGACTTCTAGAATACGGAATTTAAGATTATTATGGACGTATAGACCGACACCTCCACCTGTGCGGCCTATTCGGTCGTGGCGTATAAAGGAATAATCGGGTAAGGAAACAGAAGAGGAGGGGATATAAGGTTTTAACCATGTTTCTGAAATAGCTATGACATGATAAAAGTTCCGGCCAAAATATTGTAGGAATTCATCGTAATGGGCTGGTAAGGATTGGGAGTTAACGTGGCAAATGTTTAGGATACTAGACATGGAAATGAGGAGGGAAAAAATACAGATGCCAAGTAGAAGTTACGATTTAAAATTTGAATAATTGTCAAGTTATGCGAAAAATGAAAAATGAATATAATAATAGAAAGTGTCCTGTGAAAAATATCAGAAAACGAAAGTAATTTAAGATTATTGATACAAAGTAGTAAATAAAGATAAAAAAAATTAAAAGTAAAAAAGATAAATATAAAATCAGATTATTGACGGAGTCCGTGGTGAGAAGCTGGTTGAAACCGGAGGGTTGACGGTGGCCCAGGAGTCAGCAGAAGACATCAAGATCCTGTATCTTGTCAATGTATACCACGGTTGTCCGTCATCCTTGCGGCAACGCACTCTCCCGGCAGCAAACCAAACGTATTTTAATTTGCCAGGCGACCTTTTTTGTCGGGCGAGCCAGTAAAGATGTCTATTTGCTGGAGACATCTCTTCTCCTAGGTAAATTCGGTGGCAATCGTTACCTTCCCAGCCAATATCCCGAGTAGTGAAGTCTCTCTTCACCTTTCGCTGTTTTACAAGCTCGTCCCTGGTTGTTTGCCTCACAAAGCGGGCAACGACAGGAGGCGGCCTTGGGTCACCAGGCTTTGATCTTCGTCGTTCAACCATGTCTAGGTCCTCCGGAACAATCTTCATGCCCAGGCCGGCCGCCACACTGATCACCAGGGCCGCCGGGTTTCGCCCGGGCGGACCGGGATACCCCGAATTTCTAAGGACCTACAAAGTAGGCCCTGCTCGGCCTTATTGAGGCGGACCTCAAGATCTCCCACTTTGTTTTTTAAGGATCTGTTTTCCATAGTGAGCTCTTCAACGTACTTCGTCTGACCCTCAAGGTGGCTTTCAATTTTGGAGAGTCTCTCTTCAATTCGAAACTAAGTTCCCCATATTTATCTAAGGAATCCCGTATGTTTTTGATTTCTTCATGTACTTGTGCTCCTTGATGGGTCACTGCCGCCAGAATATCGGATGAGGTTGGCTCCCCTGCTTGCTGCTGGCTGCTTTTCGTGATCGATAAAGGTTTCTCACTGACCGAGATCGATTTTTTTACGGAATCACAATTAGGGCAAAGCCAAGGTTTTTTATTTGTTTTGAGATTCTCTACATCTTTATCATGTAAACCATAGCATTTCCCATGATAAACAACCCGGCATTTGCTACAGCTTACGTTATTTTTATCGTCACGCGTGATGGCGCTGTCACATAGAGAGCAGAGAACCATTTTTATGTTTAATTGAAAAAGAAATAAGGAATAAAAGTAAATAGTTTAGGCGAGGTTGTTTGTAAATAGTCGAGGTTGTTTATAAATTGTACCTGGTATTGCCGTCTTAATACGTGAAGAGATGAGGATTATATGATGCTCAGTAGGTGAATCACAGAAACCACTAACCTATTCTTCACTGTTTATTAGAAAGGGTATTAAATTATTAATAAGTAAGTCTACAACGGAACTAATGTTTATAGCTCGTAAAAATAATAATGAAAAAAAAAAAAAAAAAAAAAAAAAAAAAGTGAGCAGAATTAATAACACTTGAGTAATTTGAGCAATGTAAACAGAAAAACGATACAATAGAGCGATGTTCACTGGTTGCTGTCTCTGGCCAGACTGATAAAATGGTAAGTAAATATTTTATAGTAGATTTCTAGTAACCTCAACGAAAGAGAGGACTTATTCCACATTTTCATTCGATGTCCCACATACGCACCGTACCGAACCGATTACCTCCCTAGAGCCTTAAATATGAACAGTACAAATTTTATCGCCCTGTTTACGTTAAGATATCGAGGAATTAAAAAAAATTTATTATTATGGTAGGAAATGTTGTCAAATCAGATCATTTTATAATAAATAAACGAATAAACATATATTTTAACTTTATTATATTATTTATCGTGTTTTGCCATATTATGTAAAATAATATATTTATTATATTGGAAACTGTTATATTATTCATATATTGTCTTTGAGTTATTTTGTTATAAGTTTTATTGTAATTCATTACTATTCAATTTACCTAGAGCTGATAACGTAGTGAATTAGTATCTTGCTGACTCTTTTATTGAAGTATGTTTTGTATTATATATTTGTTATGTAGCCAGCTCTATTTGTATGGAGTTTACCCCAAAAGGAAGTAAAGTTATTCATTCATTCATTCAGTAAATTTCTATTTATAAAAAAAAAAAAAAAAAAAAAAAAAAAAAAAAAAAAAAAAAACCATCATCATAATAAAGTTCTAATAATGATGCTGATTTTATGAATCCATACAGGAAGGGAGCGGCGTGGTCTAGTGGATAGAGCACTAGTCTGCTGTGCTCCGGGTCCTGGGTTCAAATCCCGGCTCTGGCAGATATTATTTATTCTGTTAATTCAGTCGGGGGGCGACCCTAGGATATGGAGACCCTCCTGGGGCAGACCCAGCCTCTATAAAGTGGGTACCCAAATTAATTGGGGAAAAACCTGACGGCTGAGCGCGATAAAGGCCTAATCACCTCATTGCACTGCCGTTGGCCTAGAAACAGTACGAATCTCTATATGTACTGAGCCTAAGACCCTTCATGGGTTGTAGTAGTACAGGTTTTTTTTTTTTTTTTTAATTTTATGACAGAACTATCGGAATCAGTTGGGGTTTCAATATTCAAAAGAAGAAATTCCCATTCGGATCTGCAGCTCAACTTCGCTGAGTTACTATGAGTACACAGCATACTAGATCAATCCTGAGGACAATTTCTAAGAAAAAATAGGGGGAGATACTGCCAAATAAAAATCTATAGACATTACTCATTTCTAAATTTGCTCATGGACATATATAAATCCACTCTAGCCTCAATATATATGCTGATGCAGGATTCCCAGTAAGTCCAGTATTATGGTCTCCTATACACCAGATTTAAAAAAAGTTTAAAATGAGTAACTATTATATTCCACAAGCAGTTGACTCTATAGGGTGTAAATCTTTATAGTTGACTCTTGAAAATGTGTCAACAATTTTACAACTAACAAATACAAATAACAAAGACAAGAATAAAATCAAAACTTTAGATTTTTTTAGACTACTATTTTATACTGAAATGTTCTCATATTTATACAACCTCGTCACTCCCAAAGGTTATGATGATAATACTACATGTAACTTGCTTTTATTTTGTTAAAATGTGTACATTATCATCACCTCTTTATTTCATAAAATATGAACTTTATTCATATTTTAAAGTTAATATAATAAGAAATACCTTACCTCTAACTTGTTTCTTTCTGCAGTCACAGCAGCTAATTCCAATCTTAAAGAATCGACCATTTCATGATCATAATGTGCTAGATTACTTATTTCGATCTTTTGTTTACTTATAATCTCTTCGGCATGTGATAATTGAATTTTATGTTCCATTAACTTCAAACAATATAAAGATTATTAACAATTTACATAATAGATTAATGTAATATTGAATGTTCAATAAGCTCACCTGATTGTGAGTGCTATCCAATGCTTGTTCAGCCTTACTATATTTTTCTTTCAATTCCTGAATCTGTGAGATAAGATCCTTGTTTGCAGAAGTCTGAGCTGTTTCAACTTTATGTCTAAAATCGTCAATTTTATTGTTAGCTTCTGCTAAAAGAGTCATCTGTTTTTTCATTTGTTTCTGAAGAACATCCCGTTCGGCATGCATTTCCTAAAAAATTGTTTAAAAAAATTATAATTTAAGGTTTCAAAGTCTTGTATCATTTTTAAAATTAAAAAATCTATATTTAAAAAAATAAATGTTTTTTTAATCACATTTTTTTCTAAACAAGAATTGTGGCATTTTTCTATTTTTCTTTTTCTTTAATGGACTTTCACCCTTTCATAAATATAGCTACATTCCAGTATACAACACACCCAAACAGACACAAAAGAAAAGTTGTATGCAAGTAAATAAATTTGAATCATGTAAATGACCATGACCATCTTGTATAAAATTAAATTATTTCAGATTAATATTTTAATCAGAGTGTTATTAAAATAAAAATCAGGCAGCTATAATTTCAAGTTTTTAAGTCCTTTGAATTATAAATGTTTTAAAAAAAATAAGAAGAGTATATTAACTTTACTTATTTTTCATTGATTGTTATTGTTATTTTCCATCTACAAAAAAAACTATTTGCAATAAGCAAATATGTTATTTACGAATGGTTAATTAATAGCAACTCTAGAACATCGCCTCAAAAAATCGCCAGGATAGGTCAGAGTATGGATCAGTGGTGGATTTAAGTATTTGGGCCAATGGGTTCATATTGTAATTCATACTGTCGTGGAAGTTTTCATATTCTGTAGCAGTATCTGAAACTGTGAGTAAGTCCAAATCCTAATGAAGTCACATAGAGTGGTGCATACACGATTTTTCATAATATTTTAGATTGAAAAGACTGAATTCTATGGATATTACTGATAATTACTTTAAATAAAGGAGAAAGTGGACCAACCTCTAATTCTACTTGAAGTTTAACGGAAATTAATTGCTGATCTCTCAGACGCTTGATAAGCATTTCTTCTGCCCTCACATGCCTTACAAACTTATCTTGTAGTTTGGAAACTTCATCAACAGGAAGAGCAACAGGTGAGGGGCACTGGTCTGGTGTACGACTTCTACTCCACTCCAGTTGCTCTCTAATTTGTAAATAAAAATGAGTTCATTTTAATTACAAAACAAATACATATTGTGTTATAAAGAAACGATAGAAACATGACTTTACCTTACTGATACTTCTTCTGAAGGAGAACTCAGGCTATTGTTTGAATTATTAAGGTATATAGTTTCAAGTTCTTTAGTTCTATGTTCCAGAGTTGTTTCTAAATCTCGAAGCTGAAAAATTAATAAATCATTACAATAAAATTCATATTAAATGATTTAATTAAGATTAGATAAACCAACTCAACTCAACAATAATTAGAACAATAATGTCAATTCGTGAGCAATCACTATCATCATCATCATAATCGAACCTCGTCTACTGCTTATGCAGTGTGAGCTGCCTTTGTGTAGAGACTAGACCAAACTCTACAATCCTTAACCAGTTCTCTTCTCCGGGCCCATTCACAAGTCCTCTCTTCATGAAGGCTTGCCTAATTCCATCCTCCCAAGTGTATCAGGGTCTTCCTCTTCCTCTTCGTCCGTCTACTTTAGCCTCTATGTCATCCAGGCAAGACGATGGTTTTCCAATCTTGATATAAGTCCAAATCTTACTTTCTGACTTTCTTATTCTATAATGTTTTCTGCCGGTTCCACTCCAACACTTGACCTTTTGGTTGTATTGAAGACTCAGTCTCTCCTGCTTTTTCTCTCAATTTTTCTTAAGAACCTCATTTCTGAAGCTTGAATTTTGCTCCTTTGTTTGGAGGTTATTGCCCACGACTCTGAGGAGTAAGTCAATATGGGTAGAAATGTAGATTTATATACCCTCAATTTAGTTTTCTTAAAGACCTCTTTGTTATTTAGGAAGTTTCTATTTACAGCTTAGAACATCTTTCCTGCAGCATTCACTCCCTCCTTAATCTCATTGTCAATGAGTCCACTCATCCAAATGGAAATCCAGGAATTTGAAGCACAGTGATTCTTTGTCTCAGTGATTCCAAGGATATTTATCTTTGCTCTTTGCATCTGCAATATTAACTAACTTAGTCCTCTGACATTCCACATTTAATGTACCGTTTTCCACACCAAGTCGTATTCCTTAATATCTGTCCAGCTCTATTCTTTATATTGTGTTTGATAAATGATCTACAGTGTATGAGGAATCAGCCCATATCACCTAATGCTGAATGGGAGGCTGCCTCTTTAAGGGTCTACAGACATGCCCTCTCCCTACTTCACAGAACAGATGCATACTTCACCTGCCCTGGTGTTCTGGGGGAGACTACTCCCTGAGACAGTGCTTTGATGTACCCTCAGGTTGCAGAGAGCAACCCTCCTACTTTATCCGAGCTTGGGACCAGCAGCTACCTCTGAGAAGTAGCAGGCGGAGTTGTAATTCACTATATCATTGTAAAAACATTAACATAATAAATAATGGGTCCTGCCAGGAGACTTGGACTGCAAGTTAATGAGTCCAAAACAAAATATATGATAATAGCAGCCATCAAATTCTACTTTGGGTTAAGCAGGCAGATACTTTCCTGGCAGACCAAGCTCCACCTCTATAAGACATTGGTGCATCCCGCACTTCTTTATGGATCCAGAGTGTTAGGCAACTTTCAAGACTAAAGAAAAGGAACTCCTTATTTTTGAAAGATAAGTTCTCCACTGTATTTTTGGATGAGTGGAAGTGGGGCACGGACCAGAACCTATACAATGTTTTCGAGAAAGCTGATATCCAAGCAATGAAGTTGGAGCGCCTGAGGTATGCAGGGCATATTGCCAGGATGGCAGATAGAGAAATACCAAAGCTGAGATGGTCAGATGGTGTAGCGGGAGATGCTCACAGCATGCTGAGAGTTAGGAACTAGATGGCATCGGCTCAAGACTGATGATTGGAGGAAACGGTTTGAGGAGTCCAAGACCCGTAACTAGGTTGTAATGGAGTGTGAAAAAAAAAAAAATTATCATATTTCATTAATACTGATATACCACAGTTTAGAGAAGAACAAAATTATAGCTATAAAAATTATTATGTATAACAGCTATTATTATGCCTGATTAACAATAAATCGTATGCCTTGACCTCTGAATAGCTTAATGTTATAACAGTTTTGAATAAAACCTTTCCTTTTCCCCAGTGCTATCTATAGCCATCTTCTTTGTTTCTCTCGCCACACTGGTGACACTAATACTTTGTGTTTCATGATAAAAGTTCAATTTTCATGATTTAACCATGTAAGGACTATAGCTTGTTCTTGTCAAAAGAGAGGGGATATATGTAAGGCTAGAAATGTCTTTAACTTATCCAAAAATATATAAAACAAATTCTGATTAAAGAGAGACAGCAAATAAACAGAATTTAAACAAAAATAATCATTCAGGATTATCAAAGCAATGTAGGAAAGTTTTGGCCTAAAAACCTAACATCATCAACGCGTACATCTAGGAAAGTAAAATTGAAAACTATGACATCTAATTAGAAAAAAAATTTACCTGAGATTTTAGTTGTCGTACTACAGTTGAATTGAACTGCACCTTAATATTTTCTTCTAACTGTTTTATCTGTTCAAGATAGCCATCATCAAGACTCTGACTACGCAATGACTCAAGCTATTGAACATAAGTTAACATATTATCAATATACAAAGCAGCTGAAAAAAAAATCATATAAAGATGAAAAAAATGTGTACCTCCTGAGCCATTGCAAACTGTGTTCCATTTTGCTGATCTAATTCTGACTCTAATTCATCAAGCTTTTGTTCCAGAAGGGCTTCCTTTTCACTTTTTGTAGACAACTGAGATTCTAGTTCTGATATGATATCACGTAGAACCCATATCTAATCAATAAAATTATAAATTAAAAAAATGCATGTTTATACTCTTATTTATGGACATGAAAACTGATAATGTGCTAAAAAATAATAATAAATAAAAGAGAATTATTATATTTTAGATATTTTACAAAGAATATTTCATGATCAATAATATAAAAAGTTTAAATGACAACCATGAGTCTCTAACCATTTACTAACAACAATCATTATACCAATATTCAACAAAGGATATTCTTCTCAGAAAATATAATGATTTAATTAACAAAAAAACAAGCTATCTTATTTATTATATTATTAATAAACTAAATTTAAAATAAATGGGTACCTACTTTATCAATGGCTTCTTTAAGCTCCGCATCTACTGCCATTTTCTTCTTTTCACACTCTTCCAAAAGCATATTACTTTCCTTCAGCTGCTGTTCAAGCTCTTCAACCTGATTCAAGTTAAAATAAATACACTTATAATAAATAATATTTATAATTCTCACATAGTATAAAAAACTGTATTTATGGCTCGTCGTCCATATGAAAGACAAGGCTAAAGCGATCAGTTTTTTTGGGAATTATAACATATTTAAATGTCGAATATAATTTTGTTCACAATCTTAATTTTGAATTTTCTAAACACCTCATGCGTTTATAAGGAAGATTGAAGCCTAAGGTAAGAGAAATCCTTCCTAAACCAGAATCTTGGTTCAGTATTATAAAACTAGAAATGTTAATGTTTAATATTATTTCTAAATGAAAAATAGCCATTTAAGACCTTAGGTTCAGGTCTTGGTACTATAGAAATCGATCATCAGTTTTATAAATACGATATAGAGTTCTTCTTGTATTCCTCAATAAGAAAACTTAATCCTAGTCTAAGGCCCATTTGACACAAGCCCAGTTGCTGATTATGTGGTTATTAGTATAGAAACATAGAGAGGATATAAACATACAAGCCTGAATGCTGTGTACCAAGAAAGTCCTTAAAGTTCTTATAAAAATGACCACGCAGTGTTGGACACCTAGAGAATGGGCAATCCTGATAAAACTGTAACCATAATTTTTTTTTTTTTTTTTTTTATTTATTATAGAGATATTTACAACTGTATTAACACAAAAAATACATCAAGTAAATGTGACTGTTCACACATGAGATATGGACATGATAGGCGTGAGAAGAATCTACCCATTGGTAGCACTTCAAAGGTTTTTCAGACAAGAAGGTCTCGAGGCCATCGTCGTTTCAGCCGCCTCGGAGGATGATCAGGAATAGAAGGAGATGAGAGATTGCAGACAAGTGGGTTTGGGTGGAGTGGTAATTTGGAGTGAAAGGAAGTATATCTAATTCGGGCTAAGTCTGCAACTAATGGGATATTCAGGTCTTTGTGGATTATTTTATTGGTGACAAAGTAAGGGGCATTTAGGATCTTTCGGAGGATTTTGGATTGCAAGGATTGGATGCGAGAGGAATTTGATGGCTTGGTGGAACCCCATAGTTCAATTCCATATGTCCAAATAGGCCTAAGTATGGTAATATAAATTAGTTTTTTGTAGTAGGTGGGAAGTTTTGAACGTTTGTCAAGTAAATGTTGTAATAAGCGATATCTGCGAGCTGTTTCTTGTCGTTTCAGTCTAGTGTGAGGATTCCAAGTAAGTCGTCTGTCAAGATGCAGTCCAAGGTATCGGATCTGTTCAACTGAGGTGAGTGGAATATTGCCAAAGGATATAGTGGGACAGGAAGACATAGGTTTGCGGCGCAGGGTAAAGGTAATTTGGTGGGATTTAGTAGGATTTATTTTGATCCTCCACTTTTGACACCATTCTTCAATGGAAACAATGTGAGACTGAAGAGTTTGGGAAGCAATAGTTGGGTCATTGTTTACAGATAACACACATGTGTCATCGGCGTATGTAGTGAGGACAGTGCAAGGATGAGTAGGAATATCAGCTGTATATATGGTATAAAGGATTGGACCCAGGATGCTACCTTGGGGCACACCTGCGTTCTGAGGAAATATGGCGGAGAAGGAAAGGTTATGGTTTACTTTAAAGGTTCTATCTGTGAGGTAGGAACGGATTAATAAGAAGTAGGTAGGAGGGAGGAAGTGACGAAGTTTGTAGAGCAGTCCTAGATGCCAAACTCGGTCAAAAGCCTGTTCCACGTCGAGGAAGGCTCCAGTGCAATACATTCTGCGCTCCAATGTGGAAGATATCACATCCACCACACGGTGACACTGCTGTATAGTGGAATGGGATGAGCGAAATCCAAACTGGTGGTCAGGAATAACGTGATGAATGTCAAGGATTGGATATAGACGTTTTAGGAGGAGTTTTTCCAGTATTTTGCCCATGATGGGCAAAAGAGAGATAGGACGGTAGGATGATGGATTTTCTAGAGACTTTTTAGGTTTAGGAATCATTTTGATAATGGACAATTTCCAAGGATCGGGAAAGTAGGTAGAACGAAGTGTGGCATTATATATGTAGATGAGTAAGAGTATGGCTTTTTTGGGGAGCTGTTTCAGGATATGGGATGTGATGAGATCATGGCCAGGAGCTTTTTTGGATGGTAATCTTTGAATGATATTAATGATTTCGGAAGGGTGAAAGGCCTTAGGAGGAAGGGACATTTGGAGAGGAACAGTTAGTTCTTCTTCAACATGTTCACTATGGCTGGGATTAAGGATATCAGGGTGCAGATTAAACGTGTTGAAAAGGTGTTCTCCAAAGATTTGGGATTTCTCTTCATCGGATCTCGACCAGGTTTGGGATTTAGTGAGGAGAGGATGATTAAAGGTTTTAAATTTCAGCAGTTTTGCGGTTGTTGTCCATAAAGATTTGTCTGAAGTGGTCAAGTTCTCTGTAAAGTTCTGAAAGTTTTGTATTTTGAATTTTCTTATTTCTGTTTTTAATTTGTTTGTCAGGTGATTGTAATGCTTTTTGTCAGATGGATATCTTGTGTTGTGCCATTTTTTCCTTGCCCTACGTTTGTCAGTTAGTAGGAGTCGAATGTGATTCGGTAAGTTTGTTTTATGAAGATGTCCAATTTTGCGAAGCGATGTGTTGGTGTCTATGACAGTTTCTATCGATTTTGTAAGTTCTTGTATGGCGGAGTCTATGTCATGTTTAGTTTTTAACGGAATGTTTAAGTCAAGTTTGATCTTTAAATCATTACGAAAACAGTCCCAGTCAACGCGACCTTTAATCAGAGAAGGAAGAGAGGGTTTAATAACTGGTTGTGAATGCATGAGGAGAAGAACCGGACTATGATCTGAGGAGAGGTCATCGAGGGATTTGATTGTAGTTTGAGCGGAGGGAATTTGGGAACTAATAAAGATGTCAAGTATATCTGGACGTTTTTTAAGGGAAGTTGGCCAGTACGTGGGATTCTGGGGTGACAAGATGGAATAGCTATTGGAGGTTGTGACGTTGGAAAGAATCCTGCCACGAGTGTTGGACGTTCGGCATCCCCACCGTTGGTCTTTGGCGTTGTAATCGCCCCCAGCAATGAAGCGCGGACCAAAGGATCGGAATAAGGATTCAAGGTTGTTATAGGTGAGAGAAGTAGCAGGAGGGCAATATACAGCTGAGAAGGTTATGTTAAATGGTAGGACGGATAAAGTAACAGAGGTCGACTGAATGGTGTCGGTTGGAGTGGAGGGAACCAGGGAGTGGGGTAAGGATTTGTGAATAAGGATACATGAACCAGCGTGGGATGTGTTGTCTGGGTGATCTGATCTGTAGGTAATGTAGTCACGTATGTAAAAGTGAGAATGAGTAGTGAAATGAGTTTCTGTAATCAGGGCTATGTCTATGTAATTGTCATGAAGAAATATGTCAAGTTCGTCCCGGTGATTATTCAAACCATTGGCATTCCAAAGAAGAAGAACTAGGGTCTTATTATTCATTGTGGGAAACTAAGAGGGAATGCTGAAAGGAGTCTTGTAAGGAGAGTGATGAGGGGTCTTATTGTATTTTGTAGATCGAGAAGGAATGAGGAAAGGATAGACGTTATGTCAGATGGGTGTTGGCTGGGATAGGAATAATTGGCGGTATCATGGGATGGAGTGTTAATTTGGGAAGGTGGTGGTTGAATTTTTTTTTGAGGCCGTTGTATAGGTTCTATATTTGAAGGTACAGCTGAAGAGGGTGGGAACTGAAAGGAAGGAAGAGAGGAGACTGGAACTTTGGGAGGAGGAATAACTGAAGGTAACTTAACCCCGTGGGAAGCGTTTTTAGGGGTGAGGTCCGTTTTCGGAGATTTCGGCTGAGAATGGGAGGTCTGGGGAAGGAAATGAGAGGTCTGGGGCTGTGGTTGGACAATCTGTTGTTGAGGATGATAGGAGGTTTGAGGTTGGGATGTTGAGTGTTGAGGCGGTTGAGGGCGAGATAGCAGTATCGTTGAGTGTTGTTTTACTGAGCTATTGTAGGTAGCTGGTCTTGGGTTGAAGGTTGCAGTCCTCTGAGGAATAGGATCAGTTCTCGGTGAAGGACCGGGTATCTCTTCTTCTGGAGCGGTAGTTCTCTGGCTTTGCAATTTATATGATAAGTTTTGAGCTTTTTGCCTAAACATAGTTTTATAGACTATGCAGCCTTTATAATTTGCAGGATGTTCTTCGTTACATAAAACACATTTTGCTGGTGTGTCTCGAGGCTTCTGGCAGGTGCCTGATGCGTGCGGACCTGCACATTTGACACATCGAGACTGATGATGACAATATGCTCTTGTGTGTCCCAAATGTTGGCAGTTAGTACATTGCACTATTTCATTTCTCCGTCTAGGCTCCTCGAATCGGATAACTGAGTATACTAAGCGATTTATTTCGAATATATCCTTATTGTTCCTTTTATCCTTATTCCTCAGTCTGGCCAGAGACAGCAACCAGTGAACATCGCTCTCCTAATTCGTTCTTCTGTATACATTGTTTAAATCTTAGTGTTATTAACTTTGCTCACTTTTCTTTTTACTATCATCGTTATAAACAATAGTTTTAGTGTAGACTCACTTATTAATAATTTAGTAATCTTTTTAATAAACAGTGAAAAAGGATAGTGGTTTCTGTGATACACCTGTGGGAGCGTCATATAATCCTTATCTCTTCACGTATTAAGACGTCAATAACAGGTACTATTTATAAATAACCTCGATTATTTACAAACAATCCCGCCTATACTGTTTACTTTTATTTTTTCAACTAAACATTAAAATGGTTCTTTACTCTCTATGTGACAGCGCCATCACGCGTGACGATAAAAATAATGTAAGTTGCAGTAAATGCCGGGTTTTTCATGGAAAATGCTATGGCTTACATGATAAAGACATAGAAAATCTCAAAGTAAATAAAAAACCTTGGTTTTGCCCTAACTGTGATTTCGTAAAAAAATCGATCTCGGCTAGTGAGAAACCGGTATCGATATCGAAAAGCAGCCAGCAGCAAGCAGGGGAGCCAACCTCATCTGATATTCTAGCGGCAGTGACCCATCAAGGAGCCCAAGTGCATGAAGAGATCAAAAGCATGTGGGATTCCCTAGATAAGTACGGGGAACTGAGTTTCGAATTAAATGAGAGACTCTCCAAAATTGAGAGCCACCTTGAGGGTCAGACCAAGTATATTGAAGAGCTCACTTTGGAAAACAGGACCCTAAAAAACAAAGTGGGAGATCTTGAGGTCTGCCTTAATAAAGCTGAGCAAGGCCTACTTTGTAGGTCCCTGGAAATTCGGGGTATCCCGGTCCGCCCGGGGGAAACTCCAGCGGCCCTGGTGACGAGTGTGGCGGCTGGCCTGGGCATGAAGATTTCTGCGGAGGATCTGGACATGGTGGAACGAAGAAGATCAAAGCCTGGTGATCCAAGGCCGCCTCCTGTCGTTGCCCGCTTTGTCAGGCAAATGACAAGGGACGAACTAGTGAAACATCGAAAGGTGAAGAGAGACTTCACAACGCGGGATATCGGCTGGGAAGATAACGATTGCCACTGTATATACCTAGGTGAGGAGATGTCTCCAGCAAACAGACATCTTTACTGGCTCGCCCGACAAAAAAGATCTCCTGGCAAATTAAAATACGTTTGGTTTGCTGCCGGGAGAGTGCGTTGCCGCAAGGACGACGGACAACCTGTGGTATACATCGACAAGGTACAGGATCTTGAGGTATTCTGCTGACTCCTGGGCAACCGTCAACCCTCCAGTTTCAACCAGCTTTTCCCTACGGACTCTGATAATATTCAACTTTTATATTTATCTTTTCTTACTTTTCATTCTTTTTATCTTTGTTTACTTTTTCTTTCTATAAATTATCCTAAATTACTCTCATTTTATGATATTTTTCACAGTTCACTTTCAATGATTATATTCAGTTTTTATTTTTCGCATGGCATAATTATCCAAATTTTAATTGTAACCTCTTCTTCTTGGCATCTTCTCCCATCTCATTCCCATGTCTAATATCCTAAACATTTGTCATGTTAACTCCCAATCCTTACCAGCCCATTACGATGAATTCCTACAATATTTTAGCCAGAACTTTTATCATGTCATAGCTATTTCAGAAACATGGTTAAAACCTTATATCCCCTCCTCTTCTGTTTCCTTACCCGATTATTCCTTTATACGACACGACCGAATAGGCCGCACAGGTGGCGGCGTCGGTCTATACGTTCATAATAACCTTAAATTCCGTATTCTAGAAGTCTCAACCCCATCTGACCAACCTCATATTGAGTTCCTTTTCATTGAAATTACTTGTAACACCCATCCTCTTCTATTTGCTGTAGTGTACCGCCCTCCTCTAGTTCCTTTTGATGCTCCTTTTGAAAATACCCTTTACAACTACATTCCGCTCTACAATAATATCATAATCTCAGGCGATCTTAATACCAATTTCCTATCCAACTCCAACGATCAACAGTACCTCGAGAATCTCTTCTTTTCCCTGAATCTTTTCATCGTTCCTTTCTCATCCACCCATCATACCCGCTTTTCCGATACCTGGTTAGACCTTCATGTAATCGACTCGGCCCAGAACCTTCTCTCTTCATCACAATTGCCTGTCCCATTCCTTTCCTCCCACGACTTAATCCAAATATCTTATAATATCCAAACTCCAAAAATCCTCCCCAAAACCATAACGTTCTGTAACATTAATGCCCTCACCCGCGAAAACTTACTACCTGACCTAGAAATCCTCAACTGGGACGACTTATATTCATCTTCCTCCATAGACTCAATGGTCGATATCCTTACTTCCAACCTCATCAATATCCTCGACAAACATGCTCCACTCAAAACCTGTACCTTCCGCCGCCGCCCTGCTCCCTGGATGTGTCAAGAGATAAGAGATTTACAAAGGAAGCGTGAGGCTGCCCGCAGACGCTTCAGGCGTACAAGACATGCAGATGATTATGAAGCGTTTAGGGTACTCCGTAACTTGACACAAACAACAGTAAGGCGTGCAAAATCCAACTATTTTCATGAAGCTTTGTCCTCTTCCCCTGATTCCAAAACCAAATGGCAATCCTTCGTAAACTTTCCCTCTGTAAATCCTTTACCTCCTCAAGTTTCCCAATATCATCCGACCAGCTAAATACATACTTTTCATCTGATTCCTCCAATATTACTACAGCCTCCTCTACCAACCTTTCACTCGCACCATCATTTAATTGTGATAATTTTTATTTCTCAAATATTTCCCCACAGATCTTATTTCTTCCTTAATGAAATCCCATACCACTTCCATCGGTTCTGATGGAATACCCGTCAAACTGTTAAAATTATGCCTACCTGAAATCCTACCTGTTCTTCTTTTCATTTACAATTTCTCACTCCAGAACTCTGTATTCCCTTCATCATGGAAAAAAGCCTTAGTCCATCCTATTAACAAAATCCCTACCCCGACATCACCTAAAGATTATCGCCCTATCTCTATCCTGTCTAATCTCTCCAAACCTCTAGAACGAATTGTACAATCCCAAGTGTCCCATTTTCTTGAAGAGACTAATCAACTTGATTAGTCCTTTCCAATCCGGCTTCCGACCTGGTTTCTCCACGCAATCAGCCCTTACCAAAATCACAAGTGATATCCACACTGCAATGGATGAAAGAAAATTAACTGTCCTAATACTCCTAGACTTCTCCAAGGCCTTTGACTCCCTGAACCACTCGATCCTTTTTTCCAAATTAAAGTGTTTATCCTTTTCTAATAGTTCTATCCAATGGTTCCAATCTTTTCTTTCCGAGCGTTCACAAGCAGTCGCTATTCCTAATGAACCCTTATCTTCCTTCCTAACTCTATCCTCAGGTGTTGCTCAAGGTTCGAGTATTTCCCCCCTTCTATTCAATACCTATATCAATGACCTCCCTAATTCAATCCATCACTGTTCCTACCACCTATACGCTGATGACCTCCAAATCTATCTATCCTTCCCTCCTTCCGAATTATCATTAGCTTTTGCAAATATTCAGGCAGACCTAGATAGGATCAGTGCCTGGGCAAACCTGAATAGTCTAAAGCTTAATCCTATGAAAACCCAGGCCATTTTAATCGGTTCCAATTTCCTCCTTAGTTCTATCATCACCCTTCCTTCTCTTTTGCTTGATCGTCACCCTATTACATTCACCTCCTCCGTCAAAAACCTTGGCGTAATCCTTGACCAAAACTTATCCTGGAAACCCCATATTGCCCAAATTTCCAAAAGATCGATCAGCACACTAAAACTATTTCAGCGGTCCCGTCACCTTCTCCCACAATCCTCCCGGAAGCTCCTTGTATCCTCTCTTATTTTCCCCCATTTTGACTATAGTTGTGCGGTATATGGTGGGCTCTCGAGGTTGCTTGAGGGCAGATTGAAACGAGTCATGAACTGTTTCTTAAGATTTGTCTTCGGTACCTCAAGACGGTCACATGTGTCCCACATCTATGATGAGTCAAATTGGCTATTTCCCTCGATTCGAAGGCAATATTTCCTTGGTTCCTTTCTCTATCAAGTCATCCGCTCCCACCGTCCCCTCTTACATCTATAGTCTCCTGCAATTTAAATCCACAATCCATACTCAGGAAACCAGATCCCATCTTTCCGACCTCTATACGCCTTCCCATAGAACCAAAAAATATGAATTTTCCTTCTTAGCCCGGTCCACTTTCTTATGGAATACCATCCCATCACACATCCGTCATGCTCCTTCCCAATCTTCTTTCAAATCTCTCCTTTTTAAACACCTTCTTGCCTCCCAATCAGATGCCAACTAATTTCAGTACAGCGATTAATGTGATGTGAGAAATGTCTACACTTCATACCATAAATGATAGTAAAGTTTATTTTCATTTCTATTTTCAATTATTCTGATGTTTTTTTTTGTTGTTTTTTTGGTTTGTTAGTTCTATATTACATTTAGATATTACTATATTTTTTTTTAATTTATATTTTTCATTTCACTCTCTTTTCATCAATTAAAATAATTGTAAATAATTTTTGGAATCATTAATATTTTTAGTTTTTTATGTGGTTTTTGGCCAGTTGTAATCATTATTTTTTTTGTACATGTGTATTATTCTCAAGGGACTTAGTCCCAGAATAAAGTTCTTTTTTCATTTCATTCATTCATTCATTCATTCATTGTTAGGTGCTGGCTCAAGGTCGACAAAAAATAATGAAAGTGGGTACTTTTCTTGAGGATGAATCACACAAGAAATGTTCCTGACATTGTGTCCCAACTCTTCGAGGTCCCGCTTGATGGCAGCCGTAGGTGTTGTGCTGTGTAGTCCTCTTAGGACTACCCTAAATGGCTTTTCTTCTCTGAGTTGAAAACAATGAAAATCATAGTTGTTAGCAGTCAAGTGACTAACCACTTTTTTATAATTTTCTTTGCCGCTTGTGCAGATTTTGATGTCTTTGACTCTTGAGAAACATCTAAAATTTGTTTGTCCAATTAAATTGGCGATTTCCTTTCCGAATTTCATGAAGTCAACAATATTGCTGACAAATATTGGTGGTGGTTCTGGGTCCGTGAAGTTGCTGGGTACAGATGATTCAGTAGGTAGATCTTTGAGGACTTCAAATTTATTGCTAGTCGGTAAGGCTGGTAAGATTGGTGGATTGCTGCTGGTTGAAGGTAGACTTCGATTTTCAGACTGTTGTTTCATTTTGGTATTTTTATTCTTTTTTTTGTTAGGCGATTTTGTAGGAGAACCAGGAGTCAGGTTCCTTTGGCGTTTTTGAAGAGTGCGTCTTTTGAGGTATTGTGAGTCTGTCTCACTCACCTCAGAGAAAGCGGTATCATCTTCAGTGTCCATGCACGAATTTTTTTCAGAAGACATTACGACTTATTTTTTAAGAAATAAAATAAATAAAATTAACTCTCTGAATATTTACAATTATATACAATATAGAAAAATAAATAAAAGTAAAACATTTCTAGAGAAAAGAAGATTAAATAATTAAATAAAAAAAAAAAAAAAAAAAAAATCTTCTGGATACGAACTCGCGCACGAATAAATACTGCGTACTGAATGCAGCGCTCCAGCCGACTGCGCTACCAACGATCTTATAAGAGATTGCTCTAGTGAGTAATAGCCTCAGTACGGAAGCGGGCAGGTAACGGGAAGCCCCACCACGTGGCAGACACTCTAGGCTATGTTCACAACGTCTCACTATTAATAGATTTAATTAAGCACTCACCCAATCAGGAATAATAGAAATGTTCATAAACACTTAACAATAATGTTTATAAAATTTGGACGTAATCCATAGGCTAACACCACTAAGGATTGAAAGTAAATGCAGATCGACAACAAAGTTGAACTACAGTTGCGGCCATTG
Organism: Piezodorus guildinii; assembly: GCA_023052935.1. Taxonomy (NCBI): domain Eukaryota; kingdom Metazoa; phylum Arthropoda; class Insecta; order Hemiptera; family Pentatomidae; genus Piezodorus; species Piezodorus guildinii. The sequence continues at coordinate 100,642,398 of CM041297.1, forward strand.
CACTCGCACTTAACCATAATTTAGAAACAAAATTCAAGTCCTGTGAATTGAACCTATACTTAAAATAATCAAAAAAATTACCCCTATTTAAAATTTAAATATTGTTTAGATTTAGATGAAATTAAATGAATAGATTAATTTTTATTAAGAAATGCAGGATACAACATTTCAGTTTCCATTTAGATTTTCCACAAAGCTTTCCACCTTCTTACACATATTACTGATATATCGAACAACTGGTGCTTTAGTCTTGTATTTCAAACAGATGTTGAGTTACATATTTTTTTTTTTACAGAAAACTGCAATTGAGATAAGTATAATAATATAATAGTATAATATCAGGTGTAGAAGCAAGAAACTGGAATTTCCCTATAGATGGTGCTCGCTTTCCAAATAACAGACTTACAAAATAAATCCGGTTTTATACTTCTATACCTGGTAAAATTAGCTTACAAAAAATTGTATATAACAAAAAATTGATAAAACATAAGTCTTAGTTATTTTGAAACAAGAAAGAGTAAAATATTAGTATAAGCAGGAGTAATCAAAACAAATTTCAAACTGGTAAATCTTGTTAGAATGTTTTATTTTCATAACTTTCTTCAAAAATATAAAATATTTCAGACATTGGGTCAAATTTTATGCGTGAGAATTCCGAAAAATAAACATCTTCCATGCAGAAATGTTAAAAAAGTAACAAAAACTATTTACCATATTGCTCCTCATGATTAAAGTATTTTGTTACTAAAATCAACTCAAATCTATTTTTTACATTTTTTTAGATCTATCTATCTATTTATTACATTTTTATCATAAAACCAAGTGAACATGAGGTTAAATAAATTGCATTAAAAATAAATAGATATAAAAAATATTAATTAAATTTTAAAGAAATATAAATTAAAAGAAAAAATATATAATATTATAGTTGAAACCTTTCTTTGCATGAATGAATACCGATATTAAATTAACTGCTAAAAACCAATAATTAATAATGAGACTAAATAAAATAAATTTTAATGATACATGCAATACAGAACATGTTAATAAAATAAACAGAAAAATCAACACCAAATCATATAATAAAAAGAAACTTTCTAACAAGATTTTGAATTGATGCACCAATATTGAAAGAAAACTAATGGAAAAAAGCATTGACATCAATATTTGTTAAAAGTCAATCCTATTATCATAATATTATAATAATAGATTTTTTCATTACATAAAAGGATAACAAAAACTACATGCAAAACAAAGGACTCACGGATAACGAGATTTTTCCAAGTTTCTGAGGCACTGGCTCCAACACCTAGTGTGCATCATGCAAAAAGTCGTTAAATAAAAGTGCATCATGAAGATAATACAAAATTAAAAAAAAAAAATTAATAAATAATCACACCATGAATACGAACTACCTGGTAGTATTAAATGAACTGTCGAACCAACTTTTCTGGATTATATTAATAAAAAAGGGAAAGATTCTAATCAACATTTATTCGTTAATCAAAACATGATACCAATGCTCACTTCAATATAATGTTTCCACTGAAAAACTGTTTTAATTTACAGTTTATAAAAACTTGAAATCAGAAGTTAAATGGAATTTCTATCTGATCATCAGTTCTTAACTCTTGAATTATTAGAAAATAATACAAGATCTTGAAAAGAAGCAAATGGCTTGATATTCAACAAATAGTCTTACCATTCACTTCTGGATGAAAGTCTATTAAACTTTAAATTTAAACTTAAATTATTATTAGACTATTAATCTATTGTAATAAAATTGGCTCGTATTTCATTATCAAACTGAGAGTTCATAAGGTACAACCAGGTAAATGTATCTAGAAAGTATATTACCATCCAACAATAATACCATTTAACTTCAGGAAATAATAAAAACAACTATCCATGGTGCGATTACAAAAATAAATTTAAAAAATGCAGAAAAGGTAAAAGTTAATAAAATAAATAAGAAAAGTTCCTTTAAGTTAGTAAAAAGCTAAGAAAATTTAATTTTTTTAAAATTAAAAAGCGAGCCAGTCAAAGCAAAGTATTGAAAAGATATATCATAATTATAACAAACATAATGCAATGAGAAAAATTTTGACTATTGCGAATAAAAATTAAGTGCTAAATAATCAATTATGACTCATTCTGAAAAAAATAAATTAATAATAAAAAATCATCTAAATCTGCCAATAAATAGAGAACGTGAAGTGGAAAAAAAAAATCATATTGCAAGAATTGTTTCAATATGAATTCTTGATTTTTCTCTACTATGATTCCTTTGATTCTAATTGATACAGATATAACAATAAACAAATGAGATTATAATTAAATAAGATACATAAATAACAATACTAACATCCATGATTTAACTTCTTAGTGGATAACTGTCAAAGCATCTGTCTAAATTCATTTTTCATTTTTTTTTTAATTTAATTTTTTTTTTTAGATCAATCTTATAAACTCTGGTTAATCAGACAACTTAGCCGTATAATTCTTAATACGAATTATCACATTTTTTGTAATCATCTCTCTAGTTCTCTCATAATTATGAACATATTTTTCATCCTTAGCTACTATGCTATCCTTTATGACAATTTTTCACAAAAAATAAAATCAAAACTCCCTAAAAATTTTTGAGAGATTCGTGAGTTAAGATAACATTATGATAATGACAGCATTATTATTAATACTAATAAAACAAAGTTCTTTTCAGTCACCACAGTATTGATTGGAGCAGTTCTGTTTGCTATTCCGATTAGTGCCAGGATTTTTTTTTATGTTTTAAAAAGTATCAGTAAAAATGAATAAATCTAACCATTGAGCACTATACTACTGTGCAATGAACAATCCACAAGCATCACAATCAGCAATGTCATAAATTTCTTGCTAACTTCGAAAGAAAAACAAATGGTGCAAACAATATTTTCGGACATGAAAAACTACCTCTGTTGAGAACCTTTCTTGAGAACTCAATGTTTTTCCTTTCTCTCTCAGCTGCGCTTGTAAACTTATTATTTCTTTGGAATAATCATCACGTTCAGTTTCCCTTTCAGCAGCTTGTTCTTCCAAGAATTGCCTGGTTGATTTAAGCTGTTTGTCTGCTGCATCAATCTGTTCAGAATTATAAATTTCACATCCCAGATTAAAATGAAAAATGTTTAAGAAAAAAAAAAAATAAATTTAAAAAAAAAAAAAAAACCTGTACCACTACAACCCATGAAGGGTCTTGGGCTCAGTACATATAGAGATTCGTACTGTTTCTAGGCCAACGGCAGTGCAATGAGGTGATTAGGCCTTAATCACACTCAGCCGCCAGGTTTTTCCCCAATTAATTTGGGTACCCACTTTATAGAGGCTGGGTCTGCCCCAGGAGGGTCTCCATACCCTAGGGTCGCCCCCCGACTGAATTAACAGAATAAATAATATTTCTGCCACAGCCGGGATTCGAACCCAGGACCCAGAGCACAGCAGACTAGTGCTCTATCCACTAGACCACGCCGCTCTCTATAAAAATGTTTAAGAAACAGAAATTAACTATAAATCCTAGATTTACTAGGTTGAACCCAAAATTACTAATTAGAAATTAAATCTAACCCATGAGGCGTTTCGATTAATGATTCATACCATACTTTAAATTAAATCTTACCATAATTATTATACTTCATCACCATAATTCAAACTATTAAATTTTCATTAAACGAAATGAATAAAATAAAACATCATACCAAGTATCATCATTTCATCTATGATAATTATTATCACAAAACCTTAAACATTAAATTATTAAACATCTCCTGATGACTCTTAAACCATTTATTATCACACTTTTTTTAACAGAATCAATAAATAATTATCTACAATTTGATTACATTATATATATATATATATATATATATATATATATATATATATATATATATATATATATATTATCATATCATCATCATCATCATCATCATCATCATCATCATCATCATCATCATCATCATCATCATCATCATCATCATAATCATTCCCTCTTCTACCGCTGTTCGGTGTGGGGGTCCTGCTTATAGAGTTTGGTCCAGTTGTCTCTCTCTTGCACCAACTCTGCTCTCCTGTCCCAATTTATTCCGCGTTTCCTGCATGCTTCCTTAACACTATCCTCCCAGGAGATGCGCGGCCTTCCTCTGGGTCTTTTTCCTTCCGTGCGGGTCTCATAGGTCTTCCTGGCACTTCTGTCTGGATCCATCCTAAGAAGATGTCCAAACTACCTCAGTTTTTGCTCCTCCAGTATTGTCTCTGCCGGTTTGACATCGAGATTAGCCCGTATGGTGGCGTTCCTTATTCTATCTCTTCTTGTTTTCCTCTCTATTTTTCGTAGATACCTCATTTCCATGGCTTGTATCTGACTCCTGTGTTTTGTGGTGAGGGTCCACGATTCTGAGGAGTACGATAGAATAGGGAGGAATGTCGATTTATAGACTGCTAGCTTGGTCCGCTTTGTCACTTCTCTTCTCCCTAGGAAACCTCGTCTGACCATACTGAACATCTTGCCTGCTGCTCCAATTCTTTGGACCACTTCCTTGTCTATGTAGCCACTCTCATTGAGATGAGCTCCCAGATACTTAAAACTGTCAACCTGCTCTAATCTCTCTCCTCCAACCCTTAGTACTCTCATTATCCTTCGGGGTTTCTTTCCAATATGCATGCGTTTTGTCTTCCCCGGATTGATCTTCATATTTATTGTGGATAATTCCTCTTGGAGGACATTTATGTTGTGTTGGAGGTCTCGATCGTTGGCAGCTAGTAAGACGATGTCGTCAGCGAAGGCCATCAGGGAATATCTGGTAGGGTGCAAGTTCCTGTGCCCTAACTGGAATTTCCTCATTATAGGCTTGGTTCTCCTTAGTGCCAAGTCCAGAACCATGATGAAGAGCAAAGGACTCAGGCTACAGCCCTGTCGGATACCCAGTGTAGTCTCGAATTCTTTTGAAATGTGATTTCTGGTCCTAATCACATTCCTCATCTTTTTATAGAGACTCATCACTGCCAAGATTGTTCCACGGTCTACACCTCGCTCAGACAGTGCCCTCTCTATATCTTCTTTCTTCACTCTGTCAAAAGCCTTCTGGAGATCAACGAAACAGACGGAGAGCTCTTTGTCCTTCTCGGCAGTCTTTTCTGTTATTTGTCTCATCATGAAGATGAGATCCTGCGTGCTTCTCTGAATTCTAGAATTCTAGAGTAGACTTTTGCTGGCACACTGAGGAGTGATATTCCCCTATGGTTACTGCACTCTCGATTGTCCCCCTTTTTGTGAATGGGCACAATTACCGCTATTTCCCAGTCTCTGGGAATCTCCTTCTTCTTCCAGATGAGATTTAAAAGATGGAGAAACATCTCCTGGCCTTTGCTGTCCATGTACTTGATCATTTCCGGGGTGATTTCATCAAGTCCAGCTGCCTTGCCTAGTCTTATCTTTTCGATTGCATCTCGGAGTTCTTCTTCACTGATGTAGTCTTCCACCAACATCCTCGCATCTCGAGTTACCACGCTTAACATCTCTCCCCTCTAACAGATCTTTAAAATATTCTCTCCATCTTTCCATGATGCACTCCTCTTGCCAAATGATGTCCCCGTTTTTATCTCTTATTCCTTTCAGGGTAGTTGGCCGCTCATTCCTATGAGCACTCGGTAAAAGATTTTCTGGTTTTCCCTTGCATTTTCTTCCAGCTTCCGACCAAAATCCTCCCAGGATCTTCTCTTCTCCTGAATTACTAATAATTTGGCTTCCCTTCTCCAAGTTTTGTATGTCTGGTAAGCTGTTGGGGTTTTTTGACTGAGGTAATTCTTCCAAGCTGTCTTCTTTTCTTGGATCGCCTTTTTCACGCCCTCATTCCACCAATCTGTTCTCTTAAGACCGGATCCAATGCTTTTCTCTCCGCAGACCAATTTCGATGCATCTAGGACGATTTTTCTAAAAGCTGCCCAGCTCTTTTCTACGTCGTCGTTATCTCAGGGTCTGTTACAGTCTAGTGACATTCTTTCAATTTCCTCTTGGTAATATGCAGCCATTTCCTCCTCTTTTAAGCGTTAAAATTTGATTATTCTTTTCTTAGGATTCCTGTGTTTCTTTTTGGTTTTCACTTCCTTCCAGAGCCTGTTTACCAGTAGTAGATAATGGTCACTTCCGATTTCATAGCCCCTTTTGACTCTCGCATCACACAGGTCCCTGACATCTTCTCTCTTCACCAGAACATAGTCTATTAAGGATCTTTCGTTTCTGCCCGGTTTCTCTCTGGTGTATCTATGTTTTTCTTTATGTGGGAACAGTGTATTAGCTATTGTAAGGTCGTTTGCCACACAGAAATTTAGGATTCTCTCTCCACTGTCGTGTAGAAAGCTTTCTTCATATCTTCCTAACGTTCCATACCACTTCTGATGTTCGCAGCCAACTCGGCCGTTCAGGTCTCCCAAGACCATAGGTGTGCCCTCGCAGTCATCCAATTCCTTTTGAAGGGAATTAAAAAAGGAATCCTTTTCATCCATTCTTGCATTTTCGTTAGGTCCGTAGGCGACAATGTATGAATGAATCTTTTCTCCCTCCACAAAGTCCAATACCATGATTCGGTCGTTCACGAATTTCCATGCCTTTATTACTGAAGCAAGGTCATTATGGAACAAGAACCCGACTCCACCAGCTGCTCTTTCATTCCTGTTAATCCCCGAATATAATAGTGTGTAGTCTTGGATTTTAAATTCCCCCTTTCCTTTCTTCTTGGTCGTGGTCATTCCAAGCAGATCCACTCTTGCCCTCTTAAATTCTTTCACAAGCTCATTCTCCTTTCCTGTTAGGCCACGAATGTTCCAGGTAGCAATTCGAAAAATCCGTTTACCACGCTGTGTCGCATTCCGCAAAATCAGTCCAGCTCTATTCGTTCTATTCTCTGTAATGTTTTAGGGTTTAAGGAGAAGCAGGGTATCAGCCCGATTCTCCCGAGTCAGGTAGAGGGGCTGCCTATTCAGAGCACCCTGACTTACTCCCCCGTCCGGGGCAGCTACCTAGGGTATGTACTGACTGTGATCTTATGTTAGTATAAGTGATTTGTGTTCTGTTCTGAGTGTATTAGTGCAGTATACTGAACTCGGGAACCGGGGGGACGTTAATCCCCACTAGCTTTGCACTAAACTAGTCCCTGCGCCTAATATATATTATATATATATATATTTCTTGAGAACTCAATGTTTTTCCTTTCTGTCCCAGCTGATCCATATATAATGTTAATGACATGAAGATATGTTATGAAGATTAAATGTTATTTGATGTAATTTAAAATACTAAAAAAGTGAATATTAATAATTCTAAAACAAATATTTACCTGCTGTTGTAAATCAACTTTTTCTTTTTGCAAATCCTGAATAAGGTTATCTCCCAACTTAGCTAAATATTCCAATACTTTAGCAGCCTCCTGAGGAATATTTTGAGTTCCATTCAAAAATTGTTGCGCTAAAGACAATAATTTTTTTAAAAATGTTAATTGATAAAAAAAAATTAAGCATTATAATATAAACAAAAATATATGATGGAGGTAAGATTTCCTTACAGAATTTTTTTATAATGATTCCATTTTTTAATATTATCAAACTTAAATTACAAAGCAATCCTCCTGTATTACATGAATTATTGGTCTTATTATGAACCAAATTCATGTGATGAGATTACCTTTAAAAAAAATACAGTTCTTATTATGTACTATTGGGAAAAAAAGAGAAAAAAAAACCAGGCAGGGGTTTTAAAATAAATAGCTTTTATCCAATTATTTTGTAGTAAAATGATTGAAAATGTTTTATAAGTAATGTAATTCTGAATTTTTGGTTAGAAATAAATGTTAACACATTTTTCAATAATAAGTATATATAGGTTATACATATATACATATAGGTTAAATGGAAGTATTAGGGAAAAAATGAGTTTTTTTTTTTTTTTTTCATACTGTTCCACCACTTCAAAAAATTCGAAAAAATTACTGTGTATAGAGGAGTATAAAAGACATTTTCTACAAAAAATCGGTGATTGACACTTTTCAAAAAGATTAAAAAAATACACATTTTGGTTTTATTTCTTCCACTATAAATTGGTAAATCGTTTAAGAATCAAGATAATATAATTTTTTCATGGCTTTCACTCCTAAGAATCAGATAAAAAATCATCATTAATTACTTTCAAATTTTACTACAAAAAAATAATCAAATCGAAAAAAGAGGTTTTTAAAAAATCTTGAAAACTGTTTGAATTAAAAAGCTACAAATTTAGGTGAATTGTTATCATTTGACACTAAATTGATCTCCCAAGTTTGAGTAAAAAAAAGTAGCAGGGGCAGATTTATCATCCAAACCCCTCTATACCCTTTATACGAATAACAATACCACCATCCATGATTTAAGTTTTCAATGGAGAAGTCTCAAACCATCTGTCTATACTCATTTTTCAATTATATTTTTTTAAACCAAACTTATAAACTCTAATTGATAAAACAAATAATTTAGCTAGATAACTCTTATCATGAATTATCACATTTTTTGAATCATATATCTAGTTCTCTAATAATTATGAAAAATTCCTTCCATCTATTCCATATTACATAAAAATAATAATACCTTTATCCTGAAGATATGTGAAGCTGTTTTCCTTCTTTAAATCATCAGAAAATTGGTCCCTGAGTTCTAAAGAATCACTCTAAAATAAAGATAACACTAATTTAAATACTTAAATAAACTCTCTTAGGGAATAGTAAATAATCTTTTTTTTTTTTTTTTTTATTTAAGTTACAAAATAAAATGATTATATCAAGCTATATTAGGATTTATAACAGGATATGAGCCATATATATCCTAACTTTAAGTATTACAAAAAATAATTAAAGGACTAGAACATTATCAATTATTAACGTATATTAATACCTGTGGTCCATATAAGCGTTGTTTTAGCTCTGAAATCTCATGCAATAATTCCTCATTCTCCTTCCTCAAATTTTCTATCTGCTTGTTTAGATTAGCAGGGGGAGGTTGAAGTGCAGTAAGTCCTAGAATCGATGCTGCTTCAGCTTTTAATTTGGACAAACATGAATCCGTGTGAAGACGAATCAACATAGAAACATCCTGACTTGAGTCCAAATCCAATGTGCTTAATTCTGGTGCAAAGTGTACTTTCCTTAAATCTGGGGTATTTTCTAGGCTTTCGTATTGGTTGTTTGATTTCTTGGGAGTATCCACATAGGCTTTTAGAAGTTCCTCGACAACTGTCTTATTCAACTCATCTTCACAAGTATTCAAATATGAAACAAGTTGATTCACAGCTGATTTAAGGGTGATTGTCATTTCCTTCAAACTATCCCTGTAAAAAATAATACCTGAGATAATAAATTTTTTCTTTTAATATAATGGAATTATGATGTAATTAAACATATTTAATACACAAAATCCATATTAATAGATTCAAACAGATTTTAATTTTATAATTAATTAATTTTTAGTCGACTTATAATAATATAATTACTAACTAGTCGAATCACGGAATACGCTGAGGAAATTATCAGAGATTACCAATGTGGTTTTAGGCGGAATCACTCGACTATTGATCAAATATTTGAGAAAAAATTGGAATACAACGGTGTAGTCCATCAACTTTATATTGATTTCAAAAAGGCTTATGATTCAATAACTGTCAGAAGCTATATAACATCATGATTGAACAGGGAATACCTAGAAAGTCAGTAAACCTAGTAGAGATGTGTTTGTCGGAAACATTCCATAAAGTTAGAATTGGTCATAATTACTCCGAGAAATTTGAGGTGCGATCAGGTTTGAAACAGGGTGACTCCCTTCACCTGTGTTATTTAATAAAGCTTTAGAATATGTCATAGAAAAGGTGATGTGTACCGAGAAAGGTTTAAATATGGGCGACAAAATTCCGTTTTTGGGGTATGCCAATGATTTAGTACTGCTAGGTGAAGACACGGAAACCATACAACTAAATACAAGTGTGTTAATAAAAACCAGTAAAAAAATAGGACTCAAATTAAATACCGATAAGACGAAATATATGATTAGTAGCAGAAACGGTGGGGATCTTGGTGATATTGATGTATCAGGGCATACTTTTAAACACGTAGAGAAATTCAAGTATTTAGGTTCAATGATAACAAGAAAAAATGAAATCCAGGAAGAAATAAAGTCCCGGTTAAAGGTGGGAAATGCGTGTTATTATTCAGTTGCTAAGTTACTTAGTTCGCGGCTTATATCTAAAAACTTAAAGGTTAGAATTTATAAAACTATTATTCTTCCGACAGTTCTTTACGGATGTGAAACGTGGCCGCTTACTTTGAAGGATGAACAACGGCTTAAGGTTTTTGAAAATAAGGTACTGCATAAAATATTTGGTCCGAAGAGAGATGAGGCCACTGGGGAGTTTAGAAGGCTGCACAACACGGAATTGCAGAACTTATATCCTGTGAATATAATTGAGTTGATAGCATCGTGGAGACCCAAATGGGCGAGTAAAGTTGTTGTTCCGCTCGATGAGGAGCAGATTCCGAGAAAGTTGGTATTCGCTGATCCGACTGGTAGGCGTCCGAAAGGTAGGCCGAAGTGTCGATGGAAGGGTTGCGTTAAGGATGATCTCGGGGGCTTGGGCTTGAATGGTGAACATTGGACGAGTCAGTGTAGGCGAAATAAATTTTTTTTTTTTTTTGTCATTAATGATTTTATTTGCACCTGTAAAATGTTTACAATAAGCAAATGGGATTTTATAAACAAGGAGACATGGCATGGTTAGGCATGAGGGAGACAGCACCCAGTGGTGCATCCTCCTGACATTCAAACAGGATCTATTATTTTAGGCTAGGAGGTCCCTCATCCAACTCCTTTTCAGTCTACGCCGAGTTATGTCAGGGATGTCAGTTGTAGCCATATTTTGAACAAATTGGTTACTGTGTCCATGTAGTTTGTCGTAAAATCTTTTGTACGACATTCGAATGTGGTTTGTTGCAGTCGGAATGCGTAAGTCGGTATGAAGAGTATCGTTTGAAACATAAGGTGGTGAGTTTGTTGTCAGTCTTAAAAATTTGGATTGAAAGGTTTGTATTTTTTGAATATGTGTCTTTTTAGCAGGTCCGTAAATTTGGCATGCGTAAGTCCATATAGGTTTTAATAAATAAGTATATACGTTAAGCTTCTGTCTTTTGCGTAATTTAGAGTGTTTATGTAGTATCGAATATAATAATCTGAGTCGAAAGTTTAAAGTTTTGCGTTTTGTTTTGACGTGTGGGCCCCATGTCAATCTTTTGTCAAAGATTAGTCCCAAGTACGTTACTGTATTTGTTTGTGGTATCTGGTGGTTGTCTATATAAACTGGAGGGCAGGTTCCGTGTCTTAAAGTAAATGTAACATGTTGTGACTTGTCATGGTTAATTTTTAATTTCCATTTCTTACACCAGTTTTGTACATTGTCCAAGTGGTGTTGTAATGTCATACTGGTCTGTATTGGGTCTGTGTTTCTCGTAATAATAGCAGTGTCGTCGGCATATGTCGCAGTTAGGATGTTTTGGTCTGTTGGTAAGTCATAAGTGTATATAAGGTAGAGAAGTGGGGCCAGGATAGAACCTTGGGGAACACCTGCACAGATTGGTTTTATTGATGAGGTCTCTGAACCCTGTCGGACAGAGAAGAAACGGTCATGAAGAAAAGACTGTAGAACTAAATAATATGTGCAAGGAAGAATAGGTTTCAGTTTGAAAAGAAGACCTTGGTGCCACACCCTATCAAAAGCCTGAGTAACATCCAAAAATGCCCCAGATGCGTATTGTTTTAGTTCTAGAGCAGTAGAAATAAAGTCAGTAACTCTGTGTAGCTGTTGTGTTGTGGAATGAGAAGATCGAAATCCAAATTGGTGATCTGGTAATATGTCTTGATCTGTCAGTATGTTAATAATGCGTTCGTGCAAGAGTTTTTCAAATATTTTAGAACATACCGGAAGAAGGCTAATAGGTCTATAAGAGTCAGGTCTATGTTTGTCTTTGTTGGGTTTGTGTACCATTAAAATTGTAGAATATTTCCATTGAATAGGGAATTTAGTTGTCCTAAGTATAGCGTTGTACAGTGTTGTAAGAAAGACTAAAGCTTTTCTGGGGATTTTTCGAAGTACCTCAGCAGTGATAAGGTCATCACCAGGAGTCTTCCTTTTTGGCATTTTCATAATCTGTCTAGATACTTCGGAAGGAGTAAAGGATTTTGGCGGAAGAGACATAGGAAGAGGGGAGTCTAAGAATTTCTGCACATAATTTTCGTGGTGTATGTCTGTTAAGTCTATGTGAGGATGAAAAAACAGTTGAAAGGTGGTCAGAAAAAAGTGCGGATTTCTCTCTGTCCGACACGGCCCAGGAACCATCGTGTTTTCTCAATGGGACAGATACTTCGTGATGCTTTAGAAGTCGCTTAGTATGTCGCCAAAGGCTGTTGTCATCCGTCGTCAAGTTTTCCAGATAGATGTCAAAATTAGTTTGTTTAAATTTCCGTATTTCTCTTTTTAGGCGAAATAAATGGAAAGTTATTATAAATCTATAACTTCGATTGTTATTAATTATTCCATAAAAACAGATGTTTCACTGTAAACTAAATGGGATTCCTAAGGAATGTTAATTGAACCTTCAAAATGTAATTTAAATAGTTCATTTAAAATATAAAATAGTAATAAACCAAATAAAATAGGAACAGTTGTTATTTCTATATTTTTTGAAAGCATACATTGCAATCAATTTTTCTTTATATGGGAAAATTTAATTTTCGGTTATCTATACTTCACTTTAAAATAACAAGCAATTATACTGAACCAATGTTGATTTATGTTTTTCATTTCTGCCGATGATTATAAATAATAATGGATAAACGTTATAAAATAAACATGTTTTCTTGCTAATTGTACTTTTCGTTACGATGAACTAAAAATCCCAAAGCGATAAACTCTAAATCAGTCAGAAAGTGATTTTTTAAAGATAAATGACACATTCAAACTACACCCATGCGAAGCAGTAGTATATATATATAAAACCATTACTAACATGATTAAAAATATATTAAAGCAGGCACAGGGGAAAAAAAATTCTAAAATATATTTATATTATGGATAATTATAATTATGTCACTTCATGAAACCACTTATATTACACATGGTTTTAATATTTTGTTAATGAAGATTGTTTGAACTAAATAAATTATTTAAAATGTAGAAATCAAAACAGAAATAGTAAACACTTGTGTATTAGGGAGAAAAAAAAATATAAATTTACATTAATTAAACAGCTGATTGCTATAAATATCAGCTGATTAAAATTCAATTATAATAACAAATGAGCAATCTAAAGATATAAAGGCGGCGATACACGGTGAGAATTAGGGTATGTGTAGGTGAGGTGAAAGCAAGTATTGTATGGGTTCACGAAAGTAGTAGGAGAGGGGGAAGGCTTATTTAAAAAAAATAAATTTGGATAATGACATCAAATATTACTAATAGAAAAATCATAAAATATCATTAAATATTATTTTTTAAAAAGATACTCAAACTGAATGATAAAGTTATATCAAAACAAACAAGAGTAATATACACATCATGAAAACATGTTTTTTAATGTAGAAACTCGATTTTAAGAAATTAATCATTATTTATGATAAAAAGTAAAAAAAAAAACCAAATGATGAAGTAATATAGAAAATTCGGTAATTGAATATTTATTATAATATGTTGGAAGTATGCGATATTCACTTTCACCTACGAATCACGAATTTCACCTCACCTACACACACCCTAATTCTCACTGTGTATCGCCGCCTTAAATGAAATGAAAAGAAATTTTTATTCTGGAATCAAGTCTCCTTAGAATAACGAACAATGAACAGAAATAAATCTTTATGGTCTGGTTACTTAAAGAAAATATTTATAAAAAAATATATATAAAAGAAAAAAAATTATACATATAAAAGATCAAATAATCATTATATCTATAAATCTTTGCAAATTTATACTATATATACCTATATTTTACATTGGAACAGAAGATTGAGATGCGAATTGATGTTTGAAGGAAGAAAGAAGGGTGGCTTTACGAATGGAAATTCCAGAAGGATGAGGAACGAACGGGAAAAGATTTGTGAAAGGAAGCAGTTTTATGTGATGTGGTGTAACTATAGATTGATTGGGTTCTAGTATATAACGAATAAATATCCGAGCGGAGGGTGAGGAGCTCAGTAATATAGGAAGGTTTTCTATTTTTTAATGTTTGGAATAGGTAAGAACCAAGGAAATATTGTTGTCGTACAGAAGGATAAAGCCATTTTAAGATGGTATACAAGGTGATATTTCAGTAAGGGTTCATACTATAGATACTTTAATCAAGTAGGTATTCAGAAAGGTGTTTTAATTTTAACAAATATCTTGGATTTATTTTGTGATCCAACAAGAAGGAATAATTAATTAATTTATCTTATGATTGATTATGATATTCAATACAATATACCACTTATAATTATAAAAATTTATCAACTAAATTTTTAGCATAAGGGTATTAATTCCAATGAAATATTATATAATGATATATTCTGATGATATATTTAACGGTACCCTGCCCTGACTGTGACATGTAATACTCTTAAGGTAACTTCTCTTTATTAGCCAGGGAAAGGTAGCGAAGTGAGTCAAAGCAGTTGAAGGAGGAAGCTCCTACGCCTGATTATGGAGCAGTGGGATAACTTACTTCCCTCCTACGTAATCAAAAAAGCTTAAATTAGTAGCTTTACTAATACATAGAAGACAACCCAGCAACTATCAATCAAAATACAGGATAATCTCATTAAATGAATGGACTTCCAAGAAATAAGGTGGACTAGACAGAGCAACTATACATTCAGAACTGATGTCGCACTGGCCATAAAGGGATGTAAAGTCATGGAAAGATATCTGTTGAACGAGAGGTGGAGCTATACTTTCAAAATTTCTAAAAAGTAAGATTGAATGTTTATTTAACAAATCTTACAAAAAAAAACTCATGGTTGTGAGACTAGATAGATAGACAAATAGATTGAAACAACAAATAAAAGAATAATGTACATTGAAAATTAATAAGAAATTACTCAATAAGATAATAAAGTAAATATTTTATTACCGTTCTTCGATTAGACGATCTAGTTCATCTTTTTCTGGGATATTAACATTTTTTAATGCTTCCCTTTCTGCAAAATGTTTCTTCACATCTTCTAACTCCTTACTGTTCTTTTCCTTTTCTTCAACCAATTTTTTTTCAAACATTTGTTGGAGAATGTTTTTTATCTGCACTATTTCTAGAGGCCAATCTTGTTCGTTGAATTCACCTTTCATTAACTTTTCCTAAAAACATATAAGTATAGATAGAAAAAAATATCAGTAAGGATATAGAATAAACATGCATGTAAAATATATTAACATTCTATTAATGTATCCTTTAATAATACAAGGTAAAAACATATTATCAAATATTTAAGTGATACTAAAATGAAAAATGGCTTTTGACTTTGGCTTGTCATAATCTAGATGATGAAAGTCAGGAGTAGTCTTAAAACAGTTGTTCTTAGTTGATCTGGATCTATTAATATCTTTCTCTGAGATCATGAGACTCCAACCTTTACAGCATCATCATAATCTATGATCTTAAACCCCTTATTTATTTATTTAACATCCCTTTATGCTGCTGTGGCTAACTGGACAATGCTACAGTGGGAGTCCTAAATTTTGCCTATCCAGGTTTAATTAGGATAGGGATCTTTAACGAGTACCTGACATCGCACAGGCTCGGTACCACCTTTTAACCTACCCTTTGAAGGAGGGCATAACTTAGGATTTTTTACTCCCATTAAAAAATCCTATGGCAACCTGTGGGTTCGAACCAGGGACCTTGGGCCTAGGAGGCTGTTATGCTAACCACCATGCTACAGGTAACCCCCTTAAGCAGTGAGGAGGAAGTCTATAGAGCCCTATCCAGTTCCACAGGTCTTCACAACAAGGTGCTTCTGCCATTTCATTGAAATCCTGTTTTTTGGAAGTTCCTCTTTATTATATTATTCCATTTCCTTGCTTGCCCTCAACTTTGGCTTGATAAGCTGTACTACCCTGTTGGGTCCATTTCTAGTATTTCAGTTTCATAACCTACTTCTTTATATTTATGACCTATATCACCTTCACAACAAGACTAAGAAAATTTAATTAATCTGGTCATATTCACTTCACAAAGAACCTGGTGTTTATTTCCAAAGTCTACTTCCTTCCTCAGTAAACCGTCCCCCTCCTCCTCCCCCAGAAATGAGTCAGTACTATCGCCAAATCAACATTACACGAACACTAACACAATAACCTCTTCTCTTCTCTATAAGTAAAAAATGATATCGCTATTCTTGGTTTTCGTGAACTCCTTTTAAACCATGTGATTGATTTTGATACAGTTTTCACTACCTTTTAGGGCATTCTTTCCTGAAAGTTTATAAGTAAAATGCATTGCAATTAATCTTTTCATTATGTGGGCAAATTAAATTTTCTGTGATCAAGGCATCAGAAAATCTTTCCAGAAATATGAGAAGACATAAAATATTGCAATAGACATAAAATATTCCTTAGGAAATAAATAGATTTTAGAAAATATAATATTCCAAAAAAGAAATTGTACACGTTATTAGAAGTTATTAAAAGCCTATAAAGTTATATCTCTTCTTCTCTAATGAGCTGATGATTCCAAAGTGTTAAACTCCGAATCGTACAAACAGTGCTTTCTTAAACATAAATTAAATTGCAGCCGTGCGAATTAGGAATGTGTAACTAGTGAGATATCAATTAAAAAATTGAAATAGTAGCAGGACAAGTAATTATTAAGAGCAATGTCTAATGTAAGAGCAAATACATAAGGTGTTGCTTATTATGCAAGAAAGGATGGATAAATAACATAAGACTAACTAAGGAATCATAGGCAAGTTGATTAGGAAATTAAAAAAAAAAAATCAAGCCAGATTGATAGGATTAGCTAAAGGCGATAACTGGTGAGTGTTAATAAATTAAGTCTGGTTTTCAAGTTTCTCACTAAAAATTAGGAGGAGCAGGCATTGCTATAAATTTCCTAGCATAGTCCATCACTCATTTCAATATTTTTATAATCTAAAAATAAGTTGCTATTGATATTAAATCAATCATGAAAACTTGCCATCAACTGAGAATACTTGTAGTGTTTTTCCTTTTCAAGGTCACCATAAAATTTTTTCATTGTTTCCAATTCTATACATTGTTTTTCTTTCTCTTTTCCAAGTTTTTTTTCATAAAGCTCTTGGAATATGTTCTTCATCTTTAATATTTCTGGAGCTATTTGCAATCCTTCTGATTCTCCATTAACAATTTTTTGCTATAAAATAAAATGAGTAATGAGTAATAAAATGAGCTTTCAAAAAATAAATATATTTAACAACAAAACTGTACGGATACATCATTAAGAAAAAAAACAACTCAAACATTGGTATTATTAAATAGCATAATTAGCGTTTCACAATAAACTTGTCAGTGCCTCGTTACTTTTCTTTCCTATTTTTTGTTTTCAGAATCAAAATGGAAACTTCTAAAAACTAACTACAACTGTCTTGGCTGACAGAGTTGAGATGCGGCATAGTAATATCAACAAAATATTAATCACTGTTATGTTCAAATTTAACTGGAATAGGTTTTTTTTTATTTTCCTTTATTTAATTATTTAGTTAAAGGCATTGGAACAGATACTTAAGTAACTTAATAACATAGCAGTATATTAATAATATAATATAAAAGTATTTTTATTCATTTTTAGTTTAGAAATTATCATCTCAACTTCTAAATTGATTTTGAGTAATACGTCAGAACTTTCAAATAGCAAACTTTTAACACTTGGGTATCTAGAGCACTTTCTAAATTTAGTACCAATAACTTACATCAAATCTCTATTGTAAAGATTAATTTCTTTATAGTATTAAAAATTCCGAAATACAGTTTACAAAAGGCAATAGACCAATTGAACTTAAATTAGATGTTCAAATTAATTTAAAAACATAAAATATTTTAAAGAAAGATAAAACACTGACAACTTTTTGAGCTCTCAAACTTTGTAAAGAATTATGTACCTACTATAAAGAAAACAATTATAACAGATAAATTGAAAAATAAAATTATTTTTATAAATATGGAGAGTGAGATGGTTGGGATGAAGGTCAAAAAAGTTGAGAAAATAGTGGAAAACTCAAGAAACCCAACGTTTCCTCTTATGTTTGTATCTTGTTATGTTTTTAGCCCTGGTGAAGACCGTAATGTAAACCGTATGAATACATGAAGACCTTCTTATTCATTTGTAATAATCAACTATTTAATATTCTATTCTTTAATAAATGGATGATTAAAATGATATTAATCATGTTCATCAAACCTATTTCAAATAACTAAACTCATTAATGAAAAAAAAATTGTAAAGTTCAACTCACCAACAAATCTTTATCTTCAAATTCTTCTCTTTTAATGTTAAGTTTATCCTGATCTTTAAATTTCCTTAATACGTCAGAGAAAATTTTAGAATAGGAATTTATTTTGTTTTGTAACTTGAACAAGAGAGTTTCCTTATCCTTCAGTTTGAACACTATCAAATGAAGTTTCTTCTCCATGGCGGTCAAAAGTTCTGCCACTTGCAAAGCAATTTTTTCTTGTACGTTTGATTTCTTCAATGCATCATATGTAATTTCAAAGGTTATCTAAAAATAAATAATGAGAAATAGTAATTTACTCATCTATAAGATTATAATTTTTTCTTCATCAAAATTCAATCTGTAAAATGTAAGTAATTTAATTTTTTTCTGTCTTTGTGAAATGTGCATAAATATGTGGATGTAATTAGTTGACCGTTGAGAATTACTGGAAGGAATTAGTCGGGGTAGCGGTCATTAAATGAAACAACTAAATAGTTTCAACTATTTTATTGTTTGCCAACGTTTCGACCCCCTTTGTGGGTCATCATCAGGGCGCATGGTGGGAGAATGGAAACACTGTGCATAAATATATATGCACATAAAAAACCTTCAGCATTAAAATTTATGTGCATTATAGAATACAAAATTTCATGGAGTAATTTACCAATTAATTATAATAAATTTAACTCACATATTTCAGATATAATGACACCAAATAGGTAGATGAATACTTCTTTATTTATGATTAAATTATTATAAAATATACAAGAGCCATGTTTCATATTTTAAAATTATTATTCTCTATTTGTTTTCAATCTCATAAAAGGCATAAAACCAGATGATACAGGAAACAATAGGGTGGAAAAAATTTGGCATTTGAAATAACATTGATGGAATATATTTCAAAAACAAAATAAATTTGGGGTAAAAAGTGATGAAATAGACCATAAATAATCTACTCTATCGTTCATAAAAAAACACACCATGTTTTGAGGGTTAATACAAAATTAATCAAAAAAGGGAAATAAGCATGTTCAAATATTATACTTTTAAAAGGTATAATTTTTATACTTATATTTTTTTTAATTATAAAAGGAAGACCTGTAGACAAATGTAGTCAAAATTACAATCAATGATTATTATTAAAATTAAATAGAAACCTAAAAACTGATTATTTGACTGTTTATTATTTGTTTTGACTTAAGTAGTTACCAATATTTGATTACATTATTTTGATATGTTGTAAAATATGCAAAATTGTAATCATTTTTATAAATATTAAGCTTATAATCATGGGATCAATATAATCATTGATCATCATAAACATGATAACAACCTTAATTAAGGTTGGGGTCATCTGTCACTATAGGTGAAGTGGCTAGCATAACAGCATCCTAAGCCCAAGGTCCAAGATTCAAACGGCTTAGGGCCTTGAGATTTTTAAAGAGAGTAAAAAATCCTTGGTTATGCCATCGTTTGGGGGGAGGAGGGAAGGGGAGAGAGGGTGCAAAATGGTGGTCCTAAACCTGCATAATATATCAAGTACTCATTAAAGATCCCAATTCTAATTCAAAAACGTAGATAGACAAAATTTAGGACTCTCACTGAAGCATTGTCTGATTAACCTTAGTAGCATATAGCGATGTTCAATGACTAAACATACAAACATAATTAAGCTTGATTCAAGAATAATATAATCATGATTCAGAGATTTCTTTTTACATAATCATAATTATGCCCATGCCTATCTGCAGACGAATGTTGGTTTTACGTACCATAACCCCCCCCCCTCATTCTTGATCCATTACTATTATTGACTTTATTTTTTTCCATCATAATTTTTTTTAAGTTTAAAGGACTGTGCACATAAGCTTTTATCAAGATATAATCCAATAATTCTAAACAGCAGCAAAACACCTTCCTTTTTCTAATAATATAATACAACCTCAATAATATAATACAGTAGTTTTGAAACATATGCTTTTTACAATACTAAATAAGTAAAACATTTTTTTTTTTTTGTTAACCCTTATGACTATCACATTTTTTTTTAGTAATATGTTCTCAATCAAATGTTATTTGAAATCATTTAAAAATAATCCAATAATTCTAAAGTGTAGCTAAACACCTTCCTTATTATAATAATATAATACAACCTCATAACATTACTTTTTTGAAATGATCCTTAAACATTACAAAAGATTTAAAATTTACTTAAGATCATAAAAAATATTGCTTACTTTGTTAATAGTATCTTGAGATAAAGAAGTTCCCATCACATCAACTATTTGTTCCCAAGCTTCATCTCTTTCAGATAATGCTTTTTTTAATTGGTCCTTGTGTTCACATTTTTCAACAAAGTCGTCAGAATAATCAGCTGAAGTCATCATCCGTGATGATAGTTCTTTTTTTATTTCTTCTATTTCAAAATTACAATCTCTCATAACGTCTTCATTTATACACCGAACTGCGAATTCAAGTTCATTGTTGTAAACAAAAGCTGATAATTTGTCTTGTAGCTCTTCAATTTTTTTGGAGTATTTATTTTCCAACTCCTTTTTCATTTCTTTAACATTTTCAGACCATTTATAATTCAGTTCTTCAATCAACTTATACTGCTCACTTGTCAGTTTGTCAAGAGATACATTTTCCAATTCCATATTGGAAAACCTGGAACGAAAAATTATATAGAAACAATAAGCAACTTAAGAATAGGTAATGAGGGAAAAATTGTTATCTATGGAATAAATTAGTTGGAATAGCCACACCATAGTGAATGACCGCAATCCTTAAACCATGTTCTATTATCAGAATACGTAGTTATAATTAAACATCACATCACAATTTTGGATGCAATATTTTTCAGAATACACTATACAGAAAGAATATTTTTAAGAGTCATTACGAAATTTATCTATATGAAGATGAAGCAGTAAGAAACCCAGTAATATTGGATTGCTTTTTAGACAATCAAATCAAAATGGCTGAAGAGAATTATAAATTAATTAATTAGAGAAAAAATAATTAGTTTCAAAATTATGAAGTCCTCCAATAAAACAATAAAAATAATCAAGACAAAAAGTCTTTTAAGTAAAAAGTTTTTTACTTTTTTTTTTTAAAGGTAAATTTTCGACCCCAAAAATGTAAGGCTTTATAACATCAATGCGATTTCCATGAGAATCAGTTCTCAATAACCGTTCTCATAAAAAAACAAAGAAACTTCGGTACAAAAGTAAAATTTTGTATGCAATTAAAATTCTAAAAGGTAATAAGTTGTGGGGACAAAAAAAAAAAGCATATCCTTATCTTTTTGTTTTGATTTTATATCTAAAACATTGCAGGAGTTAAAAAGATTTTCCCATCACATATTTTTGCCCACGAAGCTGACTTAAAACAGTTGCAATACTAAAAGTAATTGCACACAAAATTTTTCATTAATGGTTTTATATTCACAAAAGCATAAGAATAACTGGTCAAAAAATCACGAAAATCAAAAATGTCAAGTGGCAAAATTAATAAAAATTGGACGATTTCAAATGGATTGACCCGAATATTTTATACATTAAATACAATTTGAAAACAATAAATAAGGCAATAAATGATTTACATGTTGTTATCTCCAGCAGCACCTCTGTCAAAGCCTAATGGATCCAACATATCATCTGAGCAAGAACTGCTCAGGGACAACATTCTGCTATGGAGACTGTTAACATCCTCAGAATATCTAGTAAAAAATAAATAAATAAAAGATGAAAATGAGTTCACATAATAACTTAATAAACATATCATATAAGCTGTTACTTACTGTTTTCCTAAACTCGCACACTTTTCTTCAAAATAGGTACGTAAATCTTCCAATTCTTTTTTATGCCTTTCTTCTAAGTCATTTTTAAGTTGAATGATAGCATTAGGATCACAACCACTCTCAAAACACTGTTTTATTTCAGTTAAAAGAGTTTGTATTTTATCTTGTTCACTTCTGTGATCAGCATTCAATAGCTCAATAGCATTTCTTTAAAAAACAATAATAGTTGTAAACAGTCAAGAAAAAATCAGGAAGTAGATTCTTCTAATCTGACCCATATAAAAGCCATTTAACTACTATAGAATCTATCATATTATATAATATTAATGTTTCTTAAATTTAATAAACAAACATTGACTATAATAGAAACTGTCCAATAGATACTAGAGATAAGGCAAAGACTGTTATAATCTTATCAAAAGATCTACTTCAAATGTTTTGACAACACACTTAACACAACCACAATATTGTTTTGCATTCAGTTCTACATAATGTCTATAATACTGTTTTAAAACAATAGTTTTATGTACTAATGATATCTCACTTGTGCATTTTTTCCAATTCATCTTTTTCTTTTTTAATTCTGATCAATTCTTCCTGAAGTAACAGTAAATCATTACTTTGTTGATGGTTTGTCTTGATTTGATCAAACATCTGAATGGTTTCTTTTTTGTACAATGTCATGAAGTCACTTAAATTCCTTATAATATTACTGTGCTCTGTTTCTAGAGAATTCAAAAAATCTACAAAAACAAAGCCACAAATTCATATAAAAGATCATAAAGACCAAAATAATATCGAGGTCATAAAATTAAAAAATCAAGGAAATTAAATCTGTAATGATAAAAAATTTTACCTTTTGCTGAATTAATTATTTGATGATAATGATTAATGATTTCTTGGTTCTCATTATCTATCTTTTTAAGATTATCACTATTGGAATCTTCTTTTAAATAATCAGCAATACCACGTTGAAGCTTATTTTTTACATTTAATACTTCACTTTTATATACTTTATGCCAATCATTAACAAAGCTCTGAAATAAAAAGACAAATGTATAGTAAGTCATTATTGGAAAATAACATCCTCAGATTATATTTGATCCTTCAGGTAGATACTTTGAAGGTATAAAACAAATTGTACAGATAAGTAAGGTAATTGATTAAATTATATAACATCAAGAGAGCATGTATAATTTTTATACGTATAATTTTTAAGATTAATTGCACGTATAACAATTTTGATTTCCGAGATCTTACATATCTGTACAAAATAGTAGGTAGGTAAGGGGTTTTAGGGCGATAATTTCTAGATATCTGTTCAAGGAATGGAGCCAAATCATAATCTTTTTATAACATAACCATTTGCTTAGTGTTGCACAGATTCAGTACATAATTTAAAATAAAAAAAAAAAAAAAAAAAACAGTTTTAGAATATTGCTTCAGTTCTCTTTTTTCCCTAAAAACTCCAATTACTCCACCACCATATTTCGGATTGGGATGTTTAAATTTCCTGTGGCCAGTTTAATGTTTTATTTGATTAATAGCTATGGCATTTAAGAAATTAACAAGGGCAGCTATAAATATTATGAATAGAAGAGGATTTATTTTAGTTAGATGAACAATTTTTGTTATTTTATCATACTTTTAGTACCATTAAAAAGAATATGAATATGCATCTAAAAACAAGTCTAATCCAGATCCAGTTATGTAAAGGGATATGGAGATCTACCAAATAAAATTAAATACCACAGAAGAGAAAGAAAATAAACATTTTTTACATATTTACAAAGTGACAAATTATTTACAAATGATTTCGAATGAGATACCCTTACAATCAGCAAAAGTTTTTTTTTTTTCAGAAATTATAATTCATTAGCCTAAATGACTTAAATTTAATAATACAATTATAGGAAAAATTATACAAAACAACTACAAATAAAAATGGATAAAATAAATTGAAAATATAAAATTTATAAGTTAAATTTAACAACACATGTTTTAGTCTTTTAAGAGAGTAGCGTTTGAGAGAATATTTATTGTAATTACCGATTTGTAAAAAAAATACCATATTAACTTGAATAAAGCCTGAATATAAGTTAATCCTCCCTTTTAAAATTAATTTCAAATTAAACTAAACTACTACTAAGGAATCATTGCCTCAATTTACAATTTATATCTCAAAACAAAAATAAGTGTGTAAATCTGGTTACCAAATAGATAAGAAATATCATGATGAAATATAATATGATGAAGCTTTTAAATTAGAGCTTATCTGTTTATCAAAATAGTTTCAAAACGTAATAATGTTTGTTATTTGTACATATCTGTTAGATTATGTTCTTAATTTTAATCATTTTTTGAATAGCCGAATAGTTGAAATCAATGTAACTAATATGTTTAGTTTGCTTACTGGGAGTCAGAATTAAATCAAAGTTGGGTTAGATTAACCAAATATCTGATTTCACAGTCGTTTCTTAAGGGTGCGCTACACGATAGTGACAGATAAGTCAATACTAATAATGAATAAGTCCCCTAACGTGATAGTGTTATACTGATAATCTTTTTCATAATAAATACAGAGTAGTATTTTTTAATATAACTTTATCTCATTGTTATTCATGTATCTTTTATTAAAATTAATATATATTATATATATATATATATATATATATATATATATATATATATATATTATTTTTTAATTGTGTTTCTTAATATCACCACCCATCATCTGTTTATAGATGTTTCATATGCAGTGCATATTACAGCGTCAAAAGAGATAAATTGTACCAGGCCATGGAAACCATAAATATTCCCTTGGAACTGATCTATCTTACAGAGCTGCTGATGATAGGATCAAAGTGTCAAGTCAGAATACAAGAGAACTGTCAGAGTCATTCATGACAGCAAGAGGCCTGAGACAAGGGGATGGCTTTCATGCCCGCTATTTAATCTTGCATTAGAAAAGGTGATAAGGGAATCCCGCGTGCAGAGAAACAGTACAATTTTCACCAAGTCAGTCCAAGTACTTGCCTATGCAGACGATATAGATATCATAGCAACATCACAGAAGGACTTAGAAGAGGCGTTATTAGCACAGAGGCGGCAGGTCAGGAAATGGGATTAAAAATAAATAGAGAAAAAACAAAATATATGGTTGCCAATCCTCTAAGACCACCAACACCCACTATCACTTTCTGAGAGTACACATTTGAAAGTGTCAACTGCTTTGTGTATCTTGGGTCGCTTGTTTGTGCGGACAATATACCCAGTGAGGAGGTGCTGAGAAGAATCCCGACAGGAAACAGGTTTTACTTTGGCCTTGCCAAATTACTAAGAAGCCATCTACTTTCAACAGGCACAAAGATCACCCTCTATAAATAAAGCTTTAATAAGACCTGTGTTGACATATGCATCATAGAAGTGGCCCCTGTCACGGGCAGATGCAATAAAACTAGAAGCTTTCTAAAGAGAAAGATATTAAGGAGAATATTTGGTCCTATAAAGGATGAAACACAATATAGGCTTAAGCACAATGCAGAGCTGCACCAAATTTACCGGGAACCGGATGAGGTGCAATTTATAAGGCTCTTAAGGCTACGATGGGCTGGAAGTAAGAATGGACCGAGACTCACTAAACGACTGAGATGGGCTGATGAGGTCGAAGCCGATGCAAAAAAGCTTCTTAACACCAGAGCTTGGCAGATCCTGGCACAGAATAGGGATCTATGGAGGCGAATTCTTGATGCGGCGAAGACCCGTATCAGGTTGTACGGCCCGTGATGATGTATTGTGTTTCTATACTCAAACATAAGCTGTTTATGATGCACACATAACAGTTTTTATGTAACTTTAACAATTATTTTTTAAAACTTTTATTGAAAACAATATTTAATGATGTCATAGGTTTTTTTTAAAGTAATATTTAATATCGTTAAAAGTTTCCATTAAACATAATCACACCTTCTCCCTCCTATGTTATTATTGAGAGAGTACTATCAGAGATAAAACTACCATAGTGTAGCATGCCCAACATCAAAAACATCAGTTGAAAAAAATAGTAACTAGATTCACTTATGAAGTTTCACGTAATTTACAGCAGTCCCTCATGTAAATCAGATATGCACTGTCTAATTTAAACTTCTGGGAATTTTTTTTTAACTACAAGATTTTTTTTTTAATTTAAAATAATTCATTTTCTCCATATACCACTTAGTTTTACAGACAGGGTTATTCTTTTATTATTTTTCACAGTAAGTTAACAGTTTACTTTAAAACATAAAAAACAGAATTAGATTTCAAAAATACAGTAGTTTTCAAACATATGTTTAAACATATGCTTTTTACAATACTAAATAAGCAAAACATTTTATTATTTTTTTCGTTAAACCTCGTGATTATCACAATTCTTTTGAGTAATATGTTCTCAACCAAATGTTATTTGAAATAATTTAAAAATACAACTAAATTCAACAGCCTTCATAGAAAACCTTTACTAAATTAATGGTGCTTTTTCTTGCACTGAGGACAATTTTTAAAAATATATCCCATTAATGAAAACCAGTCTTCATTGAATCAACGATAAAGAAATATTCCAAAGTAATTATACTGGTAATTATAAGCTTTAGTTTAATATCTATAGAAAGAAACAAGGCCTGTTTATAGGAATGGAAATAAAGTGATTTCCCATGACAATGATTTGTCTATTTTAAAAATAGGATACCCGCTTTTTTTTTTATAAGTAGCTTATTAGTTATCCGCATCACCCTAGAAATATATATCATGACTCATGGGTTTAGAGTCTGCAATAGTGTCCATTAGGCTTCAATGAATTATCCAAAATTAAATATGCATGTTTAACTTAATACTAATAATAATAATAGTGAAGTAAGAATGGTTGACTGTGAGAGTAAGTAGGAGGAGTTAGTTCAGGCTGCAGTCAAAAGAACACACAATTAAGAATAAAATTAATAAACTGGTGCCAACGTTTCAGCCTAAATTATAGGCCTTCTTCAGGGCATTTGTAGGAGAGTGTCACAAAAATGCACCGATAATTCCACTATGCCATAAATTTTCATTATTTAATGCCACGACATGCTTTCACATAAATTTGAAGATGAACATTATCACTCAGGTGAACATATGGTCAACTGTTGTTGCTTAATACCTATACCAAAAACTTTATAGTTGATCAATATAATATAATATCAGCATTTTTAGCATGATTAACTAATTTTGTGAAATAAGCCAATTTTTTTCTTCCCCAAAAGACTACCCTATATAAAACTATTTTTATTTAAATGAAAGAAAAACAAAAAAATGTATAAATATATGACCTTTCTATATCAAGCTAGATATAGGCGAAAAAGAGGAAGACCCAGAAAGAGATGGTTACAGGAATTGGAGTAAGGTATGGCTACCAGAGGTCTTCGAGAGGGAGTCTGCGACCAAAAGTAGAGGCAAGAAAAATTAGGAATGGGAAACAACTAAGTTGTAAAATCTTGCCGAAAAAAATAAATAAGTAAAATAAAACTATATATATATATATATATATATATAATATATATATATATATATATATATATATATACATACATATATATGTATGTATGTATGGTATGTATCAATGCAGCAATCAACAGTGGTCATAGTTTTGAAGATCAATATTATAATTCATTTTACAAGAGAACTTAAACTTCTATAATTTTTTTTTGTTGATTATTATGTTTTTCTTTAATTTTCAATATATAATATCATTTTTTTGTGTAATCAGCATTTTTTAAAAACATGGGCTTATGCTTAATTTTGGAAGCCTTTTTTTTTTTTAAGTGATACAATTTCTATGACCACCACTGTATATTCATACATATATACATACAGGATTTCCTCATGATTATTAGGACATGATTATTTATTGTTTTATTTCTGCTTTGAAGACTGTTTATTAAAATCGAACAGCTAAACCAAAGTATCAGTGTTTAAAGCAGAAAACAAATGATGGCTTAAGAATCACATAATGCTAAATAACATCAATCCATTACGTCTACAAAGCCTAAGATCATAATAAACAGATGTCAATTGAATCAACTAGTCTATTCTATTCATTAAACATATATATTAGCAACTTATTTTCAATCTAAAGAGTCTATTACAAGTGCTTCTAGGAAACAACAGTTAAACTATAAATAAACAAATAATTAACAACCAATTGAAACACTGAATAACTTTGCCAACATTAAAAAATAAAGAAAACTAGTCACTGTTTCAAAAATATAATATTAATATTGTTTAATTACATAATTAAATTAATACAAAAAATCATCAGAATATTCCAAGTATACAATTCAGTTTTCAACAAATGTGACAAATACTGAAATTCTTCGGGAAAACATAATTTAAATTCAACCCATTGTTGAAGTTCTCTTCCAAGATTAATGGTCTAGATCATCATGCTTCAAGAATCATCGCATGAATAAAAAGTCTTTAAAATTAGTAATATAATGCTGAAATGAATGTGTTACTAGCTGTATCACGTTTCTGAAATATATTACATGAACGGCACTCAGAACTGGTTTCTTGAATAACTTATTAACAAACATCGACAAATTGCAAACAATATTTACTATCTGCTTTTTCAACATTATTTCCTCAAAGGCTTCAATATCACAATCAGAATTCTCATAGATTTCCACATCTTGAGAAAAACAAGAAAATCCATTTAAATTGACTAAAAATGGATGAATAATATTTCTTCTTGACAAACAAAATAGAGGAACAAGAGAATGTCCTTTAGATTGTCCTAAGAAATACATTGAGGGATATTTAGTTTCTTCATTTCGAAATGAGTGAGCGCCATTAAACCTATGATTGATATCGTCATGGCTATTAACTTCATTATAAATCAGGCAACAATGATTTTTGGTTTCTGCTGAAAAATCAACTAACTTTATCTGAATCTGATTCCCTACAGCTAAATCCAAATGTTTAATAACCAGAGGCTCTAAGCATTGTGGACATAACAACTTTGTAATGTGCTCATTAGGAAATTTATTCTTTATATTGGGAATTACCTGAAAAATATTATAAAATTAAAAGAAGAATTTTTATTTAATCCTGAAACTTTTTTAATTTCTAAAACCAAGACTATGATTTATACATTATTATTATTTATTTATTTCGTATTCAGCTTGGGCTTTGTAGAGTTTTGGCCTTTATAAATGTTAAAAATTTCATTAGCGAAAATAAGTGGGAAAAAAACAAAACCAAAGCATTAAACATATTAATTAACATTACTCTAACACATCAATGGTAATATTACCTTTAGTTTAACAGTAAAATCTTCTAGTAAAGCATTTTCTAATTTTCTTGCTAAAACTTTTTCAGATACAGCATTTACAGTAGACTTCATACGTATACAATCCTGAAATATAATAAAGAATATCAAATTAAGTGAAAACACTGAAAATCTGGAAGGGAGAAAGGGAATAAGATAGCATTGTGGAAGAAGACAGGATTTGTTTTTTAATAAGTAAATTGAGCATTATTCAACTGAAATTGACATTAATATACTAATGGTATTCTCTATACTACTACACCCTTTTATACTCAGGAGTACCAAAAGGAACTAGAGCAAAAGAAGGAGTAGGTATTATCTTGAAAGAGAGCATATATACACAGGTTGAAAAATGGATCCCTATTTCTTCTCGAATCCTTACTGTCGATATGCATTTATCAGTAGGCAGGGTTACACTAATACAGGTGTATGCACCACAGAAGATGGTGACATATTTGATAAAGAAATATTTTATGCCGAACTGGAGAGAGAAACCAATAGAAGCCATGACATAGGAAGGGAAGTAATAATAATGGGATACCTAAATGCAAGGATTGGAAGAGATAATAGAGGATCACATGGTCCAATGGGGCTCCATGGAGGGGAAAGAACTAAAAATAGAAATGGGCAGAGACTCATTGATTTCTGTATAGAATCTGATCTGTTAATAGGAAAATACTTTTCCCCCATAAAGAAGTGCATAAAATTACATTCTCTGCGCAGGAAAGGAACACAAACAGCATCATTGACTATTTCATCTACAGTAAAAACATAAGATGCTATTTTACTGACGTAAAAGTAATCAGAGGTGCAGAGCTCGGCACAGACCATTTGCTTCTAGTTGCAGATACCCGGATTATTAAGCCGATCAAGAGGAAACCCAAAGCATATGAAATGATTGACACAGCAGTACTGCGGGACCCCGAGAAACGAGCCACATATGCAGACTTGCTAGATCATCGACTCTCCTCAATAGATCTGGGAAGAAGTATAGAAGAAATTTGGTCGGATATTAGATGCTGTATACTGGAGACTGCTACAGAGATATGTGCTAAGAAGAAAATAAATATGAGGGCAAAAAGAACAGATTGGTGGATTGAAGAAGTTAAATGTGCAATGGCAAATAAAAAGAAAGCCTGAAAAGATTATATGACAAATAAGACTCAGCAAAACTGGTCTATTTATGTTCAAAAGAGGAATATCTCAAAGCACATTGTTAGGGAGTCAAAGAAAAATTCTTGGGAACAATTTGGAAAGGAACTTGACCAGGATTACAGGGATAATATTAAAAAGTTCTGGAGAAAAGTTAAAGGTCTTAGAGGTAAAAGAGGTAAAAGCATTAGAAATGTGAAAAATGAAAATGGAGATTTATTAACCGATACCGCTGGCATTCTAGAGAGATGGGAAAGACACTATGGCACAATATTTGCAGAACAAAAAGCAAGCCTTGAACAATTGATTCCCAATGCATGTGAACAAGATGAAGATCTGGATATTATTTGGGAAGAAGAAGTTGAAGTGGCCATAGAGAGGCTCAAGCTTGGAAAAGCAGCAGGAAGGGACAACATATCTCCAGAATTCATTAAGTACGCCAGAAGAGAGATGATTAAGATACTGCAGAACCTTTTCCAAAAAATTTATGAGGAAAAGAAAATTCCTAAAGAATGGGAATATAACATTATTATACCCATCCATAAGAAGGAAAGCACAAGTGAATGCGCTAACTATAGACCGATATGTCTCTCACAGGTCGTATATAAAATATATACCTCGATTCTGGAAAAGAAGCTGAGACCTTTAGTCGAAGATAATCTGGAAAATGAGCAAGCAGCTTTTCGCCCTGGACGCCAAACCCAAGACCATATCTTTGCTTTGAGGATGTTAATAGAGAAAGCCTGGGATCGAAATAAAAGCTTATACCTTGCTTTTCTGGATATTAAAGCTGCGTTTGACTCAGTACCTAGAGAGGAAATATGGAACGCCCTGAGAGTAAAGAACGTGCCTGAGGGTTTGCTACTCGCTATAAAATCAACATACCAGGCACCAAAGGGCATTGTAAGAATTAACGGTCTCGAGTCGAAGAGCTTTCCGATGGCAAAAGGAGTAAAGCAGGGGGATAGCCTCAGCCCTCTACTCTTCATCATCTTTATGGATGAAATAATTAAGATTTGAAGGAGGAGAACAGCAAGAGTGGTGATTGGTCATTGGAACAAGAGAACCATACAGGCACAAGTAATGGTGTATGCCGATGACATAGTCCTTATTACTGACTCTAGCGTTAAGCTCCAACAAGCCCTAATAGAGTGGGGAAGCAGAATTAGGGCGGAAAGGTATGATTATTAATGCCAGAAAAAGCAAGATCCTACAAGTGGGAGGACAGCCCGAACAAATCCAGATTATGTGCAACGACGAGGAGCATGAAGTGGTAAATGAATTCTCCTACCTTGGAACTGTGATAAGCAGAAATGGAAAAATACAACCCGAAATATCCCACAGGATAGGAAAAGCAAATAATATTTACTATTCCATCAGCAACACAGTAGTAGGAAAGAGAGAGGTTAAAAAAGATGTCAAGCTCCACATATTTAAGGCCGTATACATGCCTGTTCTACTATACGGAGCAGAGAGCTGGGTACTCCCGGACAACAAATGGAGCCGTATAACAGCGGCAGAAATGAAATACCTGAGCAGAGTGGCTTCCAAAACACACAGGGATAGGATCAGGAATGAAACAATAAGGGAAGAATTAAACATTCCTGCAATGAAGGAGACCCTGGAGAAGAGACAGTTAGGGTGGTGCGGGCATGTATGTAGGATGAGCCAGGATTGTGACCCACGCAAATTTATGGAGGCAAAACCAGTTGGCACCAGACCTAGAGGAAGGCCTAGGCTTAGCTACGATGGCTACATTACCAAGTTGGGGCAAGCGAGAGGCAAGATACTGCAGGAGATGAAGACTCTTGCAGGAGACAGAGAGAGATGGAGACCCTGGGTTGGACTATCTCCACGCTGAAAGGCACAGGAGAGAGCTAAAGAAGAAGAAGAAGGTATTCTCTGAATTCTTAAATTTTCTTTAGGTTCAGTACATAGTTAGTAATGTACTGCCCCCAGGCCAGTAACAGCGCAAAGAGGTGATTTTGCCACGATCACGCTCAGCTAGCAGATTTTTTTTTTGGGGTACTCACTTAATTGAGGATGAGTGTGCCATGTTACGTTGTCATAACTGAGGTTTAGCCTATGGCTAAAATTAAATAAATAATTATTCTGACACAGTGTTCTACAGCTGAGCCACCCTATACCTTATATATTATTTTTACTTCCTCATTTCTGCCTTTCTTTTTTTCTATAATAGAGAAATATGGAAAAATAAAATTTACAAAGAAATTTCAGTATATGGGAGAAACAATAAGCAATAACGGTCAAGAAAAAGAAAGCATGAAGGAGAGAACCACAAAGTTGGAAAGGTTAAGCTTTCCAACAGGCAATATTTACAATTAGACGAACCTATCCTCTAACACCAAAATCAGGACTACAACACGGTGATAAAACCAGTAATTTAGTGCAGGATGGAGAAATCATGTCTCCCTAGTCTGGAAAAAATACTGAAAATAGAGAGAAGGATCCTGAGGTGAATCTATAGGCCCAAGAAAACACAGGAAGGCTACAGGTTGAGACCAAACTAGGAAATCTACAAGGGGATAACAGACCAGGAAACCGGAATAAGAGTCAAAAGACTAAGATTCTACGGGCACATGATAAAAATGGACCAAGGGAGAACTGAACAAGAAAATCTTTGACAGAATCCATGAATACAAGGGTAAATGAGAGAAGAGGCAGACAAATTAAAAGTAAAGCACAAAAAAAAAACATTATTTAAGTATAACATAAACAAAAAAAATTCTCTACACAAGCCTTTTAAGACCACACAAATATTATTATTTTTGCTTCCTCAAACTTTGACTTTTATTAAGATATTTTTTAAGAAAAATAAAATCTATTAGTCTTAAAAATAAATGATACCACCTTGTCTTATAAATTTGTAGATAAAACCTGAGAAAGCATCACTAATAAATAGTTTCTTAATATTAAAGGTTAAATTATTTAAAAGCGATGACACCAGACAAAATTATAACAAAATCTTACTTTACTAAGCTTCTGCTGATTTTCATAAACAGCTTTATAAATTTCACTATGTTTCTCAGCATCAAGCTGTAACTTCATGAGCTGGATTTCTTCTTGATGTAACTGTTGCAATGCATAGGTAGCTAAGTCAAACTGCTTTTTGTATTCATCCTAAGTAATAAAAAAATAGAATTAAAGAAAATGAGATCAAATAAAAACAGAAAAAAACAAGGACTTATTATTCTCTCACATTAATGTTCATTACATCATTATTCAATCCATCTTCAGAAGTATTCTTCTTCATCAACAAACCAATTTTAATTGCCTGTTCATCAATAATCCGTTGCAGTTTTGCCACCTATATGAAAAATATATATACACTATGATTAATAAATAACATGTTCATAATTAATTTCCCGAAATTCTTAACAATTTCATTAATTCAATAAATAAATTTATAATCTAAAGATAGCAAAACTTCTTAAGACAGTTGATTAACATCAAATTGAAGAACTTAAAAAACTGTTATTAGAATGATCAGAACATAAAAACTACTTGTAGAGTCAGTCTTCATTCATGCTGCATTCTGAAGAAAATCATCATGAGTTACAAATTAAACCGATCTCTATAGTTGGTAAATAGTCAGGTTACCAACTAATACCAGATCAATATTTATAATTTACTGAATAAACAAATATATAATAGGACAACACAAAAGCATAAACTTATAGACAATATATCAAAATGAAATTATGAACAATATCTTGTGTTTCATATATATATATATATATGAAAATACCAATATATATATATGAATTCATATATATATATATATATATATATATATATATATATATATATATATATATATATATATATAATATATGAATGTGTTTCATATATATATATATATATATGAAAATACCAATATATATATATGAAAATACCAAACCTTTCAATAAGCTTATAAAAATTATTTTAATTAAAAGAATAAGGTTTTTAATTTTGGTTTATTATTTTCAATAATGAAACTTTGTAATGGACCAAAAAAAAAAAAAAAAATTACCCCTCTCAAAATTTGAGAGCTTACTTTTCAAGATGCCTTAAATCCGAATAACGAATAAAAAAAAAAATCTGTTTGTCCGCAGCATTTCTCCGAAACTACAGCACCAATTTTTTTGAAATTTGCTACAAAAATACTAGTCCATGAAACAATGATCCTAGAAACTAGACGTTGATATCAGCTGGTTATTTCTAAAATGGCAGCCGATTAAAAGTGATTTAATTCAATAACTCGGTCATTTTCGAAGATAGAGAAAAAATTCATTAGTTTTTTATAAACCGAGAATAATTACATAAAAGAAAAAAATTGAAATTTTACACATAAATACCCTCATAACTCAGTTATTTTTGAGGATGGAGAAAAGTATGTATAGAGTTTTAGAATCAGTAAAGCACGATAAATTTAAAAATATATAATAAATTCCTATATATAGTAAAAAAAAACACAATAATAGATGTGATTATACCAAAAATCAGTTATTATCAAAAATATTTTCGAGATCAAGACAATGCGGTGAACAAAGAGAAAAAAAAAAGTTTTAAAAATCATCTAATATGGTCAAGCTACAACTTATAAGAGATCAGTTAAACCCTGATAACTGGGTTATTATTGATGATAAAGACAAAATGTAAGGTGTTCTGGAATCAGGAAATTTTATTTAAATGAAAATCGAAAAAAAAAAAGAAAAGGAAATAGTAACGCAGTCCTGTATGAATGCTTTAGGTTTATTATTTTCAATAATGAACCTTCGTAATCGATCCAAAAAAAAATTAACCCCTCCCCTCAAAATTTGAGAGCTTACATTTCAAGATGTGTAGAAACCGAATAACGAATAAAAAAAATCCGTTTCTCCTAATTAATAAATAAATAAATAATAAATTTTTGTTCTCTTTTAGTGATATTTGATTGATAATTATAAATTGAAAAAATAATAAATCCAATCAAACTAATTTCAATGGTTAACAACTAGCCGAGATATAGCGTTTTGAAATCAGCAGTAGTGATGTGAAATTCTGAATTGTTGCTTTTTATACTATCAACAGCTATATAAACAGTTACAACCTAATATTGTTATTTGGAAATAATAAACCATTGTGTGATAATTTGCAGCATTTTTAAATACACACTTAAATATTAAAATAGATGAGACACGTTTCTAATTCTTAAGCATAAAATATTATTTAAATAAATTTTAAATTTGAACACATTAAAAAATTGAGAAAAATAATTATACAAGAACAAATAAAATAATTTATTTAATGTCCAACAGTTTATTAAAAAGAAATATATGGGTGTGTAGATGTATATATACATATATGTATTTTATTTATTATTTTTTAACTTTCTTGACTCTTCACTATATTCTTGTACATGTATTGGTATTCTTGTACATACAATATCTTATGGCCAAATTTGGTAAGTTGAACTACAATCCTAATTTTTAGTACTTCAAATACTAATCTAGTGAGTATAATTAAATACTGTTCAAATTACGAACACTATTAGCAAATTTTCAGAGGTATCGATTCAAGCCCGTAAACATTATGGGATTTCTATTCGGTAGAGTATTGAAAAATTCAAGAGAAAATTAACACTCATGGTCTGACTCATATACTTTTAGGCAGGTAGGTTTTTCTCAACCATTTGTAAACCTTTCAACAATGTATTTTAGAAATTTGTTGGAATAAACAGAGCAAAGGTATCGATAAATCTATAGATGAGTAGATTTATGAATAATTATTCTTTGGAAACGTGACTAACTGATATGACATTAATATAATACAAAATAAGATATCATATAAATGAACTGGGAATTCCGCTTCCAATAAATTCCAAGCTAACAGTAACAATAAACTAAGTTACTCACAAAAAAAATAATAATTAATCTTGACAAATCTTATATTTACAAAAAAATGTACACTTCTAATTGCCCTGAAAAGATCGGATAGACATTAGGCAATAATGCCTAGTTGAAGAGTCATAATTTTTGGCTAAAATTCACTAAACCTGTTCTTTATGCTCTTCTTGGACCAGTGCAACATTTGATGACAGCTCAGCATTGAAGAAATATTGCACCTGTTGCAAAGCATTTTGGTAGACTTTTTCTACCTCTTCACGAATCCTTTCCCAATTTTCTGATCCCATTTCACTTGGAGACCATTTTTCACTTTTTTGAGAGGACGCCAACTTTTTATCAACCTGCAACATGGGCAATATTATACTAACAGTTTTCAATATTCAAACTATACTCAAAAAATACTTTAAATGATTTTTTTAATACATTAGATCTTTACTTTTAGCATGGCAATATTAATACATGATCCAAAAATATGGTGCGACAACACACAACTTTCACTTACCTCCGTTGTTAAAATCTATTTAAGAATTTTTAAATACATTTCGAGACGAAAATAAATAGTTAAGGAATTAATTAGATTGAATTTCTAAGAAAACATGTATATTATTAAATAATTATTATGTTATTATCTACAACAATCAGTTTGTTTCATTGGCTTTTCATCACTCCCCATCAACTTTAAAAATCTTGTGTATAAGATAATATTTCTTCTAATATTTTTTGCTTTCCAACGGTACATTATACATCTATATTAATGTTTTTAGGTTAAAAAATTGTTTTAAAAATATTTTTGTTCTTTTCTCTATTAGTTTGTTATCAAATTTTTCAACTTGAATATTTATCTGTTTTTTAGCAATGCTAATCAGATGATATGGTTAATTTTATGAAACCTACATCTTTTAAGGAAGAAAATTAAGAACATCGGCATTTAAGCCCTGTCAAACTATTTGAAACAGAATGAAACCCACATGATATTAAAGCCCGTTAAATTTTACATCAATATAGCATATCAATATACATAAATATTATATCAATATGTTTCAAACAAAATCGTTAGAGCTATTTTCGAGAAAATCGTAAAAAGGGGCAAAATTCACGGGATCAAGTAGGACTTCCGGTCAGCCGATTTTATTGAAAACATCTCGGTATATAGTTGTCTTAAGTATGAAATTTCAGTTTCATATGACTTTAAGTTTTTGCATTGGACTTACCACATACAAATAACAATACACACAATACAGAAACATAAACACACACACACTTTTGGCAGAACTTGGTCATTCGGACTCAGAAGACCCTATACCTGTATTTCCGTTGAAAACTGGAACTCGAAAATTTTCACGATCGCAATACTTTCCCTTACTATATATTTCAATATGGATTGCTTGATATTTGTGATTTTTTGACCAGTTATTCTCTATTCTTTTGTGAATATAAAACCATAAACAAAAAGATTTTCGGACTAATACTTTTACTGTTGCAACCATTTTAAGTTAGCTTCATGGACAAATATATTGGATGGGAAAATACTTCTAATTTCTGTAATTTTTAAGACATCAAATCAAACAATAACAATAAGATTAGAACGTGATTTGTATTTTTTGTCCCCACAACTCATTACTTAAATAGTGAAAAAAGTTTTTAACACATTAACCAAAATGAATAAAAACAAGATTTTTAACAAGATAAAGGTATATAAAGGAAAAGAGACCCACTTTTAATTGTTTTTTCTTATATAGCTTAGTCTTAATCCTAAAAGATATATTTCCAACGAAACTAAATATCACTCTTAAAACCTTATTTAACTCGGTTAGTTGTTAAATTGATTTTAACAACCGAGGTAATTGTGTCATGTGTACCCTGTACCAGATTTTTATATTATAAATTACTTAAAATTTTACATAATGAATAAATTAAACTTTAAATGAATTATTTAAAAATGCATAAAAAATATAAATTAATAATATACAAGATTTCAAATTATTTATTACTTATTTCAGTGCAGTTAAGAGTGAGATTGATAATAATAACCTACCTCAAAGATAATCAAATTTCATGTAAGTCATACAATACATTTCAAATTAGCCAAAATAGTTGCAAATAAATAATTTTAGAGAAAACAAACTGAAAAAAATATCTTCTTCCTCCGTCAAAATTATTATTCATAGTTAAATCAATCAGTAAGTACTTCCTGACATCCTTCCTCTACCAAGTTATCCGATCCCGGAGTCTGTTTTACATCTTGGATCTCCTTAAATTCAAAT
This sequence comes from Piezodorus guildinii, assembly GCA_023052935.1. NCBI lineage: Eukaryota > Metazoa > Arthropoda > Insecta > Hemiptera > Pentatomidae > Piezodorus > Piezodorus guildinii. Next base: position 100,681,380 of record CM041297.1, read on the forward strand.
CCCATTACACCCGCTCACGGCCTAGTGATCTGTATGGAACATCCCATCAATCCACAGCTTTCAATGGATCGTTCTTAATCCGATCCGCATCCCTCTGGAACTCCATTCCTTCCAATATCCGAGACTCTTAAACTCTTTCAACTCCTGTCTATTCAGCCATTCCCCGTCAATGCAATTCCCAAATAATCCGAAGTAGATGCTACTTTCAGGAAACATCGACAAACAAAGCAGACTGATAAGTTTATTTATTTATTCATTCAATTTTTCATTTTCATGGGTATGTCCAAGAACAAATATTATTTGAAACAATTATCTTTTCAAAGATGTAAAATTAAATTATATATTATTTTGCAAACATTCTAAAGAATTGTAATTTCCTTTTTTTTTTACATCTTATTATTTGTTTTATTATATCTTATTTTTTTGTTCTCATGTTAACATACATTTTTTTATGTTGATTGTATTACATTTTTACGAGAATTTATCTTTTGAGTTATTTTATTTGTTCATTTTATTAGTTTAATTCAATTGTTTTCAATTAATTTACTATAAGACTCCGGTCTTAAACCCACTTTTTATTTCCTGTTATATTATTCTGAAGGGACTTGTCCCAGAATAAATAAAGAATTATTATTAATAATAATAATTTAATGTTTCATACAAAATATATTGTGTAAAATATTATTAGAAGGTGCCTTATTTTTCTGTGTTTTTTTTTTATAAATATAAAAAGCAGTATGATATTATTTCATAGCACGTGGAAACAATCAGGAGTCAGACTAGTAAACAATATTTCAATTTCACCAAATTTTTAACTCGGACATGTGAGCCATTACCAGGACTGCAAAATTAAACTCACCAAAATTAGAATATTGTTTACTAGACTGATTTCTCATTGATTCCACCTATTATAATTTCAACAGACCGTCATACCTCCTCATTTATCTTATAAAAAGTACAGCAATATCAATTGACAACAATAAGTTATAATAGGGATAATATAAGAGTAGGGTAATGTAATAAAAAAAGTAATATCTATAAATAGATATATGATTTCCTCTTACAAATTATAAAAAACTAATTGACAAAAATATGCGAATTTATATAGTAAAAGGTAAAGTTGTATCCGCACTTCAAATTAAGAGTGAAAAATTATTCAACACAAACGTCTTAATTTAAGCGTGTCTACACACCATCCGCAAGCACATAAATAAAAATATCACAGATTAATTATTTTTAGAGAAAGAATATATAAGAATAACCATCATAAATGATTATGTCTAGGATCTTTTGCAAACATTACATAATAACATAATATTTATTTGTAATATAAATATAACTTTCTAAAACACTAACCTCGTTGTCAAGATTAGATAATTTAGCTTGCTGAAGTTTCCATTCTGCAGCTTTAATCTCCATAACATATTTTCTTTCAGCTTCATTTAATTTATACTGTAACTCTTTTAGCTCTTTCTCTAACGAGTTTTTTTGATCCAAAGAAGTCTAAACAAAGAAAAATAAGGTTATACAGGTGCTAATTGAGTGTATCAAAGTTGTACTAAAATCTGTTGAGAAGGAAATAAATGAAAACTCTTATAATTATAGAAAAAAGAAAAAATATAATTATTCATACTTACTTTAATAATTTCATTTTTTTCTTCTAGTTCCTGTTGCAGGTATTTCACATGACATGAAAACTTTTTTGATTGCATTTTCTCTTCATTTATTTTTTTTTTAAAGTTTGAAATTTCCTGTTTAAAAAATGTAAAAGAATAAGTAAACACAATGCAAGATTACCATTATCAGCTATCTAAAAGATATTACCATATTGGTCACTAATAACTATGAAATATGTATTGAGTAAGGAATATACCATACATGATCTTTTACACGCAACTGATCTTTATGTTTTTGGAGATCATCAAGAAGTTTGCCAGTTGATCTCAACGCTTCTTCAATCCTGTTATATTGTTCTTTATGAAACTTCAATTCTTCAAAAATGGTTCTGAGTTTCTTATCCAATTGGATTACCCAGTTTTCATCAATAGCCCCTTCACTCTAAAAGGAATGGAGAAATCATTTTAAACATATAAAGGGTATAGCCGGGTTAGGATGGTAAATCGGCCCCCAATTCTTTTTTTACTCAAACTTGGAGGATTAATTTGGTGTAGAATAAAAATAATTCACCTAAATTTTTAGCTTTTTAATTCAAACGGTTATCGAGATTTTTTCAAAAACCTCTTTTTTCAATTTTGTTTATTTTTTAATAGTAAAATTTGAAATTAATTAATGATGATTTTTTCTACAATTCTTAGGAGTCAAAGGCATGAAAAAATTATATGATCATGATTCTTAAACGAAAAGCCAATTTTTAGCAAAAGAAATAAAACGAAAATATGTATTTTTTTGACCTTCTTGAAAAGTGTCAATTACCGATTTTTTTCAGAAAATGTCTTTTATACAACTCTATACACATGAATTTTTTTGAAGTCGTGGAACAATATGAAAACAAATAAAAACTTATTTTTTTCTGAAATCTCGCATTTTTTTTTTTAAACATAATTTATTGAAATTTACAACTGTACTCAAAAAAATACATCAAGTAAATATGATATTAGAAAAATGACATGGAAGAGACTTGTAGAAGAACTACCCAATGGTAGCACTCCTGTAACTATTTTAAACTAGAAGGTCTCGGGGCCATCTCCTTTTCAGACGCCTCGGAGGATTGTCGGGAATTGAAGAGGAAGAAAGGATTGAAACTAGAGGATTAGGGTGGGAATGGAGTTTGTCATGAAAGGAATGGTATCTAGATCGGGCCAAATCAGCAACATACGGAATATTAAGGTCTTTGTGGATCAGTTTATTAGTTACAAAATAAGGAGCATTGAGGATTTTACGAAGGATTTTGGATTGTAGAGATTGGATACGGGAAGAATTTGATGGTTTAGTAGAGCCCCAAAGCTCTACTCCGTGAAAACTCGCATTTAACTTATATTTCTTATTATTATTGAAAAATGTGTAAACGATTATTTCTCACCAGAGATTCAGAATTACATTACTTATAGAAAATTTTTAATTATTTTTTACAAAATGATTGGATTAAAGCTATGTATTCAAAACGCACCCCAGGCTAGCACTCTATAACGCCGTCTATTTAGCCACTATCAATCATTTCTTATAAGGTCTCATTTATTCAAGTATTCTCTATGGATTTCTCCATGAAGGATGTATTTTTGGTTAAAAAGATAATAGCTTACACATTTTTCGATAATCTAAAAACAATAAGTATCTTAAAACCCGAGATTTCGGAGGGAAAAAAAAAAAGTTTTTTTTTTTTTTTTTCATATTGTTCCACCACTTCAAAAAAATTCAACAGTACAGAGGAGCATAAAAGACACTTTATGAAAAAATTCGGTGAGTGACACCTTTCAAAAAAGCATTATATCTGATTTTGAAATACTACAAAAAAAAAATCTAAAAAACAGTGTTTTTTTTAACTCTATATAGATGCAGAGCTAAATAATCATTTTTTAGGAGTCAAAGACTTAAAAAAATTATATGATTGTGATTCATAAATGAAAAACCGGTTTTTATTAGATGAATGAAAATTAAAATATATATTTTTTTAACCTTTTTGAAAGGTGTCATTCACCGAATTTTTACATAAAGTGTATTTTTATGCTCCTCTGTACTGTTGAATTTTTTCTAAAAAGCTAAAAATTTAGGTGAATTATTTTTATTCGACACTAAATTGATCCTCCAAGATTGAGACAAAAAAAAATCAGGGGCAGATTTACCATCCTAACCCGGCTATACCCTTTGTAAACATAACATTAAGGGAACTGATTTAGTAAAATACTTACTTTTGATATATTAATAATATGTTGTAATTCTTTTAATTTTCCTTCAAAATCAAGTTTTTCTTCTGATAGTTGGTGATTTAGACTTTTTAAAATTTCATGAAAGTTTGATTTATCTGTTCTTGACCATTCTTTATCAGTATCATCAGCATCAAAGCAACTGCATGTTTCTAATTTACTTTCCATAATACTCCGAACAAAAGCTATCAATTCCTGAACTAAATCTTCATTTTGATTGAAAGAACTAGATTGACACTTGTCTCTCATTGAAGCCACAAAGTCAAGCCTCAATTGAAGCAATTGTACTTCTTTGTTAAGCAATTTGTTGTCAGAGTATAAATTCATTTTGTCATTTCTCATTCTTTCAAGATCACTTTTGCACGCAATTAATTCATTATAAGTATCTTCTAATTTACTAGAATATACATTATTGGTTTCATGTAATAAATCGACTTTACGCATCAGAAACTTTTTCTCTTCACTTAATGATCTCAATTCTCCTTTCAATGTTATTATTTCTTGCAATTTTTCATTGACATTATTAATAATAGATTCACTGCTAACTTCATTATTTTCATTTTTGTTTTCAGCAAACTCAGTCAAACATTTACCATACTTTTCTTCTAACTGAATGTTTTTTTTTGTCAGTTCCTGGTTTTCATTCTTCATATAATCCAATTCTTTATTCAAATTTTTCATTTCATTACTTAGCTTCTCGTTTTCATCTTGTAGTTGTGTATGCTGTTGTTTCAAAGACATGTGGGTGCTCAATTTATTTTCCAATTTAACTCTCATCTCTTCATAAGCATTCATTTCCTCTTTCAAAAATTTAGAGTTAAATTTCAGATCCTGAACCTGTAGAGTAAGACTTTCAACTTCAGTAGTCAAACGTTTATTTTCAAGATCAAGCTCGCGGCACTTTTCCATCCATTTTACTAGGGACAAATGGATTTCAGTTTTTTGATTTGCCAGACTTAGGTTTTAGGAATTCACCTCCACCATCTGGATCACAAACATTTCTTGGACAAGGTGTTGATGTAGCCAACTGCGCTGGAGCATTATTAGAGAAACTTTTTGAACGAATGTCCTGGACATTTCCATCTTTGGTTATTTTACTATCACTGGCTGTTTTATGGTCAGATACAATTGGTGAAAGATCCACATTCGCAAGCTGAATAAGAGTTTCATTTTGTTGCTTTTGCTGGCTCCATTTGTGTAATTCATCTTTGTATCTCAACAACTCCTCATTCAATTTGTCTAATTCAGACTGTTTTTTTATTATTTCATATTTTAACACAGTATTTTGTTCTTCAACATACCTCAAATTACTTACAGCACAATCCTTTTCTTTATCAAGTGTCATAATCTCATTTTTTAATGATGTCATTTGCTGGACACAGTCTTCATATGCTTTTTTACGGGCCTCAAAAGCAATCCGTAAATTCTGGTTATTCTGAACAAGATCTTTAAATTCTTTGCGAAGCCTTATCGACTCTGATATTGAATCACATACTAATTTCATGGCAGCACAAAAATGAGGATTAGAAAATTTTTCATTGGAAATAACAGGAAGTTTTATGACCGATTCGTCAGATTCTGTATTACTCAACTCTTCCTCAGAATTAAGATAAAGTAATTTGATACAATGGTAAAGATCCTCTAAAGCTTTAATCAAATTAAACAAATCAGTTTCAAAAGAATGAACAATATCTTCTCGTTCTCTTGTCATTTCCCTATTATAATCAATTTTCAATTTTTCACAGTAGTTTTTAGTAGAAATAAGTTCATTTTGTAACTCTTCTTTATTTTCCCTGATTAAATTAAATTGCTTTTCAGTCTGCTGAAGCTTTTTACAAATATTTTTATGATCAACATACAATTGTTCAAATTTTTTCTTATAATCAGTGAGTTCTTGTATGATTCTTTTTTCATTATCATCTTTAGAATTCAACTCTATTTTTAGAGCAACTTCATTACTAAGGCTAGCTGCTAACCTATTATCCATTTCCACAATATGTGAACCACAGTTTTGAACGATTTCCTTCACTTTAGATTTCATTTCATTATATTCTTTTTCATATATTTTTCTGTAAGTTTCATACTCTTGATGATGAGATTCACCTCTTTCGTCTAATTCTGTGATCCTACTGTAAAGTGTATCTATATGGTTTTCAAGAAAATGTTCTTTTAAAGAATAGCTGGTCAATATTTCCTTTACTTTTTCTGAATAATGTTCCTTAACTTTTTTAATATCATTCTCATGACTGGACCTGGAAAATATTATAATTATATGTTTAATTATTATATATATCAGGTATGATTTTTCAAAATATTAAAATCATCAACTGCTTGACTTGGGATTCAACTTGAATTGAACATTAATATAATAAATATCTTGCATACAATATTGAGCATATGAAAACAATTTAAAAAATAAAGATGCAGGCATTCATCATTCTTCCTTGATAATATTGGGTTGTTTCACATGAAATGTCCTTTTTTATAGTTTCTGAAATACATAAAGGATTTTGCAGGTCTCTGTTGTTTTCTTCAGTTTACATATTTAAAGTAAACAGTTACTAATCCTCTACCTTTGTATTATAAACATTAGCTTCCCAATCAATTACCCACTTCTTAGTATACCTCCAAATATGAACTTGGAAACCCGCGATTTTCTAGTACTATTTTTGTACGAGTTTAAACTCGGCCATTGAGGCCGCTAGAAATATTTGCAAGGCGTTTGGGGAAGGGAGTGTTAATGAACGGACCATTCGCCGTTGGTTTGCTAAGTTTTCAGCTAGGGATACCCACTTGGAAAACTTTCCCCGAGGAAGACCTCCGTCCGTAATAGACAAGGATGTCCTCAAACATACAGTAGAAAGAAACACCTAACAAACAGTTAAAGGACTCTCAGCACAACTAAATGCAAGTGCATCTACCGTTTCCAGGCATTTAAAGTGTATTGGAAAAGTAAAAAACCTCGACACATGGGTACCTCATGATCTCACTGAGCGGCAGCAAGACCTCATGTTTCAAAACATACCGTGCAAAAATTGAAAGAACTGGGCTACGAAGTTCTTCCGCACCCACCATATTCTCCCGACTTGTCTTCAACAGATTACCACCTGTTCAGGAATTTAGACAACTTTGTCAAAGGAAAACTTTTTGAAAATGATGATCAAGTGACAAGTGCGTTTTCAGATTTTGTTTCACTTCAAAGCTCAGAGTTTTTGAGTTCGGGGATAAAAAAGTTGGTGTCACATTGGGAAAAATGTGTAGAAAAAGAAGGTAAATACTTCGAACAAAATTATCTTGTTTTCATATTGTATTTTTAATAATCCTTTACCTTGAAAATGGGCATTTTATGTGACACAACCCAATACTATTAAGGTGCAAAAATACTCAACTTAAGGCAACCATTTCCCTGCCATCACAATTCAAAAGTCATAATGCATTTATAAATTTATAATACAAATAAATAAATATTTTATAATCTTATATAGTTTGTTTGAGAGATTATAATCTTTAAAGTTTGATACCAACTATGGTTTACATCAATTAATCTGTTTTAATTTTGTTTGCAGTACTGTGGCGTTAGGATTTTTTCTCTTATTGTATTATGTGGGTTTCACTGCGCAATCCAACTGAAAATTCACTTTTTATAACCTTTCTTTAATGAAAAAAAAAACGAAAATTACCTGTGCAGTGAGCTTCTAACAACTTTGGCAGACGAGAAATCAAAAAATCAAACTAAGAATTAAATTCCAATTCCTCCTAGGAGAATATTAGAATATAAATAAAGCTCCAAACACAAAAATCACATTGTTTATTCATATTTATTTTTATCACATTAGCGTCTTATTATAATTATATTCAATCAAATTATTCCTTCTTATTTGCAATATTGACAAACCTTGCTTATACTTAATTAGCAAGTTTGTTTGTAAATACAAACAATAATAAGATACCTATATTTTATTTTGGTATTCATAGAAGCTATTCATGATTTATTGATGTGAACCATGAGTGGTCTCAAACTTTTGACCGGCAGTGTACATTGTACAGTAATATATATATATTACATAATGTTTGTACAAATATATATTCTTACACATATAAACTTTTTCTTGGGCAATGGTTGTGCAAGAGGTGATTTGGCTGGGTTTAAATGGAAACTGAGTGATCTCTATAAGATTCTTCTAAACTGAGGATCGAACAACTATAACAAAACAAACTAGCAACAAAATGAATACTAGACTCAGGACTAAAGTGCTTACATAAAATGAAATATCAGCACTTTTGATTATTGCAAAATAAACCCTCCTCCTCCTTTCCCTCCAACATTTCTAATCACAATAAATATAATTAAAATCTATTCAATTTCTAAGATTATTAACTCTATAAAATATAAAACAATTGGCTAAAACAGGACCACTGATAGATGTTTAACAATCTTTGAGGGGTCACTTGTAGCTGGGTGGTTAGCATAACAGCGTCCTATGCTAAAGGTCACGAGTTCGAACCCGCAGGTGGTCCTAGGATTTTTTAATGGGGTAAAAAATCCTTTTTTATGCCGCCCTTCGGAGGGGACGTTAAAAGGTGGTCCCGAGCTTGTGCGATGTCAGGTGCTTGTTAAAGATCCCTATCCTAATAAAACCTGGATAGGCAAAATTTAGAACTCCCACTGTAGCATCGTCCGATTAGCCATAGCAGCATAAAGTAATGTTAAATAAATAAACAAACAACAATCTTTTTATCTATACCAGCTATAACCATAGCTTTGTTCACTAATATTTCATTTTCCTTAAATTTATTTCAAGAAGGGTGGTTTCAGTTGTAGTACGCTGGACTATTGATCTTCACATCTTGAGTTCTAACCCAAAATTGGGGAAAATTCAGGAGATTAAAAGTAATTTCAACCAAAATGACCTCCTTTCAAAGTCCACTTAGATGAATGACACACTTCAATATAATGGCACATAAAATTTTATTATTATGCCCTTTCCTAATTTTATTCAAAATTATAATAACATACCAGTAGCAAATAGCCACACTCGTAATTACTTAATACTTATTAAAGCTTTCAAAACATAGCCATTTTATATCATTACAACTCCTTTGCAACATAAACGCAAATTTTTCCCACTTCTAGGCGATGTTTTATTATTTTCTAAAATCGAAAACTTGTTTAGTATCAAATATCATTCTAAAAAACCAATAACACTTGAGTTTCCATAGTAACCTGCACATAAAACATGGATACAAAGTCTAACACCCTTTAATATATTTGTTTTATATTTAACATCTTTCCTACAACAGATTTAAATAATATTGTTTTGTTTCAGAGAGGATTTGATTATATATCATATGAATACCTGTAATGTTCTAGGAGATATATAGTTTTTGAATATATTCAAAAAACCAATTTCTGCACAGGCTTTAAAAGCCATTTATTTAAAAATTAATTATTGGACACTTTTTTTCAAACTCAGCCTTAATGCACCACCATTAAAATTTTCAGCTTCATTGATATTTTCATTTACATCAATAATATGGGTGAATATGAGGTAACTTGCTTTTATCAATATAGATAAAAAATTAAAAAAATAAACTAATAATAAAAAATATAAAAAAAATATAAACTAAATATTAAAAAAAAAAAAAAAAAAATGTAAACCATTCATAAGTTAATATACCTAATTTCCTTTTCTTTTTCTTCCAGTTTCTTTTCTCTAATAAATGCAGATTCACACTCATGATCAAATTCCATTTTTAAGGTTTCTAGAAGCCTATTGTTTAAATCAAGAGCATCACATTTTTCTTTCAGACTTCTTTCCAAAAACATTATTCTCTTAACTGACTCATTTAGATTACTTTTCAATTCATCTGTCTGAAAAACGACATTCACTTAGTATAAAACAATATATAATGAATTCAAGTCACACAACGGCCTAGGGCAGTGGTTCCCAACAAACAATTTTTGCCGACCCCTTCATACAAACATTTCAATGGCAAGGACCCCCAAAACCTAAATTTCAGATATATATTTAGATTTTTATTGAATTACACTGTGTCACGAACACTGCATGCGAAATGCCTCTTCTGAAACTCTGTATTAAAGAAATTGCCTAGTTAGGGAAATAAAAATGAAGAAAAAAGAACTAGGCACTAGAAGTTTACTTCAACCCAAGAAATATTGAATAATTAAAAGTGACTGTTAAACCTGGCAGATGGTCCTAGAATTTTTTAAAGTAATGAAAAATCCTTCGTTATGGTGCCCTTTATAGGAAAGGTAAAATGGTAGTCTGGCCAAGTTAGGACCTCGTATAAGATTCCCACCCTAATAAATTCTGGGTAAAAAAAAAATTAGGACTTCTTTTTCATACCGTCCTATAGCCACAGTAACATAAAATTACCTTAATTGAATAAAAATAACCAAAAAATTAAAACTTATAGAAGAAGGTATTTATTCGAATATTCATAAAGAAATCAAATATTGTTAATTATCTTCTGTGATACATCTTTTCTTGAAAACCATTTTTTTAGAAATGTTAAAAAATGCCCAATTTCAAGGTTGTGATTGTGAAGTAGCATAAGTGATTGTCAGTGAACACAAGGAATCGTATCAAGTAAAATTTTAAATTTATCCGTGTAGAGCGTGTGGTTCTTATTAAAATCCAAGGCTTTACAAATATTTTTTGTAATAAGGTACAATTATTCCCAATGACATTTCGCAGAAGGCCTGGACATCGTCTGCAGACCCCTAGGGGTCTGCGGACCACCAGTTGGGAACCACTGGCCTAGGGTAAGAAAACGTTTGCAACAAAATAAATTCCTGGTAATACTATTTTGAAAAATAGAGGGATAAGCTTAAAGGGGGAGCATTACTAGTCAGAGATAAATAAAATACAATAAGTGGTTAAATATTAACTGGTCAATGAAGGATTTATCAAACATAGCAGTTTTGTAAGAAATTAAATAATTACGAAATAAATAAAAATATAATCGGCATATTTACCTCATTCAACTGAATACTTTTCTTAACTAATTCTTCTCTCAAATCGGAAATTTTATTTTCAAGTTCACCCTGAAGGTTGTGTAAAGACGATCTACTTTTAACAAGTTCATCCTGCAATATAGAGATGGAAGCATTTTTGGAACTTAATTCGTCTTGAAGTAAAAGTAAAGATGAATTTTTTGATTCTAATTCGTCTTGTAGCGCAAGTATAGATGCATTTCTTGAATCAAGTTCATTTTGAAGAGAATGCAATGAACTTTTTCTAGATTCAAGTTCTTCATGAAGCTTCTGAATTTCATCATTTAAATTCACAATAGTATCTTCCATCTATAAAAAAAAATTGATCATAAACGAAATTTAGTTGTACAGTCATTTACTTCTAAAAGCAAAGGCTAAATAACAATAAATTAACAAACTAAAGAAATAATGTCAGCAATATTTTCACTAATCAGAACAGATAAGCATACAAAAGAATAAAATATTTGTGAAGAATGAAATCATTCTTCACAATTATTTTAATGTAATCATTCATTCACCCTCAACCGAACCATCTTGTCCTTCGCTATATACCTATCTATTTAAAGGTCATCTATTCATAGGGAATCTATTCAGTTTTCAATTAATTAAAAAAAAAAATTAATTGAAGAATTTGGATGGATGAAAATTCAAGATTATAATATAACTAACCAGATATTTTATTATGAGAATAAAACAGTAAATAAAATAAAAAAACTGGAAATGAAGAATGCAATCAGTTCTACTTCTCTTCCTCGGCAATTTATATTTACCAGAAATTAATTATAAAACTGATTATGTATTCGATTGGAGGATATATAAGCAGAATAATAACATAAAGTATATAATGTACACGCATGACATTTTCTGATAGAAAACATTAATTAGATGGTTTTAGAAAGAAATAAAAAATAATTGTATTGGAGTTTATACTTAAAATAATCTTTTAATCAATTTTAAGAATAAAGAAAGATTTTTAGAAATTTTTCAAGGGAGTATAAGAACTTATTTTTAGATCCAAGAGGGTGTGAATACTTATTTATAGATAGAGGAAGATCCGATCCTTAAAAAAAAGTTGGAAAATGAACTGACATATTATCATATCTAATAGCTTCAACCATCCAACTATTAATTTTATTAAAATATTAATAAACAATGAAAGTATTCAAAATACTTCCATGACTTCAATGCAATAAAAATAAATATGTAAAATTATTCTTACCTCTAATTCATAGCCAGAAGAATAGTCTTCACCAGAAGGATCAATATGATATTTTAATTTACTCTTTCTACAAGGAGCTAAAAATTATCAATAAGAATATTAATTATTCAAAAACACATAATTTTCACAATTTTATAAAATTTAAAACAACGAAAAAATAAAAATTTATTAATCTAAAAATTTTGTTCAAAGGATGAGACGATTAGAATGGTGGTAAAACATTAATAGGAAATATTGAGAAAAAAAATTTACTTAACGAAAAATTTAGCTGAAAAGAAAATATCTCATAATATACCTAGTACCTATTTAGCTAATTACTCTTAACCAAAACCATCTAAATGACTGATAATTGTTGAAGTATAACTTTTATTAATCAAAAGAAGGAGTAAAAGCAACTAATTAATTTTTATATAATTATGATAAAGATCATTTAATAATTTACAAATAGCTAATATAGAAGAAGCCTTTTATTCAGAATAAATTATACCCGATATTCTACAACAAACAATCTTACATGAAGCTTCTTTTTCAGTTTTTTTCGTATAGACTTCATATTCACCTTCAGAAATATCTTGGTGGTGTACATTATGAAAATTAAAGTTATAATGTTTAACCTAAAAATTAGAGGGACTTTTAAAAAAAACAGAATTAATTCTGCTGAAAGAATTATTAAATTATACTTGAACTGCTTTATACTTACAGTATACAGAAAGACATTAACTAATTTATTGCAAAAAGTGATAATACAGTTAACTATGTTCAAGCTGGTGGGTCATCAACAAAGTATCAACAGATTTAGAAGTTACCTATTTTCCATGACAGTATGAATGATTTGATAAGCCACTAAATTCATAAACCCTGAAAATATTCATGAGATATCTAGAAAATTATTCTTTCCTACCTCTATAGTCAAGAATTATTCCAAATCTATAAAGACAAATTGCCTGCAGATGGTTAGAACTTGCCAGAGATCCCTTCTCTGATAATGAGAGGAATCAACCAATGATGGTCAGCACCATAGGGTGAGGAAGCGAAGATTACAAGGGTTGTACTGGCGGCTCCTCTGGTCGCAGGCGGGAAACGCCTCTTTGGTCGGCTCGGGACAAATGAGGTAGGTTAGAGCCAGAGAACTCGCCCATGAGTCTGCCAGGAGACTCTGAGGAGGCAGCCCATCCACCTGGCTAGGAGGGCGAGAGCTGATAACCCTCACCTCTGAAACTTTTCCATCCTGAGACCACAAAAAATGAGGAGGCCAATACCTACCCAGGGTTGTAGCGCCATGGAGATAGATAGAGATAAGACAGAATCAAATTTCAAGGATTTCAATTAAAATTTTACCGAAGGCTATCGTGGTAGCGCCTACCACAATAGTCTTTGGTAAAAGCATTTGGCGCATGTTAACCAGCTGAAAGAAAGGCACCTCGAAAATATTAGAATCTTAAGTTCTAACAGAAAACCACATGGGGAACTGACAGGACATTTCTGCTCAGAATTTACAAAGCATTGGTGGGTTCATGGCTAGAATATGGATATTTTGTGAATGGCTCTGCCTTAGCATATTATCTAAGCTGGATGTTGAAGGAAACCTTATAGGAATTCACATCACTATTGCTACTTTTCTAACGAGTCCCACATATAGTCTTTGTGACAAAGCGAGGATCCTAAAGACTAGCAATAAACTATATTAGAAAATTATACCTGCAGCCGACACATCCTTCTAACAGATATATATTTTGCCCTCACCTCTCTGAAGAATTTCTATGCAAGCCAAATGCCACACTTCCACTAGCCAATAGAATACACGCCGCTATTGCCAAGATTAAATAAACTGAGATTAATACAATAGAATCACATATCCCACCTTGGACCTTTCAAAGACCCACAATATCTATACAGTTAATCAAGTTAAAGGAAGACAAATCTCAGTCATCTGACTTCCAGGAAAAACTTCCAAAACTCATTGACTCCATACCCAACAATCTCACAATTTTTAGATGGTTCTAGGACAGAAACAGTCATATCTACCTACATAACCACATACTCTACACATAAATTCAAGCACCACTAACTATGCAACATATACACCCCAGAACTCAATGCAATCGTTCAGGCTCTGGTATCGATCAGTTGTATTCCAAAAGACCTATCACAACAAGAATCCAAGAATATGTATTAATGCTTGGGGAAATAAGCAAAAAGGTTCACCTTATATGGGTCCCGGGACACAAGGGCATCATCGGAAATGAACTAGCAGATCAAGAAGCTAAGAAAGCAAGGAACCATTTGGCCATGGAAGTGCACTATTATCTTCCTCAGATTTGAAGGAAAGGATATAAATAAGATTAAAGGTGATGTGGGAAGAGAGTCTACCAATAAAATTGAAAGAAATAAAAAGCCATGGAAAAGCTTTCGCTGCAGCAACTAACACAAGGAGGTAGCACATACATGTCTGTGGATTGGGATCACCCATAAGCACCTCATCCAAAGGAAACTACCTCCAAGATGCATAACTAGTGAGGTACTGCAATTATTAAGTATAGATGTTTATAAAGGAAAGCCATTTAAAAATACTTACAGGATGTTGATGAGTTTTGCACCTCTAAACCAAACCAACCAACCAAATCTATAAATCAAGAACTTGCTAGCTGTTTTGTCAGTTGTACATCTAACTAAAGGCTCCACACCATCTAATCACAACCCCTTTCTATGTCATACTGGTAAAAAATCATTTGATGAAATTTTTTCGAGCTTGAAGATTCTTAATAAAATATGGTCATAAGATGGTTGCAGTTTGTTGATTTATTTAACGTCACTTTTATGTTACTGTTGCTAATCGGACGATCGTTAATTGGTTACACAAAAAAATATCATTGAAAGAAATTACAACCATAAGTTTGGAAGTAATTTTTATTAAGGGGTATAATTTTATCAGTATTTTATTTACTGTCAAGAGAAAAATCTCACTCATCATTGATAAATGAGTGCATGCATAGAATGGAGGAGTAAGCAGCAGTAGAAAAATATAGGAGTCCAACATAGCAGTTAATTATAAATGGAAGTGATTAAAAATGATTTCAAAAGATTAAAAAAATCAAGAATCAAACTGGTAATACAATATGAATTGATAGTATCCTTTTCATATATTCATCACCACTCCTTTATTTCACCAGTGTCTCAAGAGCCAACTGTGGTAGCAACAAAAAGATTTAAAAAAAGGTAATGATTATTTGAAATTCGAGAATTCACCAAATAAGATTAATGGAACAATAAAAAAATAAAAATAAACATAAAATAAAGACAAATTATTACTATTTCTAGAACAATGCCTAGAAGGTATTGTCAGGGTCAAGATCACCACTAGATTTTTAATCCAATTTCTGAGTATCCACTTAAGAGCCTAAAGAGGGTCTTTTCACTGCAGAATCGAATCATGATTAATATGAAAAAATGAATAATTATCCTGTCACAAGTGTACTTTAAATAGTACTTTACTTGAGAGAACAACTAATGATAAGAATAGAAATACTCAGACACCACATATTTATTAAATGATACAGCTATACCTGAACTAATTTGACTTATTGAGAAAATATTTGTTTTCTTTCTACAGCAGCTACTTGTCATAAAAAAAGAAAATCACTCAAAAAAACAAACAAACATTGTTACACCAGAGTCAATGTTTTAATTATTTCAGAACCAACAAAATTCAAATAAAAAATCAAAGAATTCAATTTAGAACTATATATACCATCATCATTTGATGATCTACCTAGTTCTCAGGAAGAAATAAGAATTAATTTAGTTAAACTATAAAAAGTGGGTTCTGAGATACATTGTAGTAATGAGAATTGATTTGTTGATAATTCTATGGGAAGATGATTTTATACACTTTTATGAAGCTAAGAAACTTCACACATCAAACAAAATGTTTCACAAACATCTCCTCGGTCATTAGAGCAAATTTGAACAGGGTATGGTAATGATTCACAAAACTTAAATTATATTTTAAGTCAGCACAGCTCCATAGGTGTGGGTGTCCCTAATTATTGACAAGCTAATCATAATACAGTTCTTATAATCATAATTAAATTCCTGTTTAAGAGTTAATAAATTTGACTAACCGGAGGATGTTTGCAGTCAATCTCTTTACCCTTAGAAATGCGAAATTTGTGTAAAAAATGACATTCATGAACAAATTATCATAAGAAATTAAGCTGTCATCTTTTTAACATTTAGTTTAATCCTCCTCCAAAACCAACACAGATGTAACAAAAACTTATCAAAATACATGTACCAGCAATTTATTATTTCTTCCTCTAACAACAATATTTACAAGCATAGAAGTATTTCTTATGAATTGTAAGCAATCTAATGACAATTACTATTAAACATAGGACAATTCTAACTTCTGTAAACTTACATGATTTTGTCCAGCTTCGACGTTTTTATAACTGAATCGTTCCATTATCTCAGATCATCAAGTGATATATAGAAAAATTTTAAATCACTTTTACAAAGTGATAATTTGAATGTTTGTAAACGGAGATTGAAATTAATATAAATCATCAGGAAATTTCACATCAGGTTTAACAATTCGAGTCGTTCATTATTATATCACACATTAAAAAATTAATTTATATACATTTAACGTGTGAGTATATATATATATCTCCAGCAGTTTAAAAATAAACTTCTTTGTCCAGCGGTTACCATTTGTCAACGGCTTCGCGTTGTTTACAAGAAGACTTGATAACGAGAAACTTTTCGGTGATATTTCTGAAATCATGGGCCATACTCCTTATTCAAACAATTTCATAACTAATAAAGCATTATAATCTTTTATAGGATAATATCGAATGTAGCATATCATTATATTTCATTTTAAATTGACTGGAGAATTGTGGCGCCAAAATGTTACACTTTCAAAGGAATGATTTCGTAAAATGTGTGTTTCTTAATAATATTAACAATGATACCATGTTGTTTATTTATCAACTTGATTTTCTTTTTTGTTACATTTTGTCCAAAGCTTAGCTTTTGGCATGTCTCATTATATTGTGATTAATATTTTGAAACTGTTATCACCATATCAATTTTCCTTTGATCTCATTATGAAAATATGAAATTTGTATATTTATAAGTTTTTAATTTGAAACGATTCAATGCACAAAATAGAACTGAGATAATTTATTCGTTTCAAATCGGACAATTGAGTTTCATCAAGTTTTAAGATCAAGTTAGATAATTATCAGGAAGGTTACCACGGACAAAGGACGATCACTTATGATCACTCTAAATCGAGCAGTGACAGTGAAGTGGAGCAACCGATGAATTTAGTGACTAATCACGATCACAACGCACAATTTATAACAGCTCTCCTGAAAAGTTATACTTTTCCTCATCTATGTATACAATGCTGCGCTCCGAACCTTTTTTAGGAATTATGATAAAAATCCTTACTCATGACTAGTCTAAAATCAGAAACGCATACTAAAATGCAAGTACATCCGCGTAGACTGGAGCACGTGAGTCTTAATTACCTGTCTTTACTTCGAACAGTTCATTCTACTACACTGCAGGACCATCGTAAGCTGTACGTGCATCTGCTACGTTATGCGAAATATGAACCTTTTTCGACATTTAACAATAAGCTTTTAAGCGTGTCCGGTATGCGACACCGCGAGACAGAACACGTGGTTGTCACTTGGAGCTAGGTCTGGTGAGTAGGGAGGGTTGAGCGAAAGGTCCCATTCAAAGCTCAATAATTTACCCATTTCAAGGTGTTTATTTTTGATTAATTGATCCAAATTTGTTAATTGTGAGTAGTATAGTGTAGAATCAATTGTTTGTCCTGATGGCAATATCTCATAGAAAACAAAAGCCTTGAAATCCAACCATATGAAAAGCATCTTTTTTGGATGCATTCGGGTTTTGACATTTTTATGACATTCATAGCCTCACTACTAGGTCTCCAAGATTTTTTAGGGAATACACTATCGTAAAATATCCATTGTTCATCTCCTGTTACCAACCTGTTCAAAAACGGGTCATTTTGTTGCATGGCGAACTTGTGCAAATGGTTTATATGCTTGTGTATGACAGACACATTTAGTTAATTCCCTGAATGAAATTTGGCAAATAAATTTCAACAGGTGCGTTCAGTTAAGGCATCCTCCCCATAAACAGTGCTAATTTTTCTGAGGTCCTGCCGCAGCTTTCATTTGTTAGAATAATACAACAAAATATGCCTGTAATGAATGACATTTTCATATATATCGCAGGGCAATAGCAAACAAAATACTAGGCTAATTTAACACGAGTTGACAGATATAGTTGTTGACATGTTACAAGCAGAATGAATAACCATCCTTAGGTATTTATTCATCAGATAGGAAATGTATCATAGTGAAATAAAAATAAGCAGAAAAACCGAAAGGACTTATTTGCCAACCCAATAATTGTCACAAATGTATCAAACAGCGAAAACCATTTATTTGTTGGGAAAATCCACTTTCTTTTGGTATCGTAAGGGTTCACAAAAACTTAAATGAGGTTGGCAACGATACGAAAGACGGCTGTGGTATAAGTAATAAACATTAACAGGATTTTATATTTATAACTGGTAATGGCAGGATTTAAAGGTGGAAAATGCGTGTTATTATTCAGTTGCAAAATTACTTAGCTCACGGCTTCTGTCTAAAAACTTAAAGGTTAGAATTTATAAAACTATTATTCTTCCAACGGTTCTTTACGGATGCGAAACGTGGCCGCTTACTTTGAAGGATGAAAAACGGCTTAAGGTTTTCGAGAATAAGGTACTGCGTAAAATATTTGGTCCGAAGAGAGATGAGGCCACAGGAGAGTTTAGAAGGTTGCACAACGCGGAATTGCGGAGTTTGTACCCTGTGAATATAATGGAGTTGATAGCATCGCGGAGACTCAAATGGGCGCGTAAAGTTGTTGGGCTTAGTGAGGAACGGATTCCGAGAAAGTTGGTATTCGCTGAACCGACTGGTAGGCGTCCGAAAGGTAGGCCGAAGCGTCGATGGGAGGATTACATTAAGGCTGATCTCGGGGGCTTGGGCTTGACCAGTGAACATTGGACGAGTCTGTGCAGGCGAAGTTTGGTGGTATCGGCATCGAACCTTCGGGTTCGGTAAGCCTATTATTATAACTGGTAATGGGCGTAGGCATGGGAATACCATTATCACCCCTCTAAAAATCCTGGTGACAAATAAAAAGGGTATTGGGGTGAAAGGTGTGGCTATATACTGTTAATTCTATTAACTACGCACTTGTTTTGAATTTGACATTGGAGCCGGAAGACCACCAAAGGGGAGGAAGCCTTTCAGTGTGGGAATGATAAAAGTGGTCCTCGAGAGTTAAATGGGAATTAGGGCTGTAAAATACTGCAGCCAATCTCCTATATGTGAAGCAGGGAGTGTCCATAAATAAATGTATAAAAATAGTGTTTAGAAAATAAAGATTTTTAAACTGTTTGGTATAACTAACATTGATGATACTATTAAAGATTACATTTAGTAAAGTTCAGCAGATCTGCCCTATGAGGTCAGAGACAACAAATAATCATAAATCATTCTTTGAAAGGAATGAAACAGGAATTGTCAAAAACTCCAAATACGACACTCTAAAGACAGAATGAAACTTTTTGATTGCTAACATGTAAACGTAATCAATAAATAAGAAAGATTAAAGGCTAAACTATATTCAAATAATTGATCAAATGTTTCATCTTCTTATTTATCTTCCTCTCTCTGCCATTACTAGCGTGGAGGGGCCTCAATCCAAGTTTTTTCCCCAATCCTCTGGAAATATCCATCGTATAAAATCCTTGGCCTTCCGCGTGGCCTCTTGCCATTGGGCCGAGCTCCCACCACTTTTATGGTTTCGGGTCCTCGCTCGACAAACCTGACGGAACCATATTAGCTGTCGCTTCTCGAGGGTGGTTTTCAGCTCCGCTCTAAAAGCCCCCATACTTTATACCTATATTATATTATACCTGTTGTGCAACTTGGTTGTGTCGGTGACGATGCTGGACCGTTAGTGGGTAGATTGGTCGACCATATCCAAGTTTTACAACCAGGTTAGGTGAAATCAAACCCACTTTGATATTATGGGGCGTGGTCTAAAGTTGTGCCAACTGTTGGAGTGTGTATAGAAGTAAATTTTTTCACTTGTATACTTGACAATAAAAACAGAACTATGTAACCAGCGACTATCCATGATGATGATGAACGTTCCCTCTCAACTGATGTTATCAAGCCGCATTGACCAACGTGCTTTGCCTCTCCACAACTTGGTTGGCCAACCACGTTCCATATGGAAGTCTTAATTATTTAATTTCTTATGCCGACTCTTCTCATTTTTCCTGCGACTACGTAAATGTTTATAAAACAACTTAATTTTTAATTTATTTTGATAATTGTGTTGAAGAAATGGATAAGACTCTTTATTTATCAGATCAGTTGTTTACTTTAAGCTCAACTTCACTGTATCTCTATTTTTTGTAATATTATAACTGTTTAATAAAAAGTTGGGAGAACCCCTAGATTCGCATAACCTGTCTGAGCCTAAGAAAGGGACAGTCTCCAATTAATGAGGTAAAGGGAGAAAATTAAAGTGTATTGTTGACTGCTAGTGCAATCTTAGCAAAAGTAGTCCTGATTCTTTCAAAAAGTTGTGTTATACTTGAGCTAATATTATGGCCTAACATTGTGAGGGATCATAAGGGTTAGGTCTGATGAAAACTGTTTCCAGTTTAGAAGTTTTTGGCAAACAATAAATAGCTGAAACTATTTAGTTGTTTCATTTTCTGACCGCTACCCAAAATAATTCTTTCCAGTATTTTTATTCCATATACCATCAACAGGTAATTTCTGGTGTGCTTAACCATCTTTGATAGGAGGGAAGGATTTGTCAGTCTGTAACTCATTACACAATAAAAAAAAAGAAGCAGGAATACTGTCAATGCACATAGAGAAAAGTTAGTGAGAGCAGAGCGGGTCATTTCAGATTTTTTAAGGATCAACAATTCCTGCCTTCCACCTCCTCCTGAATTACCTTACATTTGGATATTGTTGAACCAGTAACTAAAATTTCTCAGTACATAACACAAAATAAATAAAGAATTTACAATAGTATATCTTTATTTAAAAAAACAAAATTCAAAATATTGTTTGATCTTTATTCATTAGGAGCTCTAATATTAATTATTTGATTATAGATAAAACAATTTAATCAATAGGATAACAAAAAATACTAAGTGATTTTAAAACAAATATTTTATTTCAGTCAAATGATTTTTGTTTGTGTTGATGTGTTATTTTTTAAAATGTTCTACACTAGTCAGTCAAATGTAAGAAAGAAATGACTTGAGTCTTTCCTATTTTTAAAATATTCCTTAAATCTCTACCTTGACTCGTGGAATTCCGGAAAAATAATTGCACTTTAGGTTTTTTTTTTATTTATTTGTTGTATAATAGTAATTAGATTATTTTGTCACTACATTTTTTTTCATTTCTTCTCTGCGCATAAAAAGTAAATCACATATGCTCACTGTTGAAAAAAAATTACAGCTATCCTCCAAAAAACGTTTGTTAAAAATAATATACATTGAGTAAACTACATAATAAATAATAAAATCCTGCTAAATTTTATTACTTTTATAACTACAATCTTATTTAAATTAATTACAATTATAACTAATAATTATAAGAGGATTAAATTCAGTAACTAAAAGTAAAAAAAAGAAAGTAAAAAATTAAATGAGCTTGTATTAAATTTTTAATTACATTCTGACACTTTCAATATGATCTAAGTAATCTTCCAAATCAGTGTTTATTTCTTCTGGATCAACAACTGATGACTGTGAATTATACCCTTTTTCTCCTTCAGCGAAATCTTCAGGACGGTCTTTTTGTTCTGGAGGGTACTCATATTCTACATCTAATAGATTTTCTATGGCTTCGGTAAAAGGATGTATTGGATTACCAAACTCATCTGTCTTCTGAACGTTTTCTATTATCTCTTCTTTAGGTTGAGGCGGTTTAGTATTAGGCAACTTGAAAGATTTCATTTCTTGAGTTGAAGATTTTCTTAAATTTTCATCTTCTTCGGGGTTAGTATGTAGTATATGAACAGGTAGATGATCTGATCTTGGAGGAAAAACAAACTCTGAAAATAAGATATTGAATAAGAAAAGAACTATTAATATATTATGCTTTATTCAAAGTGATGTCATCAAACATAAAATAATAACTTCTAATCATCAATCTTAATTGAAACCTAGGGAACTTTATAAAGAAGATAAAAGTAATTTTTTTAAGTTTGACAAATGAATGATGATTCAACTACTATAACAATAAGGTATAAATAGTTTAAAAAAGACTATCACTTTATAACATATGTTATTAATTTTACCAGAATCATCTGCTTCAGTTGCAAGAACTATTGCATTTTCAAACCATTCATCGGCTGACCTTAAACCAGGTGTCCAATCACCTTTTAGAGCAAACCAAAGATACTCTTTTGGGGGAAGCTTCGAAGTGATATATTCAGGTATTAGATTATCTTCAAAAACCTTCAATAAAAAAAAAATAATAATAACTAAAATTTAATACAAATAAAATAATAAGGTAAAAAATATTGAGGATGTATAGTCGACTGTAGAAACTATTATAGGTGGAAATAATTGGGAGTCAGTCTTTTGTTAAATATTTTAATTTTACGGACGTTTCGGCTCAACCTTGTGAGCCATCATCAGCGCATTACTGAGCCATGTCCAAGCACTTGAGTTTATGCTTGGGCATCGCTCGCTTATTAAAATATTTAACAAAAGACTGACTCCCGATTATTTTCACCTATAATAAGATAAAAAATTTCAGATGTAACATCAATCAATTTATAATACCAAAAGGCAATACAACTGACTTTTGAATACATTCTTATAAATTATGGTACTAATGAGATAAAATTAATGATCTTAGTTAAGTTTAAACAATGACAAAGTGATGGTTAAACAAACTGAACAAGCTGAAAATTAATTAAGGCACGGAAGTTATGTTATTTACACAAAATCAAGCTGTAGTCAGCTTATTATAAATTCTCTGATTTATTAGAGAAAAAAAAGAAAAGGAAAATCACTTTAACTTAAGACCACCAGAGAGGAGGTTAACCCTTTGGCGACTGAGTATGGTAGAATTCAGCAAGCTTGCTGGACCTAGTGGTGGTGATCTGTGCGCTTCTAAACAGTATAATTTTGGATCCTGGAATCATGTATTTTCTTTTATTCCACATATTTTCCCATCATCCTTTTTGATTCAGACTCAGGATCGGCAAAAGTGGATTTAAAAATTAAAAGAAAATTGTTTTTCTCCATTTTTCAACTAAAATAATTTTTGTTTGATAAATAACCACTGCACCACACGCGAACATATTTCACAGTTTTTGCAGTAGTATTTTGGTTAGGACTTTTCCTTTCTTTTTTGCACATCACACAATTCCTATTCTTCTCTAATAAACTTTTTTTAAATATTTCACTTTCAATTCCAATTAAAGTTTTTGGAAAGGAACAAATTGAGCTATATAAAGCTAATTCTAATGTGTGTAAAATAATTTCCTATAATCTCTGTAAGTAATGAATCCACGACCCTCCATGGGTTATAGAGTTATAGGCTTTTTTTTTTTTTTTTTTACTTTCAGTTACCCACATTTTTAATTACATTAGGCTTAGGTCAATGTCAATAGCTAGATTTTCTAAAGGGTAAATTAAAAAAAAAGAATGACTCTCTGAAGTGCTGAATAATAGTCTTTATCTTCACCATAATAATGCCTCCATATGGAGATGAATTGTCTCTAAAGTGTAATATTTGCAAAATTGTCACAGACCTGTTTCTTGAAATTAACTAAAACAAATTGGCGTTACCAATAATTTATCAATACTCCAATATTCATGCAGTGTTAACTTCATCATTTGCTTCATGTGAAATGTAATAATACCAACAAATAATTGGTAACAACATTTCATTAGTTTTTATTTGTATCCAGTCCGCCTTTGTACTACCTGCTTCTTTTTTACATTTTATAATTTAAATTTATTTGTTCGCAGATACATCGCACAATTTCCAAGTTTAAAAATCTGGTGCTGGCAACATACAACTTTCACTAACCCCGGTTGTTAAAATTGATTTAAGAACTATTAAATAAGTTAAGAGTTAAAAGATAGGTAAGTGAAAGTAAAAAATCTGGTGTGCGCAACACACGACTTTCACTTACCTCCGTTGTTAAAATCAATTTAAGAATTTTTAAATACATTCAAAGATACAAATAAATTGTTAAAGAATAAATAATTTTAAATTTCAATAGAAACATGTGTTTTTATTAAATAATATATTTTATTTTTATCTAAGACAATCAGTTAGTTTTATCAGCTTTTCATCATTCTATATTAATCTTTAAAATTCCATGAATTAGATATTTTTTTCTAAAATCATTAGCTATCCAACGGTATACTACACATCTATATTACTATTCTTGTGTTCAAAAATACAAAAATTGTATAAACAAATATTTTTGCACATTTCTCCTTTAGTTGTTTATCAAATTCGCTCAACTTGCATATTTACCCATTATTTATCAATGCTAATAAGATAATGTACCAATTTTTTTGAAATTGCTGTGCAAAATTAAAGCCCATCAAATTTTACATCAATATATAGAGTTTAATCAAAATCGTTTAAGCCGTTTTTGAGTAAATCGTAAAAAGGTGCAAAATGCATGGGATAAATTAGATCTCCCGGTCAGCTGAATACCCTAAAACGTGTATTTCCGTCAAAAACTGGAATTCGAAAATTTTCACGATCGCAATACTTTCCCTTACTATATATTTGATATATAGGTAAGTGAAAGGAAAAAAGTTTAAAGAATTGTATTCAGTTTTGTTGGAAACATATGTTATAGATTAAAATAATATAACAATATAAAATAGATACATACATAATTCACAGAAGTTAACGCCCTATTTATCATTTTGCATTACCTTTCACAACTTTGAATATAATATAACATTTTTTCTAAAATCTGCTTCTTAACACTATAATAAACATCTGTATTACTATTTCAACGTTCAGAAAATAAAAATAAATTTGCCTATAGAAATATTTTTCCTCTTTTCTCCGCTCGTTGGTTATACAACTTATATGTTTAACTGTTTTTTAACAATGCTAATAAAATGATATGGTTTATTTTCTGAAATATTCAAAATTAAAGGTACTTTAGAGGAAGAAAATTCAGCATTTAAGCTCTGTCCGACTATTTTAATCAGAATGAAACCTAGATGATATTAAAGCCCATTAAATTTTCATCAATAAAGTTAGTTTAACCAAAATTGTTTTTGTGAAAATCGTAAAAATGTGCAAAATTCATGGTATAAAGTGGCTCTTCTGTTTGGCCGATTTTGATGGAAAATTTGCTGTAACATCTCAGGCAATACGCTTCTTAAATATGAAATTTCAGTATTATACAACTTATCGTTTTTGAGCTAGACACCACACACACATACTTTTTTGTGGGACTTAAGTCGTTTAAACTCATGACACCCTAAAACATGTGTTACAGGAGAAAACCCGAATTTGAAAATTTTCACGATCACAATACTTTCTCTTTCTATTTCATATATAGGTAAGTGAAAGTAAAAATATTGAGAAAAAAATTCTCCTTAAATTCCGTTTTTGATGCAGAATATTTTGGGTTAAAATCATGAATTTTTGCATTAACGATTTTTAATCTTTTTTCTTTCTTGGGATTCATCTTTGTCAGAAGAATCTTCAGAGGTCTCTATATTTTCAGACATATTTCTTCTCTCCAAACCTGATTTCAATACAGTGTTCCCAAAAGAAACATTCATTCCTACATTGAAGAACTCACAAGTTGAATCAGAAGCCCCTTCGCTATCGCTTCAACTTGCCAGAATCTCCAAAAACCCCTCTTTATAAACTTTTCTTGACATTTTTAAGTGCAGACCACTATTTGAAGCCACAAAATAGACTGAGAGGGCCTACAAGGCTGGGCAGAAGGGATGCACGGAGAAAAGGGTAGGAGTAGGTAAAAAGTGCAGTTGTGTGTAAGGACTAAATGCATTATAACAAAAAGTGGATTGGTACAACATCGATTGCTAATGAAAAGTACTGTAAGCTACTTAATAGTTCATGGACCAAAAATGCTGGACAAACCAAGCAATTAATGTAGCTCTAAGTCCATGGACCTCACCTGTGAGCGAGCTAGTACAGTAGCTCACAATCTCTAAGGGCCAGTTTATACTGGAGGCGTTTTAAGCAGTGGCGGGTTCCTAGAATCCCTATATTTCGAAGTCAATCTGAAGAGTCGTTACCATTTAAAACGCCCAAAACGCATCCAGTATAAACAGGCCCTATGACACAGTGGGCTCCAGCTACTATAGCTATAGGGTCAACATTTGCAAAACTCATTCAATAATTGTTTTTATCTGGTTGAGTATTCTTCAAGCATTAGGTTAAATAATTTATATCCTCTGAATTTTTTTAATAATACTTGTGTAATGAAGATCTATGTAATGATTATTTATGACTTCATCCTCATATTATTGATTATATTTTTAACCTCTTAATCTCTATGAGAGGAAAGTTATGGAGGGGAAGAGAAAAAACATTTTTTTTTCTTCTTAACGGCTCAATTGATTTTCACAAAACAAAAAAATGTTAGTAAACTGAAGGGTCAATACTGATACCACACCAAATACTGCCTACACAGACTCGTCCAATGATCACCGTTCAAGCCCAAGGCCCCGAGATCAGCCTTTACACAATCCTACTATCGACGCTTCAGCCTACCTTTAGGACAACTACCAGTCAGTTCAGCGAATACCAACTTTCTCAGAATCCGTTCCTCACTGAGCCCGACAACTTTGCACGCCCAACTCAATTATATTCGCTGAGTACAAGCTCCGCAATAGTGCAACCTTCTAAACTCCCTAGTGTTCTTGCCTCTCTTGGGAACAAATATTTTACACAGTACCTTATTTTCTAAAACCTTAAGATGTTCATCCTTCAAAGTAAGCAGTCATGCTACCGTCCGTAAAGGACCGTTGGAGGAATAATAGTTTTATAAATTCTAACCTTTAAGTTTTTAAACAAAAGCCCCGAGCTAAGTAATTTTACAACTGAATAATAACACATATTCCCCGCCTTTAACTAGGACTTTATTTCCTTCTGGATTTCATTTTTTCTTGTTATCATTGAACCTAAATACTTAAGTTTCTCCATGTGTTCAAAAGTATGTCCTGAAATCAACTGAACCTGAAATAAGGTTTTTATTAACGCACTTGCTTGTATTTAGTTGTATAGTTTCTGTGTCTTCACCTAGCAGTACCAAATCATCGGCATATCCTAGAACAGATACACAGAACACGTCACCTTTTCTATGAAATATTCTAATGCTATATTTAATAGAACAGATGAAAAAGAATCACCCTGTTTCAAACCCAATCACACCTCAAATCTCTTGGAGTAATTATGACCGATTCTAATTTTATGGAATGTTTCCGATAAACACATCTCTACTAGGCTTACTAACTTTCTAGGTATTCCCTGTTCAATCATGATGTTATACAGCTTCTGACAGTCTATGGAATAAAAAAAAAAAAAAAAAAGTTAAGGGTTTTCCAAAAGTGTGAATAACATGAAAATGTGAGTAACATTTAAAAAAAAAATTGTTACATTTGTTTTTTGTTATGTTCGATTGTTAGATCTACAATTTGTAGCTATTTTTTTTTTCATTGGAGGGTTCAGCACAATACTTTTTTTTTTTTAATTTCCTGGCGAATATACCCCATGGTGAAAAAAAAAACAGCCTTTTGTCAGCTCTCTCACCATCCATGCTGTGAGTGGTCACTGGTTACAGGTGAAGAGTTGGGATATAGCAGTAAGAACGTAAATTCATTAGACTTACACACTATGTACCCACATACTATGTATTTTACCTATTATTAAGTCTTCAATTGGATATATTTTTTTTTATAACTGTTTTTATATCATTAGTATAAAAGAGTAAAATTAGTGAAAAAAATACTCTAAAAACCAATGATGTTAGACTATCCATGGAACAATTACATTTTTATAAGTATCTCCCATGATCTTTGATAATTGAAGCACTGAGCTTAGGAACATTGAAATGCACTATTAAGATTCTTAGATCTTCTTCAAAAATTGCTTTTCATCAGATGTGTTCTACAACATGTTTCTCCAATTTTATTTTGGTTGGAGTTGTTTTTAAATCTATTTTTTTTAATCCAGTATATTCCAGCATTTTTCACAACTTTAAGATTGTTTAGATAGATAGTTAGGTAATAAGTAATGAATAAATAAATATTTTTTAATGTTCATAAAAAAATGGAATTGTTCCAGTGGCAGACAGAATATTTTTTTTTATTTCTCGAGCATTCCATACAAGTCTGATATCATACCTTTGTAAAAGAGTTTTACTTTTTTATCCCAATGATATAAAGAAAAGGAAATAAATCTTTATAGTTTCATATAGTATAGTGCTACTCTGTTATCCAAGTAAAAAAAATATATTATTTCCTATCGAAGATATAAAAATCTGGTGCGCGCAACACACAACTTTTACTTACCTCTGTTATTAATATCAATTTAAGAATTTTTAAACAAATTTAGAAACAAAAATAAATTGTTTAAGAATTATTTACTGTTGTGTTCTTGAAAATAAATTGTAATTACGTACAACTATTTTATTTGATTTCTTACAACCATATGATCACTGTTGTGTGTTTTGAGAGAGACAATATGCCAACAATGTAATCATATCGATTATATATAATACTCTCCCCCCACAAATTAATTAACTGAGAAATAAAATTTTTAAAAAATTTAGAAATTGTAAAAGGTCCAGATTTGTTGCTATTTATCGCATAACATAGTCTTAAAACCGTTCTGGAGGACGGCGAGTTCGAGCAGATCGTCGGTGGATTCCACTATTAGAGATCGTCCTGATGTTCAGATTCGACATCAGGAATCATGTTCGACCAAGGATTAACTGGTAGAAACAGGGATGCTAATTCTTCGTGGTGGTGGTTAATTTCAGATGGTTCCGGATCGGCAGATGCTTGTGGAGGTTGCAAGGGTGGCTGACGTATCGGACTGGTATTGACGGTTTTTCTCAGTTGGTTTGTGTGTCGTTTGAGACGGTATCCTTTATCGAGTTTGACTTGGTACTGTAGGCGCCCGAATTTTTGGATGATAGAACTAATTTTCCATGTATTCTTGTTGTTGGAATACCATCTTGCAAGAACCCTTTCGCCAATTTTTAATTGTCGTGATAGTGGCAGGTCGAATCGCACTCGCTTTTGAATTTTGGGAGAATAAGGCTTAAAAACGTCGAGCTGGCACCTTATGTTTCGATTCAAATACAATTCAGCTTGAGTTTTGCCATTCTGGAGAGGGGTAGCTCTGTATCTGGATAATATTTCACGGACTTTGTGTTGAATGGTACCTGGCTCAGTATCTTCTTGCTTTTCTGTTGTATTATAGTAGAAATGCAATCTTTGGTAGGGTGCTGAAATGAACACAGAAGGCAGTGGTTGTCGAGTCCGTGATGCAGGTAACTTTGGTTCGACTGTGATTTTGAGTGCGAATCACGAAATGAATTTGGTGCACTGTGAGGTGAGCATTTGGAAGAACATATCCGATTGTCCTGGCCGGGTGATTGATTTTGAGCACGTGACTTGTGTTGGCCAATTTTGTCTATGTCGTTTCCAGCAGGGGATATTGATGGAGTTGGTTGAAGGTTAGAAATTCCGTGGCTGTCAAATTTAGAATTGAAATTCTCGAAGGGTGGTATAAGAACTTGTGGATTTACAGGGACTTGAGTTTGAGGATTACCAGAGATAATTTTTGAAAGCATCTCTATAAGTATCCTTTGGTGGTTATTGAAAGCTTCCATAAGCGATTCAAACTGTCTATGAGCCATTTTGATACAGACAGGAAATGTCGAAGTTGAGAAATATTTAAAGTAGGTTACCTCGATAACTAGACACAACGCTATCGTCCTTCACGTTCACCTCGTTGCCAAAATTTGTTGTGAAAAATTTGTCTTGAAAAGAAATTGTAATTACGTAAACTATTTTATTTTATTTCTTACAACCATAGCACTGCTGAGTGTTTTGAGAGAGACAATATGCCAACAATGTAATCATATCGATTATATATAATATTTACATTGGATTTTTATAGAAAGATGTGTTTTATTAAATCATATGTAATAATATTATCTACAAAGTTTCTGTAACATCACGGGCGTATAGTAGTATTAAATATGAAATTTCAGTTCTGTACGACTTTTCATTTTTGCGTTCGAGCTACCACACCCAGACCTTTTTGCGGGACTTGGTTATTTGGACTCAGGGGATCCTAAAATGTGTATTTCCGTTGAAAACTGGAATTAGAAAATTTTTCACAATTGCAATACTTTCCCTTATTATATATTTCATATATAGTATAGTATATATATATATAGTAAGTGAAAGTAAAAATAGATAGTATATATAGTATGTAGGCACATAGTATGTAAGTAATATCTAATGGCTGTACATTCCTACTGCTCTTCAGGTGTCACATGAGTCCATTACATAACATAGCTGAAGAGAGAGCTAAAAAAAAGACTTTTTTTTTTTTTTCACACTACAGGGTTATATATTTTTTTATGAAAATCAGTCGTCATTCAGGAGAATTTTTTTTTCTTTCTAGCTTTATAACTTCCCTCTCATAGTGATAAAGTGGTTAAAATGTTTGCAAAAGGCAGTTTCCCAAAGATTAGAATTAATGGTGATATGCGTAGAGGTAGATTTCACATGCTAATTCAGCTTGGCCCTTAATTTATTTATTTTTTTCTTAACCCCAATGTAGTTTTAAGATATGCTAAAATTAGTTGATGTTTTCCTTTTACTGTATCTAGACACATTTTAAGGATGTTTACTATTTATCTATTATTCTATGTTAATGCTATCATAGATATTTATTTTGTGAGATAACTTTTATTTTGAGCTGATCTAAAAAAATAAATTTTGCAGAAAAGGTAATAGATACCTCAACGCAATAATACCATACCTTCCTGTTGTTGATTGTATGATAGTGTTATATTAATCAATACTAATTGAATAAATACTATAAATTACTTTTATGATAATAGTTCTTAACTTCATTATGTATTTATAGATATTGAAATTTTGTAATTGATTATCTCATTAACATTTTATTATTCATTCAGTCTCTTGAAATATAAATATTCCTTACTAATTAATCAATTAAAACTTACAATAGACTCATCGGTATAAACATATTTCAAAAAAACGTTTAAACATTTGCCAAGTTTTTTCAGAAATTGGATGGATTCTGAATAAGTGTTCATTTTTTCAGGCATTTTCTGCTTAAGTATTGGTGGGAAACCATTGTAACAGGCATAATGCTTGAATGATTTCTGTAAAATAAATGAGCAAACTTTATTGACAAAATATCAAGTAAATTAAGAGAAAATGTTCATTAAAAGAAGTGAATCAAGTTGCTCTCTTTATATATGATCAAATTATATATAATATAATATTAAAAATAAAAATGTACAAAGTGTGCAATGGTTTGATATTTAAATAATATTTACAAATGTAAAACCATATTGACTTCTCTTAATAGTAGCACTTCCCCATAACATTCTCCATAATTAGACATTAAAGACAGATGAGGTGCAATCCGATATTTGTTACAAAATTATCATTAACTATTCAGCAATCAATTAAGAAAAATTACCATGGCTGACAGTTCCTCTATCCCTAAAACTTTACAGTTAATAAGTTTCTGGAAGATCTGATCCTTGAAGAAATTTGGAAAATGCCTCAACAGAACATATTCAGAGCCCTGTAACAAAGAAATTTATGTTTTCACATAAATAAAAATATTTCAAAAATATATCATTAAAATACTAAATACCAGTTAATGACAAAAACCAACAGGTTTTTAAAGATGTTTGTTTTCATTAAAATGCAAGAAATGCCGTAATCCAAGTGGAATTGTTTTCCCACTAGAAACATCAACTACAACAGGAGTACCATCACGAAGAATAAGGTTGTTGCTTGAATCAAATGTGACCTGTTCGCTCGTAACTGAGGAATTATTCTGAAGACTTTTTATACGAGCAGATGAAATAAGAGATTGTATCTCAGCTTGTAGCTGAAGGGCTTCTGGGAGTGGAAGTTTCTGTAACTGCGAAGCAACATGGTGCCCGAAAATAGTAAATTCGTCTGTAGGCTGTGACCGGGAAGCAATCTTTTTAACTGCAATTATCGCATCATCTAACGAGTAGACCATTTTGGCAATTTTCCTTAAATACTGAGGTCCATCTTTTTCTTTTTTTCTTTTTTGACTGACAGAATACATTTGCATAGTATTATCTGAGGCTGTTTGCTGCAGCTTTGGGTTTGAATGTTGTTGGAAATGTGAGATTGGAAATGGGTGTTGGTGCTCTTCCTTTGTACCCTGCAAAAATTAATTTAATATGATTATTATCTTAAAAAATTATTTAAAAAGAAAAAAAAAACTATAATTCTAATCAAGATTGAGGATGTATGGTCAACTATTGAAATTATAATAGATAAAAATAATGAGGAGTCAGTCTAGTAATAGACTTACTAGACTCACTCCTCATTATTTTGACTTATTATTCTTAACCTTTTTCCGGATTTTAACAGTTAAATATATATTACTAAATGTATAGAACATCTTTTCATTTACATTATTAAATTATTAATCAATAATAATTATCATAACATTTCTATGTTTCGATGTTAGGCCTCATCTTAAGGGCCAAATATAACATAAAATGTATAAATTGATGATGCTAAGATAAGAATCAATGTTTTAGTGAGGTCCTGAAGATGAAGCATGGCCTCGGAACGTAGGAATAAATGTTATAATAATTATGATTGATTAATAATTTAATAAAGTAAATGAATATCTGTCCTATTGATTAATTAATACTGGGTTGTCCAGAAAATAATACAGAATTTCGGTTTAGAAAGAAAAAAAAGAAAGCTTTACAACTGATATGTTTTATCATAGTAGTCTTCACTACTATCAATACATTTCTGCCAAACTGATGGCTACTTTTCAATTCTCTCAGAATAGAACTTCCCATCTTTAGAATAGATAAACTCCAAAAACGGGATTTTAAATTCCCTTTGTCATTAAATTTTTTGATACGTAAATAGTGGTTCAGGTGTCCAAAAAAATGATAATCCATAGGCAAGAAGTCTGGAGAGTGGGATAGATGTGGCAGAGTTTCATATCCAAGCTCCGATAATGTGTTGACATTTATACCAATGAATAATCAAGTAAACGTAATAAGTTTTTTATATAGAGGGGTATTTTAAAGATAGCTCATAATCCTGCATTATGTTGCGAACAAACCAATAACTATTATTCTACCTTTTTTTTGTGTGTGTGTTATTTCAGGTCTAAGCAATTAAAAATATGCGGAACAAATTCAAAAAGATTTCAATGATTCATAGCAGAGAGTCCCAACAATTTGTTTTTTCCAAGACTAAATCCTAAAAAAAAAGGATTACTATTCATGTTTTATTTTTGTGATTTGGGTAGATTTTACTCAGTTTATATTGACATACTCATACAAAAATTAACTATTGTTGCTAAATTAATGCGATAAGTCAAACATGTTCTTTGTTTCAAAAAGGAGAGGAAAATGGTCACCATATGACCAAAACAGCTGATTATGAGTGATATTTCATTGCGTTTAAAAAATCCTAGGACCTTCTACCAGGTTCAATATTTAACTTTAGCTATTCAATGTTTTGTGGATACAAGTAAACTCCTCTTTTTTCTTCATGCCCATTTCCCCAACTAGGCCATTTCTAGAATACAGAGTTTCGGAAGAGGTATTTCGCACGCAATGTACATGATACTTTGCAGCCTACTAAAAATCTAAATATATATCTAATATTTAGGATTTAGGGATCCTTGCCATTTAAATGATTATATGAAGGGGCCACAATATATTTTTATTGGGAACCACTGGGCTAGGTACCTTATGGCTTAAAGACCTGATCTATATGGCAAATAGAAATGTTTAGTACTTCAGTATTACGAGAATCTTATAACAAGCTATAAAAAACATAGATATTTTTTAAAAGCAAATCTGGCAGCCTTATAATCAATAATTCTAGAACCCCTAAAGGTTAGTAAAGCACCTGTTATCATAAAATAATCTAAAAACATCAAGTATTAATTACAACAATAACTTCAGTTTATGAGTATTTGCCACGTTCCATTCATTTTTAACAATTTTTTTTTTTAAATCTTGAGAATTTTAATGGTATATTATGTATCTACACTAGTGATATGCCACAGCTTAGGGAAATAGAGAAGCAGGAGCCTAAAATTCTTAGGAAGATTTAAGGCGCCATCAATAAAAATGGGATTTGGATGAGAAAAATGCAATATAGTAACTGAAGAAATAAGGAAACGCTGAGCTAGGTGTTACATTCACATTTATAGAATGGAAGACACAAGAATGACTAAGAAGCTATTTGATGTCATAACTAAGAGTAAATGTGGGACTGAAGGGCTGAAAAAGGTCCAGAGGACTTGAAACTGTTCAATATCGAAAACTTTGAAGATCACACTAAATGCCAGAATAAAATTAAAAATATGAAATCTGAACAAAGAATATTAAGACTAAAAAAAAATGGATAATTGAATGGAAAAAAAGAACATTCTGAGGGGATGAAGATGTGTTTCTCTCCTCAGAGGGAATGATCACGACAATAGTAATAGAGATATTCATAAGTCTATGGGCTTATAACAACTATCTATTAATGTGTACGACTTTCTTGTTACATATAAAAGTTTCTAAAATCATGCACTTTCTAGCAGTATACTATACCTCTATACTACTAATCATATTTCAGACTTTTTTATGCCTTAATTACATAAAATTTACTTTCCCCATCTAAAGAAAAATGTTTTGTTATAATAAACCTTCAGGAAAGAATGATTGATCTAAATGATAGAGAAAATTGCATCAAAATCTTTAGTGTTGTGTGTTGTTTAGTGGTTTAGAAGCAGTAAACCAAATCAGAAACCAAGAATTGCAACATCATTTTTTACATAGAGATTACTACTATTATTTTTGGAAATCTGTTGAGCATCAAGTAGATAGAAAATTTCAAATTGGTTTTCAACTCAAATAGTTCTTAGAAGCTCAAATCTTGTATAAATTTTAAGGATCATAGTTGGACATTAGCATATATTATATTATAGTTATGATTCTGATTCTTTTCTAACTATGGTCGCCAATCAACATATACTATTTAGTATTAAAATCTGACAGAAGATTAGTTACATACATATTTATTTGATACTAATAGATTGAAAATGTTTTACTAAAGAATTGTAAAAGCACAGTTTCCATCATTTTTATTGTGATTCATAATAAATATTTAGGTTATAGGGTCATCTATAGCATAATGGCTAGCATAACAGCCTTCTATGCCCAAAGCCACAGGTTAAAACACGAAGATTTTTTAATGGAAGTAGAAACTCCTTGTTATGCCGACCTTCGAAGGGAATGTGATAAGATGATCCCAAGCCTATGTGATGTCAGGTACTCGTTACAGATCTCTATTCTAATTAAACCTAGTTAGGCAAAATTTAGGACTCCCACAGTAGCATCGTTTGATTAGCCACAGAAGCATAAAGTACCATTAAATTAGGTTAGTTTTCATATGTAGCACCACTTTATTTGAAAAATTAAAGATTTATTGTCCTTGATACTTGCAGTTTTCACAATTTTTAATGGGGTGAATAAGACCAAAAGGAAGAATAATATATTATATATCGGTATTGGCAACCATTTTCAAAATCAGTATTGAATATATGGGTAATGGCTTTGATAAATCAATATTTAATTAGTTAAAAACATGTGATACTAAGAGGGTTACTGCCAATAATTACAATTCCTAAAATGAAACAACTGGAGTTGTTGAGTAAAGTTATTTCGGGGACCCACCATTAAAGTTCACTTCACTCCATTTTTTTTTATTTTTAATCAATAGATGTTAATATTATTACTTTGTTCTCACCTACCTCCTCTTTTAAGGCTATATGGCCATGAGGTGAGAGTAATTAATGCTAGAGTTAAAAGCCTCCCCGGCACCAAGAGGAGATTTTGTAATTGTTCAATCTCTTCCAACTTCAGTTATCAGGTTGCAGGGCAACACATAGTGCCCTTCATGAGCGTTAACCACAGCCACTCTGCCCTCCAATAATAGGAGTCTTATCTCAGGTAAATATCCATGGTACTTTAAATAGATATGTTGCAATACAAAATATGTTAATATTAAATTTAAACATTCCTTTCCTGCCCCCCTTCTCATAGAAAAACTAATTATGAAACTACATTCCAAATTGACTCAGTGATCAGTTGGTCAGTTTTACACACCCATGATCAGTTTGATTTTAGGGCCTATGAAAATTCGGCTGCTTAAAGCACTCCACACTGGGATGTACTATCATGATTGATCTATACTCCACTTAGCAAAAAGTGTTAAGAAAAGAGTGATAAACTGTAGTTTGATAGTCAATGATTCCTTTTTATCGGTGCATAGGTATAATATGATACACTAGAATTTAATTAGCAATTCAATTATGATAATCAAAATTAGTCAACTTCTCTATATGACACATGACCAAAAACTATAAGAAATTTTAAGATTTTGTCTGTGATCTTCATTTATCCTGATCATCCTATACTATATCATCCCATTCTAAATTTCCATTTATTTTATCAACTTAAGGTACACAGTGAGAAGTAGGGTATGTGTAGGTGAGGAGAAAGCAAGTCTTGTGGGCGTTCACAAAAATAGCAGGAGAGGGGGAAGGCTTATTTTTTAAAAATAAATTTGGATAAAGACATCAAATATAAATAAAATATGATCTGAACATGAAAGATATAAAGTAAACAAAAGAAGATTGGTAAACAATCAAAGAGACACAAAACCAGCTTGACAAGTAAAATATTTACTTGATTAAGTTAAGTTCACAATAATTTGCTCGATGCCAGATAATCTAGATCTAAGGAAGTTCTGCGGATAGGTAACTTTGATCTACTCAGAGATTAGATAGTTTTAGTAATTAAAAATTACAACACATAACTAAATTTTACAATAACTATTACTTTAACCAATAGTGACTTATTTAAAAGTTTTATAAGCTAATAAAATTATAACTACTCACAGGATTCAAATCTGTTCCATCCTCCTCTTCATTTAGCCTCAGAAAGCTGTCAGCAAGATCATACCAAAACAGCCTAGGTTTATATACATCTTTCTTCTCAGTACAAGTTAGCAATGAATTCCTCACTTTACTCCTTTCATGGTTGTAGGTTACCCTAAGACTATGAATTCTTTTCCTTAATGCCTTTGCAGAGCCAAAATTGAAGAGTTGTAGGAGAGAACTTTCTGCCTCATCTCGCTTCACGCGATTTTTGTAATTTGGATCACTTTTCCTCCATAAGCAGGGAAACTTTTTATACGCCTCCATTAATTCTACAATGTCAAAATGTTGTACTGATTCCATTATAACCTTTGACATATTAATGACCGACGCTACTGCTAGAACAGCTGATACAACATTACACTAAACACAGACCAGCTGGTTTCATGATTATTTTATTGTTTATTTTATTAGATTAAAACAAAAGCAACTTACCCATTCAAAACAAACATAAATCAAATTATAAATTACATAATAAAATTAAAAAAGCAAGCATTAATAAATAATTATGAAAACATATAATAACAGTGTGAAAGAGGACGCATCCTAAAAAAATATTCAAATACAAAATAAAATGCATATTTAAAATTCTAAATAACCAAGTCACATCCTATCCATTTTTTCAAAAATTGTTCAACAGATCAAACTCATTGGTTCTAAATAAATAAATGGTCTTAATGTCCGCTAATTTTGTAGTAGCGAAGTAGTGAAAGGAGGACGTACGGAAAATCCTTACACATAAGTTATTGAAGTAATTAATAATTTCTAATTAATTATATTTAATGAAACCAGCTGTTTTCATGGTTACTAATTAGGATTCCTATGGGAACAATAGCTGTAAGCTTTTAAAATTTATTTTAAGTAGGTAGGTAAGTGAAAGATGTTTGGCGGGCGAACCAATTTTTTTTAGGATTTGTGTGAATATTAATTTTATAGGGGGAATTTGTACACCACATAGTAATTACTATTTTTCCAAGAAATTTTAATGGCATTTTTTCTTTTACAATATATAATGGCATAATATGTTTGTGCTGAACAGTGTTAAAAGAGCAGAGTGTTAAAAGAGTGTAACATAATTTAGCTCGAAATATTCATAGCTCCTTAAAATGTACATTTTCTCTAAATTTTGACCTGAGCTAGGGAAAGAAGTAATCGGTGTTTTGTTTAAAATTTGACATCGGTTTAAACTC
Organism: Piezodorus guildinii; assembly: GCA_023052935.1. Taxonomy (NCBI): domain Eukaryota; kingdom Metazoa; phylum Arthropoda; class Insecta; order Hemiptera; family Pentatomidae; genus Piezodorus; species Piezodorus guildinii. The sequence continues at coordinate 100,720,094 of CM041297.1, forward strand.
GTTCTTTTCTTTTCTTTTTTTTTTAATTTTCAGTTTCAATAATGCACCTTTGGAATAATGTAAGAAGAACATATGAAATAATGCCTCCTTAAAATTTGAGTTATTTCGTTTCAATATATGTAGATCCCAAATAATGAATATAAAAAAATCATGTATCCGCTACCGCCATCTTTGTAGGCTATCTGGTACTTGCACAGGTGCCATCGGCAGTCTATGGGTAAAATTTCAATTTTTTTCTTTTATTTTTTATAATTAATCGCAATGCCGCAAAACTAAAACTAATACATCTTTTTGTCCTTCCACATAAATGAGTTGTGGGTATAAAAATCGGTTAAATTAAAAAAAAAAAAAGTTTCTCTTCGCGGTGTCTTGATCTTAAAACTCATCATTTTTTTCTGTATTTTCAAACATAACTGATTAATTTAATGAAAACATGTTTAATCGGCTTCCATTCTGGAACTAATCGGCTGATATTAACGCCGACTCTCGTTTCTAATTTAATTTTAAAAATGGGTTTTAAACGAGAATTTTTTTTTCCTTAGTTGGTTACCTGATTCTTCCATTGTTTAAATTTATACATTTCTTTGTACTTTTAATACTATTGTACTATTAATAAGCAAAATAAAAGATACTTTAGGTACAGGAATTTTGAAAAGTTGCCGTTGAAGTCTTGTCAGATTATTTCCATTAGGTTAATGCAAATTATCATTTAAAAAAATTTAGTGGTAGATTGATTTAACACATCTAATAATAATAATTAAAGCTGTTTTGAGAAAATATTAAAAAGGTGTAAAAAGCACTTCTGTATCACCAAATATAAAACACATTTGTACCCAACACAATTATGAAACTTTAGTTTCAAACTACTTTTGGATTTGTACTAGACTTTAAAATCTGAAACTAGAGCTAACAATACCCTTTTGAGTATATATTTTTATAATTAGTCAAATGTTCATTGATTAATTTAAGAAATCTAACAGTATAATTATTATTTTTTTTTTTTTTACAGAATCGGGGTGAAATTGAGAAAATCTTTCTCAAAACATAAAGTAGAATCCTTCTCTTGAACAAAAAGTGATCCTCACATGCTGGAATAACATATCTGCCTCTGCCTCGAGGGTGCCAGTTGAATAAGGTAGGAAAATAATTTATTTTTAGTAATTATTATTCTTGTATAAAATTTTTAAACTTGTATATACCTCAATGACATGGATTCCAATTTCTTCATATAACAATAATACTCCACCTATGTAAGTAAATATCTCTTTTTGACTATTCATAAAGTTTCTGAATTCATTTGATATATTGGAACCATCTTCTGGTTTATAATCGAAAATTAGAGCAATTTTTCTTGTTGGTCCGTCCTGAAATTTGAAACAGAATACCTGTTATATTTCAGACAAGTTGTGTGATTAGACTCTGGGTTATAACTAATCCAGAAAAAAAATTAACTGTCCATCAAAAACTTGGTTTCATTACATTTAGAAACCAGTACTGTTTTTGGGAGAACGACCCTATAAGGAAGTGATTAGGGTGAGATCGTGCTCAGCTGTAAGTTTACCCACTTTATAGGGACTGGATATACCCTAGGACGATCTCCCTCTTTCACTTGTACTCATAACTAAGTATTTTTTTGATAAATATACTTTTAATCTGAAAAAAATCTGGTGCGGGCAACCCACGACTTTCACTTACCTCCATTTTTAAAATCAATGAAAGAATTTTCAAATACAGTTAGAGATAAAAATATGTGAAACTATTAAGGAATTAATTAAATTGAATTTATATAGAAACATGTGTTTTATTAAAAAATCTATTTATATTATTATCTAAAATAATCAGTTAGTTTTATGTTCATTTCATCACTCTCTATTAACTTTTAAAAGCTTGTGTATAAGATAATATTTTTTCTAAAATCTTTAGCTTTCCAGCGGTATATCATACATGTATATTACTGCTCTTATGTTCAAAAACAAAAAATTGCATTAAAAAAATATTTTTTCTGTTTTCTCCTTTAGTTGGGTATCGAATTTATTCAATTTATATATTTACCTGTTTTACATCAGCGTTAACAAGATAATATAGTTATTTTTATTGAATCTACAAAATTAAAGGTACTTTAGGAGAAGAAAATTTAAAATATCGGCATTTAAGCCCTGTCAGACCATATTAATCAGAATAAAACCTACATGATATTAAAGCCCATTAAATTTTACATCGATATAGCGAGTTTAATGAAAATTGTCAGAACCGTTTTCGAGAAAATCGAAAAAAGGTGCAAAATGCATGGTGTAAAGTGCCTCTTCTGGTAAGCTCATTTTGATGAAAAAAGTTTTGTCATGTCTCGGGCATATAGTTGTCTTAAATATGAAATTTCAGTTTGATAGGACTTACTGTTTCCGCCTGGGAGTTACCACACACACACACACACACACACATGGTTATTTGGAATCAGGAGACCCTAAAACGTGTATTTCCGTTGTTGAAAACTGGAATTAGAAAATTTTCACGATCGCAATACTTCCCCTTACTATATATAGTAAATGAACGTAAAAATGTACCAGAAATATAAGTATTATTTAACAAAATAAAATTTTATGATGAGTACTTAGTGCTTTGGAATACTGGAGCCCCTGAGCCTATATTGTAATACTTCAAGTTTTTTTGTGTATTCTGTAAAATTTGTTAACGTTTATTGTTAATGTTCTATGAGAGTATTGATAGAAATTATTTTCTACTTATTGTTGGCTTAAATTATTAAATGAAGTGATGTTTCTTTTGAATAACATATTTTTTTCTTTTCTGGCATTGGTATTCTCCATAAAGCCAATATCAGCACATTATTATTAAATAGTTACCGATTAGTAACTAGTAGTGCTGAAGCACCATTTATTATCAGTTTAAAATATTTTAGTAACATCTAATTATGTTTATTATAGAGAGACGCATGGATAGGGTACTAATCTAATATTCTCTAATTTATTTACTTTGTTATTTAAGCCGTTAAGCGAAAATGTAAAGTAGGTACCTAAAGATTGGGTGAAAAACCTGATGGTCAAGCATGATCTCGTACAGTATTTTAGGGGGTGGTTTTATCATTATTGAACATAAGGTTCCTTGGGTAAGCAAAAACATTTACCTCTTGGAGTGTAACCTCTAAATGTAACATAGGTGGTGGTAGCCTTAGGTTGTTTGTTTTTTTGTTTAACGTCACTTTATGCTACTATGGCTAATCGGATGATGATACTGTGGGAGTCCTAAATTTTGCCTATCCAGGTTTTATTAGGATAGGGATCTTTAACGAGTACCTGACATCACACAGGCTCGGGACCACCTTTTAACGTCCCCTCCGAAGGACGGTACAACTAAGGATTTTTTACTCCCATTAAAAAAATCCTAGGACAACTTGCAGGTTTGTATCCCTGACCTTTGGCATAGGGCCTTAGGTTGTTGCAAGTGTGTGTAAGATTAGCTTGGCTGATTCGCATGTTCATTATTCAATCCAACTGTTAGCATTTATAATTTAATTTGTATATAAAACAGAATAAGTATTAGAAATTATTAATCAAGAAGAAATTTAGATTCTGTATCAATTTCAAATTAAATTTTCAGAGACTACATTTGGAAGGATAAATTAGTTTATACAGTAGTAAATTTAGAAAAATATAATAATCATATATATTATTTTTATAAATAGATGATGAAAAATTATAGTATGAGATATTTAAATGATATATTTACCATTCCTAAAACTTGAAAATTGTTTTCTGCTAGAGTTTTTATTGACACATTTCCATCTAAATCTTCTAATCCAAGTTCATCTTTGAGTCCTGCTTCCATAAGGTTTTCAAATTCCTCATTTCCTAACTCTCCCCATATATATTGTTGAGCTTCCTGATCCTTTAAATAAGACTCTATTCTAAACAAAAGTTTATTTATTTAATTAATTACCTAAATTTTTATTTGATTTTATATAATATTATAACAAATTGAATACCTAGTGTGGATCAAAACTATAATGAAATGCATAAATTATCTAACAATTAGGGACATCCTGGTGAGGGCCTGTTTTCATGTTATGGTAGAGATTTCTAAAGTCAGATCTGACAAAAGTTATAAAAGCAATCTCTTTTACTAATTAGGTGTCATATAATAAGCATATTGCATGGAATATATCATGTCATTAGATAGGATAATTTATTAGTTTCATTGAGGAAGCAATGCATAGTGGTTTCAAACACATTTTGTGGACTAAACTCTACCTTGGTCTTTGTATGTATGATAAACAATCTCAACACCATTTTGGCTCTAAGTAAATTCACTTTTAATGTTATCATTTGCGAGTTTTTTTTCGAATTTATTAATATCATTTTCAATAATGGACCTTTTTTTAATCGACCAAAAAAAAAAAAATTACCCTCCCTCACTCAAAATTTGAGGGCTTTTACATTACATTCTAAGATGGGTAGAACCCGAATAATGAAAAAAAAAATGTTGGATGGTTGGTTGTTATATTTTATTGGCACAAAACATCTCAGTCATAAGTGCCAGACACTCATTTTAGAAAAGCAATTTTAGGTTAAACAAAGAACGATGATTTTAGTTAAAAACAAATAGTTGAGAACAAATAACTATAAGAATAATCAGTAGTAAGAATAAATATAACAGCATTAGTCAAAGATATATATATATATATATATATATATATTATATATATATATATATATATATATATATATATATATATATATATATATCAGTTTAAATAAAAAAAAAAGAATAAATAAACAGCATCGAAAATAAAATAAAATAAATAAATAAAATAAAATTAATAAAAATGATAATAATAAAATATAATTGACAAATCTGCTTGTAAAAGTTCATTTTAGTAAGAAAGCACATCAATTCGTCAATTCTATTTACATCGCTCCCCAAAGCAACCGCGATATTGAGTGGTATTCCCCTTTAGTTCAATTATCTTGTGTAGAAGGGACATTCTTCGAAAATGTGAGTAATTGTCAGAGTTCCCATGCAATGCTGACATCTCGGGGGCAACTCCTTAGATATTAAGTGTGCATGGGTTAACTTTGTATGTCCGATTCTCAGGCGGGCCAGAACCACCTCTTCTCTGCTGTTGATGTGATTTGAGGTTTTACCAAAAAAAAAAAAAAAAAAAAAAAAAAAAAAAAATGTATCCACCACATGCGGTCCACCGTCTGCAGCATTTCTCGGAAACTACGGGATAAATTTTTTTTAATGGTGTCTCACTCTGGTCAAAGAGCTAAGGATGAGCTTCTCAATATCCTACCTGACCATGCACTAGGGAACTGAGTAGAAAATATAGGAACAATTATTAAAGAAATTTCTTTGCAAATTTAACATTCCATATTATTTTTAAAAAGTTGAAATTTTTGAAGAGAAATTGATTTACCCTGTATAAGGCCGGTAAGTATCATAACCATCACTACGTTGAGGTTCAATTTCTGGTTCTTCTTTTGCATTAAAATCATCATCAATGTACATGGAATAAAATATCATTCTTTCTAATGATTCCTCGTCCTCTATCAACTCCTCCTCTTCTACTGCTTCTCCTGCCACATTAGCTGTTGTGTTCAGAGACTGTTAACAATCAAAGAAACTGTAATGTCACACTTTATTGAGAAATATATGCATGAATTTAGTGTTTTTAATTTTGAGCATGTTTTTCTGATATTATTTTAGGTGCACGAAAGATTTATTTCATGTTTTTGTTTTGTTTTTTTCCAATTTTTAGGTGTTAAATTACTGCTGAACATATATTCCTTTCATCAAAATGCTTTTTAATTTGTATTTTTGTTTCTTACCATCAGTCCATTTTTAATTTCTTCAATACTGGAGTCGTCACTGTCTGAAGATAAGATGTCGGTGAAACAATCTTCACTAATATCTGAAAGTTGTGGAGAATGCTCTTCTTCTATTTCGCTTTTCTTTCCATAGGTCTTTTTTTGTGGTTTGCCTAGCAAAATAATTTAATAATATAGTCGGATATTACTTTTAAAATAATACTATAATATTATTACATATAATTCTAAAAAGATAACTAAATGATAAAGTTATATGAAAGAATAATAATTTACAAGTTATGAAAACATGTTTTTTTAAATTTAGAAACACGTTAAGAAATTAAACATTATTTATAACAGAAAAAAAAAATTATAAGGCTTTATAGGAAACCCGGTTGTTATGTTTTTATTATAGTACGTTCAATGTAAGATAATTCCCTATCGCCGACTTATCACACATTTTCAGCTTCTACTTTTCGCTTCTCTTGCTTTGTAGTTCGGCCTTAACAATAGCCGCTTTAAATATTCAATAACCGAGTTTTCTATTATTTTTATTGTTTATTTATTTAACGTCACTTTATGCTACTGTGGCTAATCCGACTAAGGGATGTTTAACAAATACCTGACATCGCACATGCTCGGGACCACCTTTTTACGTCCTCCGAAGAATGGCATAACTGAGAATATTTTACTCCCACTAAAAAGTCCTAGGACCGCCTGCGGGTTTGAACCTGTGACCTTGGGCATAGAAGGTTTTTATGCTTGCCACTATGCTATAGGTGACCCCAACTTTCTATTATAACTTTATTACCTATTTTTTAAAAACTTTTTTTATAAAATACTGTTTAATGACTTACAGTGGTGATCCGAAATTAAAAAAAAAGTTTTCATAATGTGTATATTACAATTCTTTGTTTGGATATTACTTTATCATTTTATTTTGTTATGTTTTTTCAAAATAATTTTTACTTTCACTTACCTATATATGAAATATATAGTAAGGCAAAGTATTGAGATTGTGAAAATTTTCCATTTTTCAATGGATATACCCTTTTTAGGGTCCCCCCTGAGTCCAAATAACCAAGTTCCGCAAAAAGGTCCATGGGTCTGTGTGATTGTGGTTAGTCTAGCAAAATAATTCTTAATCAGTTAAAATTACTTACTTTACTTTTTAATAAATTTAAATTAAATAATAATAATACTAAGAAAACAGTAGAATCCAAGGATACTTGGATTTTATGATGGTGCACATAATTCTAGATGTCTTAAATAAATCGGCCCCACGACTTTTTAGCTTATTGCAATCTTTTACTGAAGTGCTATATTACACATCAGTTGTTGTTTGTTTATTTATTTAACGTCCATTTATGCTGCTGTGGCTAATTGGACGATGCTACAGTGGGAGTCCTAAATTTTGCCTATCCCATCAGATACACACAATACATATCAGTTATCAAAAATTGTAAATTTGTTTCAAAGAAAGAAGATCAATAAACAATAAAATACAAACGATAAAATAAAATAACATTAGATGAATTTTTCAAATAAAAAAAAAACAAAAACACTTGATTTATCAAGGTTTTTATGGATTATCCAGTTTAGTACCTTGATGATCTCTTGTCAATTTTATGATATTCCGACTACTTTCATTTATTCATGTGCAACTTTATTTTCCTAAACATGCTTATATTACAATCATTTTTTTTCCAACTTTTGTTAATTATTGCATTAACTTTCGTATACACTACTTTTGTTTACATAGACACTAACATGTTTATCTTGTTACTACTATATTTAAAAAATGTTTCTTTTGATGTGAAATAAAGTTAGAGAAAATTGAGAGATTAGTACCATAACATAATTAATATTGTTCAATTCCATTTAGTATTTTGCTTGCACACTCACAAACATTTTTTTCCTTAACATCGGATTAATTTAAAAGTAGCAAATTTATCAAATCGCATGTATATATTTGTTTTAAATTTTACACTACATGTCGTCGGGATATATTTTGCAAGGGTTGGTTTGAGTGCTAGTCTACCACTCCAAATATAGTGAATTTGAAACCCAATTCCCGGAGGACTTTTTTAATCATTTAATTAAATGGGGATTCACTCACAGTCCCTCTTCTTCTCTTGATATGTGATACCTGTCAGCCAATTGATGGCTACTCACAAAGTAGGCATAGGGAGTGATGACCCTAATCTTTAATTTAACATCGAGAATCGAGGTGTGGAACTTCGGAAATCATACCCGCCACCATATCCAACTGAGAATGAAGAAGAAGAAATTTGTTTTCTTATGTTTCCTAATGAAATGGTGAGGAAGCTGTTTAGTCTTGCTTAGCTTACCTTTTTTCACCTATAAAATTAACCATATATAGTGACCTAAATAGAAATATTGAATATGGAAAGTTTTGGCTTTTATATTACTAGGTTGCCATATACCTAAGTTATTAGCTATTAGTCACATTGTTCCATTTTAAATGCACTATTTTAGTGGGATCCTGAATTCATTCGTTGCAATTTATTGTTTGTTTCTAATCATAAACAGTATTGAAATCTCTGAATTAAACAGGGGTTATTTACTCTTAGAATAAAATATTGAGTTGGAGCTCCCAGTGATAGAGGAATAAATTTTATAGGTTGATACACACATTTTGCAATTTCTGATCCTATTTTTCTTCTAAATATGTATATTTTTTGTTGTGAAATTTAATCTGCCTAGCTTAATATCCTCTAATTTTATTGCTGCTTTATCTCCTTCCCCAAATATTTAAACTGCTCCATCACCATCATTTTTGATTTTCCAATACTTCCTTTTTTTCTGTTATTTTTGGATTGCTACATCAATATTATATCAAACTCTAATTTCTAAGGACAAATGATGGATGGCTAATTATTTAAAATAATAAAAAAATAGATTATTCAGTTCAAGGATTTAATACAAAATTTAGGGAAAAAGATAAAATCGATGATATAAAGTGCCACTTCCGATCAATTTGGTTTTTGGTTAAAAAGATGCTGTAACATCCCATGAATGAACATATCCTAAATATGTAATCTCATTTTCAAATGTATGAGCGTTTAACACTGCTTGTTTTAGGAGTCTGCTCATATTTGTACATTTTTTTTATATTTATATATATATATATATATATATATATATATATATATATATATATATTTTTTTTTTTTTTTTTTTTTTATATTGTCTCTTGAATTGAAACATGCATTTTATTTGAAAAATCGTATTAGAATATATTAACAATATTTTAAGATACATTAATCACCTCAATGCCATAGGTGACCCCAACTTTCTATTATAACTTTATCATTTATTTTTTTAAAACTTTTTTATAAAATAATTTTTACTTCCTTGTAATGGTGATCCTAAATATAAAAAACAAGTTTTCATAATGTGTATATTACAATTGTTTGTTTGGATATAAGTTTATCATTTTATTTATTTTTTAAAAATACTTTTTATTTTCACTTACCTATATGTGAAATATATAGTAAGGGAATAATATAATTTTTAAGGTATCCTAAGTCCAAATAATTAAGTCCCGCTAAAAAGTCAGTGTGTCCGTGTGTTTGAGTTAAGTCTAGTGCAAAAATGAAATTTCATATTCGAGACAACTACACGCCCGGGATAATACAGCAACATTTTCTTCAAAATCGACTTGAAAGAACATATCCTAAATATGTAATCTAATTTTCGAACGCATGCGCGCATAACACATGTTTTGAGGGTCTGCTCATATTTTTACTAGGGCTCTTAAAACATGCATTATATTTAAAAAATCTTATTCGAAAATATTCACAATATTTTAGGGTATATTAACCCCCAAATATTGTTGGATGGATAGTATCAAAAAAACATGCGAGCTAGTTCGAAAATCATGACTGTTGACATGTTAAAATAAATTTTTTTAAATTAACATAAATTTGTCTAAAGAAGAGAGAAAACTTCTTTTAGGGACTCAACTGAAGAGGTAATTTTCTGCAGAGGTTAGTCAAAAGAGATTAATTGTTGATACTATTAATTTTACTCACATTTATTACGTCCAGAAAGCGATGGACGACCTCTCTTATTTTTCATATTGAAGCTCAAATTAAAATTATAAATTGCAAATTAATATGGCAACTGTTTTAATATTATTTATTATGCGATCGATTTCTGTTATGTGCATGATGACAAAACAAAATGCCACATGACAAATATTAATGCATATTGAAATAAAATGCACTGTATTAATTACAGCGATGAGAAATATTTGGTTTATTCAATATGGCTTTCAAATGGCCTTATCATGTTGAATAGACGTGATTTGAATCGATTTTATTTGTTAATAAGAGCGGGACACCGATTGACTTTTTGGATTAATAACACGGCATGAGAAGGGGCAAGTGAAATATGTGTGATAAGTCAGTGATTGTGAACTATCGTACACTTTTAAGGTATTATAATAATTTTGGCTGCACGGAGAGAGGAAAGGCAGATGATAATATGTGAAAGCGAGTGCTATTGAGAGTTCATGAAAGCAGCGGGAGAGGAAGAAGACATAATTTTTGTTTTAATATAGTCGGATATTACTTTTTAAATAATACTATAATATTATTACATATAATTTTAAAAAGATAACTAAATGATAAAGTTATATGAAACAATAATAATTTACAAGTTATGAAAACATGTTTTTTTAAATTTAGAAACACGTTAAGAAATTAAACATTATTTATAACAGAAATAAAAAATTATAAGGCTTTATAGGAAACACGGTTGTTATGTTTTTATTATAGTACGTTCAATGTAAGATAATTCCCTATTGCCGACTTATCATCCATTTTCAGCTTCTACTTTTCGCTTCTCTTGCTTTGTAGTTCGGCCTTAACAATAGCCGCTTTTAATATTCAATAACCGAGTTTTTTATTATTTTTATTGTTTATTTATTTAACGTCTCTTTATGCTACTGTGGCTAATCTGACTAAGGGATCTTTAACAAATACCTGACACCGCACATGCTCGGGACCACCTTTTTACGTCCTCCGAAGAACGGTATAACTGAGAATATTTTACTCCCACTAAAAAATCCTAGGACCGCCTGCGGGTTTGAACCCGTGACCTTGGGCATAGAAGGTTTTTATGCTTGCCACTATGCTATAGGTGACCCCAACTTTCTATTATAACTTTATTACCTGTTTTTTAAAAACTTTTTTTATGAAATACTGTTTAATGTCTTACAGTGGTGATCCGAAATTTAAAAAAAAGTTTTCATAATGTGTATATTACAATTCTTTGTTTGGATATTACTTTATCATTTTATTTTGTTATGTTTTTTCAAAATAATTTTTACTTTCACTTACCTATATATGAAATATATAGTAAGGCAAAGTATTGAGATCGTGAAAATTTTCGAATTTTCCATTTTTCAATGGATATACCCTTTTTAGGGTCCCCCCTGAGTCCAAATAACCAAGTTCCGCAAAAAGGTTCGTGGGTCTGGGTGATTGTGGTTAGTCTAGTGCAAAAATGAAATTTCATATTTGAGATAACTACACACCCGGGATGTTACAGTAATTTTTTCTTTTTTTTTTTAATCGGCTGACTGGAAGATCTACCTTTATACCATGCATTTTGTATCTTTTTACGATTTTTTCAAAAACTGCTCTAACGACTTTGATTTAACTCGCAATATGGATGTCAGATTTAGTGGGATTTAATACGATGTAGGTTTCATTCTGTTTGAAATAGTTTGACAGGGTTTAAATGCCGATAGGTTTAATTTTCTTCTTCTGAAGTACCTTGAATATTGTAGAATTAAATAAATTTACCATATCGTCTTGTTAATGTTATTGTAGGATTTATTAAAAAGTAAAAAAAATTAATGAATGTAGCAAAAGTGCAGAATATGGTCATGGGTAAAATAATTCTTTATATAAAGACTAATTCATATGCCTGACAATTTATAAAGGAACATTTCAGTTTAGTGAGCCGGGCTAGACAACACGTCATTTAAACTGTTCCGTTTTTATTACCCTTATTACAATTTATTATAGTTTGGCATTCACATTTTTTTGTAGTAAATGCGTCCTCTATTAAAAACAAATTAGGCTTTCTGAGGCTAGTTGCTTCTTGCAAGGAGAGGATCCCAAAGGTCTCCACCGATTTTGATGAAATTTATTTAGGTGTGAATAAACATTAAACGATTACCATATCCAAAATATTAAAGGCCAGCGTTCCCTATAAGTTGCTAAAAAGAATGGGAAAGTTTGTGCGCGAAAAACACATTTTATTAATATCCATGATTTTTTTTTTTAACCTGTGATTTATTTTTCAAATCACTAAATCCTGTGAAAAAGTTTGGTTTGCCATGGTTGCTGGAGATACTGTAAGATAGGAGCTTGTAAACATTTTATTACGTTGCTTGATCCGAAAATGTTATCAGCTCACAAATCAGACCATGTGCCGAAGTTACCGCAGCCAATATAACTTTCTCAGAACCAACGTTATCAATATCCTACCTAACATCTCATAAAGCCAACTGTGAATAAATATCTACTCCTTGCAAGTTTAATTACTTGTTTAATGATCTCATGTACAACCCGCGCATTAGATGAAAATTAGGTAGCGTGTATAAATACCGCAATAAACGTATTAGAGATCTTTCAAAGCTAAGTACTACGCAATGGGAAGTTAACAGAGGCGGAAACATAGTTTTTTTTTTTTGGGAGAGGGTTTTTTTTTTTCCAAACTCTTACGAACCAAAAAGTCTTTTTTGCTAGACCTAACCAGCAACACGAGAGAATTTAGCCGTTCTCACTTATTCCATGATTTTTTTTACAGTTAGCTGAAAATTATTTGAGATATAATATAACACTTGTATTTAACATTTGAACAAGTATATTATATCTCTGTAAAGTGAGTTTCACGGTGAGTCATATTTTTGAGGACTGTACACGGTACAGGAGAGAAATTGAAAAATGTGGCGCACTACGCCAGGTCTCTGAGGCTTTGAGCGGCAATGAAGAAACTATTACCAGTAACATCAAATTGATAAAAAATATTCGTTTGTTTCAGCAAATATAACTTATCTAAATTTTTTTAAAATTTCTTCTTTATTATGCAGTTAATCTAATTTATTAATATTAATTTTTTTTAAATTATTATAATATATTTTATTTTATTTAATTTATTTACTTTTTGTATTATTAATTATTTATGTTATGATTATATTTTATTTCATATTATTATATTATATTAATATTTTATTTTATCTTCCATTTATTATTAGTTATTTATTTTTTAATCATAATTATTTATTTGATTTTTTATTTTCCTTATTTATCTATGTTATTATATTAATATTTAATTTATTATTTTATTTTCTTCGTTTTGGTAAATCGTTTTTCTTTTTGTTTTGTTTTTTGTAAAGATGTGAGGGAGATAATAACCATTAGCAGTTTTTTGTCCTTGAAATTAAAACAACAACAAGTATATTTTAATATTTTACAGTTCTCCAGAATACAAAGATAAACATTTGTCAAAACATAAATACTCCATGTATTATTTTAATTTCGTTTATCACAGTTGGAGTGTTGAACTCGTCTTCAGTTGAAGTAATTAGTTTCTCGTATACTATGCTTATTTGACTCAGTTAAATTGGAAGAAATATTCTGATCACTAAGAAAGTTTACTTCGAACTAACGTTCAAGACAGAATGTCCCCCCTGATGTCGCGAGTGATTTTGAGATGTAGCCCCGAGAAAGAATTAGGAGGTAGTACCGTGAAGCGATATTCGAGTGAACTCTAAATAAACACCGTTATCGTACGATTTGCCGCATCACATCCAATGGTGCCTGAGAGGAAAATGGTTAAGTATCTAGTCTCTTCAACTATTCAATTTTCGTTTATTATTTCCAATAATGGACATTTGTAAGCGACTGAGAAAAATACCTCTCCTCCCTCAAAATTATATGTTTCACGTCAAAGGTATGTATAACCCAAATAATGAACAAAACAATTTTTTTATTCCACATCCATTTTTACTTTAACTTACTATATATAGTAAGGGAAAGTATGCGATCGTGAAAATTTTCGAATTCCAGTTTTCAACGGAAATACACATTTTAGGGTCCCTTGAGTCGAAATAACCAAGTCCCGCAAAAAGGTCTGTGTGTGTGTGGTTACTCCCGGGCGGAAACAGTAAATCCTATGAAACTGAAATTTCATATTTAAGACAAATATATGCCCGAGACGTTACAAAACCTTTTTCATCAAAATAAGTTTACCAGAAGAGCCACTTTATACTATGCATTTTGCAACTTTTTTCGATTTTCTTGAAAACGGTTCCGACGATTTTGATCAAACTCGCTATATGGATGTAAAATTTAGTGGGCTTTAATATCATGTAGGTTTCATTTTGATTAAAATGGTCTGACAGGACTTAAATGCCGATATTTTAAATTTTCTTCTTCTTAAGTACCTTTAATTTTGTTGATTCTATAAAAATAACTATATTATCTTGCTACCACTGAGGAAAACAGCTAAATATGCAAGTTAAGCGAATTTGAAAAGCAACTAAAAGAGAAAATTGAAAACATATTTTTTATATGCAATTTTTTGTTTTTGAACATGAGGACAGTAATATACGTGTATGATATACCGTTGGAAAACTAAAGATTTTAGAAAAAATAGCATCTTATACTCAAGCTTTTAAGAATGAATAGAGAGTGATGAAATGAAGATACAACGCACTGATTATTTTAGATAATAATATAATAGATTTTTTAATAAAACATGTTTCTGTATAAATTCAATTAAATTAATTCTTTACTAGTTTCACGTATTTTTATCTCTAATTGTATTTGAAAATTCTTTCATTGATTTTAAAATGGAGGTAAGTGAAAGTCGTGTGTTTCCCGCACCAGATTTTTTCATATTGATTTATTATTTATCGATAGATTAAATTAAATGACCCTCAAAACAAACTAAGAATCATTGAAATCGGTTGAGAAATACATACTCGTAGATATAGAGTTATGAACATAGCAATCTTAGTGATTTCCTAGAATATTATGAATTAACAGTTTTGCTGGTTCGTCTTTCTCAATCCCTTTGATTAATTTATTGCTATACATATTAGTTGATTCCCTACACAGGTATATAAATTGATATGCCATAATTATTTCGATATAGTGAACTATTGTATGATAATTTGCAGGGTTTTTATTTATTTTATTTTTTTTAAATCCAATATGCCACAATCGTTTTTGTTTCTTCAATGTTAGAAAGTAATCGCGTTGATTTTTTACAAAAAAAAAAAAAAAAAAAAAAAAAAAAAGAAAAGATGTTAATTGTATCAAGAACAAAATTAACCTGAACATTTAAATTCTATTAATAAATTTCGTTGATTCAAAGTCATAAATTTGTTTTGACTTAAGGTTTTTGTATTTTTACACCGGCACTAGTTCACCCCTCTTTGGTAGACTTCCCTTCCTAACGGACAAATCCATCGGAACCGTGTTTGTGAAAAGGTTCTTACTGTGTAAGTTGTATACGCATTTACTTGAAGCCGCACTTGCCCCACCTCACCTTACTTTAGCTACTTAAATATTAATGTAAAACATGGAGTAGAAGCGAGCAGCTGATGTTTCTAGAGTTAGCTGGGCGAGACTTCAGCTTTATAATTATATTAAAACGGTACAAGCAAGTAATCACTAAAAGAGCTTAAACTGATCGTTAGAAACCAAAGTTACTTATTCATTCCAGTATTTAAGTTGAAAAACAACTTAACCCCTCTAGTCTATTTAGATGAAAAAATAATTAATTATTTGTTCATTAACTCACTCAGTTTGAGAGTAATTCAGTTTCGAACGCTCTTACTTGACTGCCAGTATGAACGCATCTTTGAGAAGTACTATTAGGTCCGTACTACACGATTAGTGAAGAGGTAGGTGAAAATTCGCGAGAGCGAGGTCTTGTGATAGTTCACGAAAGTAGCGGGAGAGAGGGAATTCATGATTATTTAAAGATAAAATTGGATAATAATATCAAATGTTAATTTTTGCAAAAATCCAATGTCATAAAATATTATTTTTAAAATAATATAAAAAAAACTCACTTATAGTAATATCAAAACAAACAAGTGTAATGTACGCATCATGAATACACATTTTTACTTTCACTTACCTATATATGAAATATATAGTAAGGGAAAGTATTGCGATCGTGAAAATTTTCGAATTCCCGTTTTCAATGAAAATACACGTTTTAAGTAAGGTCCCCTGGAGTCTAAATAACCAAGTCACCGCAAAAAGGTGTGTGTGTGTGACCTTGTGTTTTTGGTAAGTCCAGCAAAAAAACGAAATGTCGTACGAAACTAAAATTTCATATTTAAGACCACTATAAGCCCGAAATGCTACAGCAACTTTTTCACTAAAATCGGCAGACCAAAAGTAGTAGTTTGTACCATGCATTTTGCCCCTTTTTTCGATTTACTCAAAACCTGCTCTAACGATTTTGATCAAACTCACTATATTTATATATGATAAGAGATATTGTGCCAATATTAAAATGTAATAATTAAAATAGTAGGTTTCTATTATCTTCCAAAAAAAAGTTTTTCACAGAAAACTTTAACGAGTCAACGTTTCTGGGGCCTTTCCCATCATCAGGACTCACTGAGTTGTCTAACAAGTTACAAACCCATTTTTTAAATTTAAAAATGTTGTCAAAAAAGTCTTTAAAATAAAATTATAATGCATAGGGAACAACAAACATCCCACCTCACATATTCTTTGGCCCCTTATTAAACCTGTTTTTATTATTAAAATGTAAATTTTAAAGGGCTTCAATTTGATGTAGGTTTCATTCTAATTGAATTATTTTAACAGGGCTTAAATGCCGATATTTAATTTTTTTTCCTCCTTTTTTAGCCAATGCCCGACGGTTCCAGCCCTCTTATTTTCTCTTGATATTTTTTACATTGAAATTTTTAAATCTTAATTATTATTTGTTTTTTATCAGAACTGAAAAAAATCTGGTACGCGCAACACACGACTTTCATTTACCACTGTTATTAAAATCAATTTAAGAATTTTAAAATAAAGTTAGGAATGAAAGAAATTGAAGAATTACTTTGAGTTTCGATTGAAGCATTTGTTTCATTAAGTATTTTTATTATCTGCATCAAACAGTTTTATCCACTTTTCATCAGTCCTCATTACCTAAGACAAACTTGTCTATAAGACCATATCTGTAGAGGTTAATGGAAAGTAATGAAACGCTGATAAAACTAACTGATTATTGCAAGTAAAAATATAATAGATTATTTAATAAAACACATGTTTCTATTGAAATTCAAATTAATTAATTCTTTAACAATTTTATTGTATGTTTAAATGTATTGAAAAGTTTTAAAATTGATTTTAACAACCGAGGTAAGTGTAAGTCGTGTATTGCACCAGATTTTTTTTTTAACACGAAGCGGGTCAATATAGCCCCAACCCTTAATAAATGTAGCAAAACGTGAATTTTTTTCAGTAAAACCAATATAGCTCCTAGACGTTAGGGTTGTTATCTGTCAACAAATATTATCCACTAGATTTCTGATATGGGTCTGCCGTCAAATTTTCGATTCACCAACAGAGTGAAAATCACTTTACATAATGAAAATTATAGACCCCCAGCCAAAAGATTTCCATGTCAAAATAAGCGGGGACGTAGCAAAACCTGCACGACCTAGTGCTGCTACCTGTTGTAGTGTTTGAATCTGTATTTTCAGGACAAGAAACCTTGATGAAATTAAAAACCTTTTTATCTGAAGTTCCAAGTACCTCCGAGTTATAATACTTGATGTATTTATTAAGGGGAACATATTTAAAAATGTGTACTTGTTATGTAAAAATGTAACTTACCTTCAACGACTGGTTTTGAAAGCTGAACGTTTTGTTGATCGTCGAGCGCCTTCTGTGCCGCAGCCATTATTGAACAAACATCCCTTGGCTACTCAGGGCGTGTCATATCTTTCATTTAATTTAATTTTTCTTATGATATAAATAATTAAACATAATATAATAATAAATTCGAGATGAATTCTTTGGTGCTAGATGTTGAAAGGTCTGGATAAAGAGTAACTAGAGCTTGACCCTTATTCAGGTATTCCTTATACAAACCTTTCGCAAAAATAATACTTTTCCTCATTTAACTGGAAAGATTTTTATATCGATTAAAAAGCTCCTAATGTCTCTTTTCATTAATACGTTTTATAGACAAAAAAGAAAACAATTTTCTTTCGTTTTTCATAACTTATGAACTTTTCTTTTGTTAACCTGTAGAGTTTATAAGGTTTGAGAAAAGATTTATAATGCCTTTGTATAAAGTTAAATGATAATTAAAAGTAATAATGGCGAGAATTAAATAATTAATCCTCTCACATTATAATAAGTTGAGAAAAAAATCCGGTGTCCGCTACACACGACTTTCATTTACCACTGTTATTAAAATCAATTTTAGAATTTTAAAATAAAGTTAGGAATAAAAAAAATTGAAGAATTACTTTGAGTTTCGATTGAAGCATTTGTTTCATTAAGTATTTTTATTATCTGTATCAAACAGTTTTATCCACTTTTCATCACTCCTCATTACCTTAGACAAACTTGTCTATAAGACCATATTTTTTCTAAAATCTTTAGCTGTTCTCATGTTCAAAAAGAACAAAAATTAGATTTACAAAATAGATTTGCTCTCTTGTTATTTAGTCTTATATAAAATTCGTTCAACTATGAATGCCAAAAAGATGATACAAAACTTATGAGGAAGAAAATTTAAAATATCGGTATTTAAGCTCTGTCAGAATATTTAGATCAGAAATAAATTATCATGGTATTAAAGTTCATTAAATTTTACATCGATAAAGCGAGTTTAATCAAAATCGTTAGAGCCGTTTTTGAGAAAATCGTAAAAATATGTAAAACGCTTTATGTGGCTGTATTGGCACGGCGGATTTGTTAAAACTTGCTGTAAAATTTCAGGCGTACACACTTATAAGATATGGAATTTACAAGACATACCGTTTTCGAGCTAGACACTCAGTCCTTTTTGCGGGACAAATGACCAGGGCAGAGACACTGGAGGGCCTAACAAGAGTATTTTCGGTGAAAACTCGATTTCCAAAATTTTTACGATAGCAATACTTTTCCTTACTATATATTCCATGTATAGGTAAGAGAGAGAGAGAGAGATATGGAGAAAAAATATCCATTTCAGCATAAAGTGGCGTTAAATAAATGAACAAATAAGTTGAACGAACAAATGTTTTCATTAAAACTACAGAAGGATTTTATGAAAACTAAAATTTAATATTTTTTAAATAATTGTGTATGAAATAGTAGTAGTAAGCAAATGTCAAACAGGTGAATGTTTTTTAATGAGCGCAGTAGATATTTTTAATTTGGTATTTTAGCACATAGGAATGAGCCCCAATATTTAAAGATATAAACTAAAAAAATGAAAACGAAAAAAAAAGTTTAAATTTGATGCCTGTTGCAAGTATGTTGAAGGTCGCTTAAGGGTGAGGGAGGAAGAGGTAGGTGAAAATTCGTGAGAGCTAGGTCTTGGGACAGTTCACGAAAGTAGCGGATAAGGGGGAAGGTATAAATGCGGATAATAAAATTTATTTTCCCGTTTAAAGAAAAGCCAAATTGCAATGTATCATTATCATTTTATACGTATAGATATAGGTTAATGTATGTTTTTTAATAATATGTGAGATTGTATGATAACTCACTATCACCGACCTCACATCAAACCTTCACAAATTTTCATATTTAATTTTCATCTACTCTCGCCGTGTAACGTGGCCTAATCTGTTACTTTTTTACTGTTTATTATCATATGAGCTCCTCACATTTTTTTATTCATCTTAATTATTAACTTTTTATCCTTCAAGAAAGAATGCCCTAAATCATAGTGAAACCGTATAAAAATCCGTCCTCTGGTTTTGGAAGAAGTTCGCAGAAAGCAAAATCGCGTTATCATTTTATATGTATAGATATAGGTTAATGTATGTTTTTTGATAATATGTTGAAAATATGTGAGAGTGTATGATAACTCACTATCACCAACCTCACATCAAACCTTCATAAATTTTCATTTTTAATTTTCATCTACTCTCGCCGTGTAACGTGGCCTAATCTGTTACTTTTTTACTGTTTATTATCATATGAGCTCCTCACATTTTTTTATTCATCTTAATTATTAACTTTTTATCCTTCAAGAAAGAATGCCCTAAATCATAGTGAAACCGTATAAAAATCCGTCCTCTGGTTTTGGAAGAAGTTCGCAGAAAGCAAAATCGCGTTATCATTTTATATGTATAGATATAGGTTAATGTATGTTTTTTGATAATATGTTGAAAAATTGTGAGAGTGTATGATAACTCACTATCACCAACCTCACATCAAACCTTCATAAATTTTCATTTTTAATTTTCATCTACTCTCGCCGTGTAACGTGGCCTAATCTGTTACTTTTTTACTGTTTATTATCATATGAGCTCCTCACATTTTTTTATTCATCTTAATTATTAACTTTTTATCCTTCAAGAAAGAATGCCCTAAATCATAGTGAAACCGTATAAAAATCCGTCCTCTGGTTTTGGAAGAAGTTCGCAGAAAGCAAAATCGCGTTATCATTTTATATGTATAGATATAGGTTAATGTATGTTTTTGATAATATGTTGAAAATTGTGAGAGTGTATGATAACTCACTATCACCAACCTCACATCAAACCTTCATAAATTTTCATTTTTAATTTTCATCTACTCTCGCCGTGTAACGTGGCCTAATCTGTTACTTTTTTACTGTTTATTATTGTATGAGCTCCTAAACATTTTTTTATTCATCTTAATTATTAACTTTTTAACCTTCAAGAAAGAATGCCCTAAATCATAGTGAAACCGTATAAAAATCCGTCCACTGGTTTGGAAGAAGTTCGCAGGAAGCAAAATCGCGTTATCATTTTATATGTATAGATATGGGTTAATGTATGTTTTTTGATAATATGTTGAAAATATGTAGAGTGTATGATAACTCACTATCACCCAACATCAAACCTACACAAAGTTTCATATTTAATTTTCATCTATTCTCGCCGTGTAACGCGGCCTAAACTGTTACTCTTCTTACTGTCTGTTATATTTCTTACTGTTTATTAATATATGAGCTCCTCGCATTTTTTTATTCGTCTTAATTATTATCGTCAAGAAGTAGACATAGTTAAAAGAAATCTCATGTCTTTTTTAAAAATTTATCCTGAGCTCATCCATCATAACCCTCAGTAAATCTCCATAGATTAAAATTACAGGATCTGTAAATGCTCATCAAAGCCCTCGGAGGAGAAGAATTTCTTTTCGGGCGTTCGAATCAAGCCCTAAAAAACCCCTCCCGTCACATAATAAGTCGGTCGGAAATCTCTTTTAAATTGCACAGCCCCTTTAGAATTTTGATGAAGTCCTTCCACCACCTTAACACTTTTTCTTCGCATTCCTTCCCTAAGCCAGTCGGTTCCGTTTTGGTGGCATTTTTTCATATTAAAGGTCCCCGCTGGTTCTATAAATTGCTGGGGATTCGCCCCGGTAGTAAAAGTTGAAACCGCTCATCAGGGCTGATTCAGGGAACGGACGCGGTGATTTGTCTCTCCGGTTCCAAGCCATTTCTTCAGCGGGCCTTGGCAGCGCACCTCCCTATTTATACAGTCACTGTCACAATATGCCGGGTCTTACCTCGCCCTGCCTGTGACTTAGGGGTGATAAATTCTGACAAAAACACCATAGAACCTCCGGATGTATTATGCAACCTGGATCTGTGTTATTATCTCATTGCCATTGCAAACAACCCCGTAAAAATGAGTTGTGGTTCTATGTAAACTGGTAGCGTGGGTGGTTGTCCCTTGAAATTATATTACTTTCGAAAGCGGGAAATTTATTATGTTAACTTCATCTGATACATTGGGTTTTAGAGATTGAATTTTACACCCAACCCTCCTAAATCAAATATAGAATAATGCTTTTTATTTCTTCTTCTCCTATTTCAGAATCATTATATAGTCAAGGGCTTATGAAGCAATTTTGTTGGAGAGTTGAGGGAAGAAGTAGGTTTAGGGATAGGCTAATTGAGTAGAAATTAATGAAACGCAGTCTATATGGATATAAATTTAAGAATAACACACGGAAAATAGTCTCGGACCACACCTTATTTACTAATACCTTTTTTACTATCACCTACCTAATATAAAATAAAATTTTCGAATTTGAGTTTTCAACGGAAATACACGTTTTAGGGTCCCCTGAGCCCAAATGACCAAGTACCGCAAAAATATGTGTGTTACCGTGTGTGGTAACTCCAGAGCGAAAACTGAAGTCTTATGAAACTGAAATTTTATATTTTAGACAACTAGACGCCAAGGATGTTACAGGAACCTTTTCATCAAAATCAGCTAACCAGACGAACTACCTTATACTATTTTTTTATATGATATAATATGTTTAAAAATTAATTGGAAATAAAAAAAAAAAAAATAAATGTTAAAAAATCCATATCAATGCTCAACCCGGAATCGTGAAACCTTATTATTCATTAACATTATTCCTCCCAAAAAACATGTCTACAACAGATATTACTGGCATTGTGACTTATGTGCCAGACACTTGGACTACTTTTTCATGAAAATCAGCTAACCGGGAAAAGCCACTACTTGATACATGCATTTTGCACCTTTTTACGAATTTCTCGAAAACGGCTCTAACAATTTTGATTAAACTCCATATATCGATGTAAATTAATTTAATAGTAGGTCTTATACTAAGAAAGGGCATAACCCACTTGACAAAAATAGTTTATTTACAAATTTTTTCAACTGTTTTTTTAGCTTTTTTGAACGTAAGAACAGTAATATACATGTATGATATACCTTTGGAAAGCTAACGATTTTTAGGAAAAATATTGTCTTATTTTACGAAATTGTAAAAGTTATTGGTGAGTGAATTAAATCCGATATAACTAACCGATTGTCGTAGATAATAATACAATAGATTATTTAATGAAACACATGTTTCTATTGAAGCTAAACGTAATTAGATCTTTGACACTTCGGAGGTGAGTGAAAGTCTTGTGTTGCGCGCACCAGATTTTTTTTGTCCATTATTTATCTAAACAGGTTTTAGGAACGATCTCTTCCTCTGTTTCTCTCTACCAACGCCCATGTATAGAGTAGGATAAATCAGTCGTGACGTCATCCAATAAATACTTCGTATTGTTAAGTATTTTTATTATTCTTTTTACCTCTAGATTCTATCTTTCTTATTATTTTTCTATCCTTATTCATTGCTTTGAACCTTTCATTGGATGAACAACGGCTTAAGGTTTTCGAAAATAAGGTACTGCTTAAAATATTTGGTCCGAAGAGAGATGAGGCCACTGGAGAGTTTAGAAGGTTGCACAACGCGGAATTGCGGAGGTCGTACCCTGTGAATATAATTGATTTGATAGCATCGCGGAGACTCAAATGGGCACGTAAAGTTGTTGGGCTCGGTGTGGAACGGATTCCGAGAAAGTTGGTGTTCGCTGAACCGACTGGTAGGCGTCCGAAAGGTAGGCCGAAGCGTCGATGGGAGGATTGCATTAAGGCTGATCTCGGGGGCTTGGGCTTGACCGGTGAACATTGGACGAGTCTGTGCTTACTTGTTTACCACTCTTTTCTCCCCTCCCCCCCCCCCAAGATAATTATAACCACCCCACATGAGATATTAATCTTTGATTATATTAATTATTACATAACTTTTACTTCACTTAGTTCATTCATCATTTAGTTTCAATATTTAATACCTTTTTTTTTTTCGGGTTTCATTATTTTAATAATGAACGTTTTTAATTAACCTAGAAACAAAAGATAAATCTACGTATAATTGATGATTATAAGTTTAAAGACATGTGACTCTCGATATTTAATTTTTTTTAAATGTCTTTCTGCCATCTAAATAAATAAATCAAGTATTTTTTTGTACCAACCAACGTTCGTTTTTATTGATGCAGTGACCAGTTCACAAAATGGCCTGTGCAAATACTATTAGGTTTGAAAACAACTCCATTCCTCTGTTTGTTTATTCATTTTACGCAGCTGTGACTAATGAGACGATGCTACAGTAGGGATTTGCTTATTAGTCCTAAATTTGCTTATCCAGGTTTAATTAGAATAGGGATCTTCAGCGAGTACCTGACATCACACAGGCTCGGGACTACCATTTTACGTCCCTTCCGTAGGATGGCTATAATCCTAGGGTCATCTCCTGGGTTCGATCCTGTGACTTTGGGCATAGAAGCTTATTTTCTTAATTGGTTTATTCTTTTCAATAACGAACCCTTGTAATCTACCAACAAAAAAATAAATTAAAAAATATACCCCCTCTCAAAATTTAAGGGCTTACGTTTCAAGATACGTAGAATCTAACTAATAAAAAAAAATTCGTTTGTCCACTGCTCAAAAAAATGATAGAGAATTACATTTTCTACAAATCGAAAAAAAAAATCATTGAAATCGGTTTATTAATAAATAGTTTTGAAATTAGCAGTGGTGATAGAAGATTTTCATTTGAATTATTTATCGCTTTTCATATTGCATAATTGCCTTTAAACAGCTATATAAACATATATACCCTAATATAATTGTTTGGAAATAATAAACCATTGTGTAATAATTTGCAGCGTTTTTGTACTTAGTGTCTACTAATAATTCATTTATCTCTCTAAGATATCCTAAATAGATCCTCATTTCTATCTCCGTTACTTATTGTAACACATATGTTAATACAATGAAGTTAACCTACTTGCCAAATTCATTATAGTTAAACATAATGTGTAATATGTTGAGAAATATCAAGGTAAATTGTTGACTAGCATCTTCCTTAGGCAAACATCTAAGGCAGGCTGTACCTTGGACGTACTGGGATTTCAGATTATCCAGACGACTGATCACAGGAACTGATGAGCCAACATATAGTTTCCATACCATAGCCCTTCACTCAGCCAACATCTACTTGCCTTACAGTGTAATACTAAACATCGGTTTCCAATCGCAATGGTGGAGGTGACCAATACGATTATTTAGTTTGTTTCTTTGTAAACTAATAATCAGTCAATGGTCGATTTATTTAACAAAAAAAAAATTATTTAAGAAATTTCTATCAGATTTTTTTTGTTTTAGACCGGCCATAAACGGTTTACATTTCTTTCAGTCGATATAGTATGTCTAAAAAAAATAATTATAAATAAAAAGAAAAAATCGGATCGTAAAAAAAACACATCAATGCTCAACTCGGAATCGTGAAACCTGAACATTATCCCTCTCCCCTCTCTCCCCCCAAAAAAAGAAATGTCTACAACAGTATATTTTACTTAGCATTCTGACATATGGACTACTTTTTCATTAAAATCAGCCAACTAGAAGAGCCACTTTACCTTTTACCTTACGAATTTCCCCAAAACTCGCTATATCGATGTAGAATATAATGGGATTTAATATCATGTAGGATTCATTCTGAATGAAATAGTCTTCCAGGGCTTAAATGTCGATATTTTAAATTTCCTTCCTCTAAAGTACCTTTAATTTTGTAGATGCTGTAAAAATTACTACATAATTTGGATTGATAAGAAACGGATAAATATATAAATTGAACGAATTCGATATCCAGCTAAAGAAGAACAAAGAGCAAAAAATTTTTTTAATGCAATTTTTGTGTTTTTGAACATAAAAACAGTAAAATTGATATATAATATAATGTTAGAAAGCCTAAGATTTTAGAAAAAAAATATTATCTCATACACAAACTTTTGTTTTCAAAGTCAATCGATGAAAAACCGATGAAACTAACTGATTTTTGTAGATAATAATATAATAGATTATTTTATAAAGCACATTTATTCGCACAAAAATAATTTAATTAGTTCTTTAAGCTTTTTACTTTCACTGACCTATCATCTCTAACTGTATATGAAAATTCTTAAATTGATTTTTAAAAACGAAGGTAAGTGAAAGTTCCAAAGTGTGTTGGGAGCACCAGATTTTTTAATTCAGTCTTTCACGGAGACACGCGTTTTGCTGTTCCCTGAGTCAAAATTACCTGTGTATGTGGTAACTCTAGCTCGAAAACAAAAAACTCGTGTATAACTGTGATTGCATATTTAAATCAATTATCTGCCTCGAATGTGACAACAACTTTATCTACAAATCGATGTAATTGATGAGCCACTTTATACCAAGCAATTTCTCAGCTTTTTATGAGTTTTTCGAAAATAGCTCTAACGATTTTGATAATACCATCTATGTAAATTTAAATGGGCTTATTTTCATGTATGTTTTTATCTTCTTTGAAATAATATGGCAGGGCTTAAACCACCAATTTAAAAAAAAAAATATTATAAAGTACCTTTAATTAGGTCGATTGGAAATAATTATCTATTTCTGCTTGTTAGGATTGATGAAAATATGAAAGAATTTGATTACCAACTAAAGGAGAAAACAGCAGAAATATTGATATAAGTATAGATGTATAAAGATGTTAGAAAAAATGTTATATAAAATGTAGAAGGGAAGCTGAGTGCCAAAAAGTGCTTAAAAATAAGTGATTTGTGAAGATAATAATTTATATTGCTATTTTATTTAATCTGAAATAAATGTTTACATCGCAGCAATATGATTCTTACTTCAATTTTAAGATTTGAAAATAAATTTTAAGATTATTCAACACTTGATTTCTAGAAGCGAGGGGGATAAAAGACTTTTGTCTCGCCCACCAGATTTTTTAAAATATTTTAAAGGTGTATTTTGAAGGTGTGCAATTATATCAAACTCGAAATATAAAAATTATGTAATTATTTAATTTATTGTCTGATTATTTCGCTGTAATGCTATGTATGTCTGGATGTAATTTATGAAAGTAAAACTCATAAATCATTTAATAAAACTACTTGTGAGCTCCTACGTCTATTGACATTTCTTTGATTGGAATGAGGCGGGTGCAGATGTATATATATATACATGTACAGTTGGTTAGATTTTTGAAGGAACAAGTACCTCTACTAAGGTTTTTTATTTATGGCTCGGCTCTTTACTCATTTAGCTGCTCTCTTACTCTACTAAATGGAGGCCATTAAAATGAATAAAACTTAGCCAGTACAAGGTAGTCACGGAAACATGACCTGCATTCCATAAGTTTTCTGAACAGACATGCAACTGTTTCACTTACATAGGCGTTCCACGGTTCCATAAAATGTGCATTGTCTAACTGAAATAGATAAATTTAACTTTTTAGTTGCTTACTAAGGGTAGATGGGTTTTCCGTGCTAAACGAAAGCCAGCTTTTGGTTCACTATATTGTCTACTGCATATAATAGTGAACTTAAATTTGATCGTTGATTTAGGGGGTGATATTATAAATTTGATGACATTGTCTTCCATTAATAACATTTAGTCGAAAATCAAACATCTGTAATCGTGTAGGTGAATGGTGGATATTGTATATGGTCTATGTGGTTGGTCGTAACTGATTAATTTAATTAATACGTTAGCCGAGATGAATTCTGAGAAGTATTATGAGGTACATAAAGTAAAAATAAATTAAATTCAGAAAGTGTGTTCTTAAAAATTCAATACATTATCTAAGTTCCTATAAATTCTATGACGTCCAAAATAAATCTTTAAGAAATACTTTGAACAGTGTAGATATTGATCGGAATTAAAAATTTTGAAAACCAAATAAGCGTAAATCTACGTAAAGCTCCACTTGGAATCAGAGCCAAGAGATACGTTAGAGAAATCCGCTGTTTACCAACAACAACTAAAGATTTTAATTACCCACCTTTAATTATCTTAAAACTACTGCTATAATATAAAATTACTGCTACTATGCTAATACTAAAACTAATACTGGACTGGATCCTCAACAAATAAAATAAAAATAGTACGTCAGAGTTAATGTAGTTGTCAATTATAAGTGTAATAAAAATTAAAAATAAGTGTAATAATAGTAAATAAATATACACAGATGCCTCTAAATCAAACTTTGGCGTTGGATTTCCATCGTGATAGACTTCAACATATTTAAGTACAAGGTTCTACAATACCTTCATCTAGTGCTTTCTTGCATTGTGAAGAGGAAAACTTTGTTATTTTGATCGATTCCCTATCCGCTATGAAAGCAACTAAGTGATATGTACTCAACTGACCCAGTGAAAAAAAATATTTAGAATACTTATCAATGATTTTCAATTTAAAGAATAAATTAGTAATTGTTTGAATCCCATTCCATGCGGGAATTAAAGAGAACGGTAAGGGATGGGGGGGGGGGGAGAAGATCCACACCGGGCCGGATCGGGAAAACTTGGAACACGTGGAAAATGACGGAACAGGTGGAGAACGATGGAACTGGATCGGTAACTAGTGGGGAACGGTGGAACTGGAGCTGGATCGGTAACTAGTGGGGAACGGTGGAACTGGAGCTGGATCGGTAACTAGTGGGGAACGGTGGAACTGGAGCTGGAGCTGTATTGGGAACGGAGCTTACGGTTCAACCGTTCCACACCTGTTCCAAGCGTTTCAGATCTGTTCCACCGTTCCATATCAGTTCCACCGTTCCAAATCTGTTCCAAGCGTTCCACTTACTAATATAAGCGGTTTTTAAACAAATTAATCCCATATAGGAGGATTTAAATCAGCTCCGTTTCAAGAAAATAAATATGTTAATAAGAAAATGGAAAATTTTGATAATTAATAAACCTAAACAATAAAAGTAATGTGGTGTAGATTTCTATTTATTCCTTGCCATTTTCTCAGTTGGATTTTTTTAAATGTCTTAAGTATTATTATATGTACGAAAATGTATTAATAAGTGTTACATGAAAGACATTTTCTTCAGGTGGATTTTTTATGAATTGGAATTGTTTGTGAAGTTTATGGCTCAATATGTATATATATATTTTTTCTTTCTGTCTTTATAATTATTATTTCAGTGTAACTGCATTATATTAATTTGAATACAGTAAATTAATTTTAACCATAATTCTGAATTTTTATAACAAAATATATGAGCTAACTTTCTTCTCTGAAAATTTAACATTCCAAATAATATTTGGTGGTAAATTTTTGTAAAATAAAGGTATCTATCTGTTTTATTTATTGTTTTCAACTGAAATTAGCAAATCTGCGCTGGAATCTTGACGAATTGAATTTATACAAGTTAAATTTATATTTGTAGTGGTTGCTATTAAAGCTGTTTTTTTTTATTATTATCAATTAAACATTTTTAATATAATTTAATTGTTAAATATAATCAGATGAAGCATTGCTACTGAAATTTCTTTCAATCTTGTGACGAATTCAGCAAGCTAAGTGTATAAACAATGCTTAATCGTTTATCTTCTTCGCTGTTATTAATATATATATACATATATACAATATATATTAGTGGAACGGTTGTGGAACTATATCGGTAATTTGGAACGGTTCCATTTGTGTATTGGATCGGGTTGGAACAGGTACGGTAAAAATCGGTAACGACGCATCCGTATTTGGTTTAAATTTAGTCGTTTATATTTAAAAATTATAAAATAAAATTATAAAAGTCAACCTATAAATCGAACGATAAATTTGCAACTCAAAAGTTTCCTTTCTCTGATTTATAATTTTGCTATGCTTCTCTAACCAGAACGGACGATCGAAGACGGTCCAATAAATTTAACTTCGTTCCTTTTAGTGCAACGCTAATTTATATCAGATTAAAGTGGGAGCATTGCTATGGATAAATCGTGCTCGTGTTTTTCCAGAATTCCCAGAAGATAGATTAGTTTTCAAGTCTTTGGATCCAAAGAAATTTTAAGAATTAATTCCGCTTATTTTCAGACTTCATTACTTTGCTCTATGTGAATTATAGTTTTTTAAAATAATTTTGCCCATCATTGAGCTTTTAATATCAAAGGTAAGAGTAATAGTTAATTGGTTTATGATTCATACTGGAACTCATATTTAATGACTTACCTAAACTTCATGGATACACGATATTTAATGTAGTATGGTATGTATTGTTAAAATATAATAAGATCTTAAAATTATTATTAGTACTAATTTTACTAATATTAGTAAAAATATTTTACATTTCACTGACACACAGTAGGTTGGGATGTATTGCAGATTTAAAGTAGAAAAACTGATTATGTTTGTATGACCGCGACAGATTGGTACAGGTACAGCGCTATGTTGATTCCACACCGTGATTCTCGATGATAAGTTATAGATTAGGGTCATCACTTCCTGTGCCTATATTTGTCAGTGATCAGGAGTTGGTTAACAGGCCTCACATACCCTGGGAGAGGCTGTGAGTTGATCTCCATTTATATTATATGCTTGTAAAAGTCCACTCTGGACTGGAATTAGAACTTACAACCTTCGGCGTGGAAGACCTGCATGCGTAGTAGGGGTGGGCATAATCGAATGACGATTATCATATCATTCGAATTAATCGATTATCGGATTAATCGGTTTGAGAAACGAATGATTATTTTATTTATTTATTTTTTTTTTCTGATCACATAAAATTTATTCTTATTTGCACGTAAGCTCGAGAGTTGAATTGTGCCATATTGTCTTTCAGAATGGATATTAATCATTCGATTATGGAATCATTCGATTATTTAAATCATCGAAGTCCCATCATTCGATTATGATGATTATGACAACCTCGGGCTCCCAAAGAAGAATAAACTTCTTTATTTTTTTCGTTGAGTAGTAAGTAAATCAGATAGATATAATGTTGAGAACTACATTGTTTTGGTTCTATAAAAAAGTGAAAAAAAAAAAAGAAACAAATATTTTACTTATCAAATACAAATCATAAAGAAGCAGATATAAAATTTTAATCGATTAGTCAACTTTAAAAAGAGATGATGCATGGAGTGACAATGTATGACGATCCATCAAAATTTAATCTGTTGAATGAACAACGGGAAATGTCGATTTGAAGGGCTTCTCAATTGTTCAGTTCTGTCGTTGGAAGGTTTAAATAATCCTATCGCGTTGTATTTATCTCCTACACTTGCTCTGTAACAAATGTCGCGTATTTTAAAACATTAATGATGTTATTAATTATTTTTATTGAGCCTTATCTTCTTAGGATGATGCCTTTCATGTATAATAAACAATTCACCAGTCGCTATATTTTTTGTTGTTAATAAATTGTTCACCACACTGAACCCACGTTCCATAAATATGATGTTATTATTAATCTCCTTTTCAGCCGAATCGTTGCTGCTTTTGAATTTAAATTTGTAGTTACTTCAATCAGTTCTTTTTGTAAATGTGGAAATTCTTCTCTGTTTGGACTTTAAAATCAATTGTCTTCATATTTATTTATCTACTTTTGATAAATTTCATACTCGCTTAATTCCCCTCTTCCAAAGTCTCCAGAACGTTGTTAAAAAAAAAATTAAACGTTATGAGCGGAATGAATAAATCAATGTTTCTAAATCTACTATTCTTTTTTACTTTCACTTACCTATATATGAAATATATAGTAATGGAAAGTATTGCGATCGTGAAAATTTTCGATTTCCAGTTTTCGAGGGAAATACACGTTTTAGGGCCTCCCGAGTCAAAATAACCAAGTCCCGAAAAAAGGTTTGTGTGTCTTTGTGTTTGTCCGTATGTGTGGTAAGTCTAGCACAAAACGTGAGTCGTACGAAACTGAAATTTCATATTTAAGACAACTATACACCTGAGATGTCACAGCAACTTTTTCCTCAAAATCGGCTAACCAGAAGAGCCACTTTATACCATGCATTCTGATGCATACCATGCATACTACCTTTTTACGATTTTCTCAATAACGGCTCTTACGATTTTGATTAAAATCGCTATATGGATGTAAAATTTAATGGGCTTAAATATAATGCAGGTTTCATTCTGATTGAAATAGTCTGACGGGGCATATATCAATATATATGTGATAATGAAGTATCAGGATTTAATGTTGTGATTTAAATTTATTTTAATGACCTATATTGTATAAAAATATGGTAATAGATATAATATCTGAAGATGAGGCAAGCGAAGCCTCGAAACGTTATAAAGTTTAACATGTGTTAATAAATGGATACATATGAACAAAATAAGGAAGAGATCGTTTCCAATTAATATGATCATATAATAGTTTCTAAATTTATATTAACAGTCGAGGTAAGTGAAAGTCGCGTGTTGCCCGCACCAGATTTTTTTCACACTATCACCACCCCTTTACGGTTATTCATCGCACTCCTCTCTCTTCCTGACATCTGTGGCCATCTACGCTTCTGAATCCATGCAGCTCCCAACAGGGGGCGGTGGCGCTCACTTTAGGAATTACTCTCCTAGACTGACCACATACCCACACACACAGACCTTTTTGTGGGAATTGGTCATTTGAATTCTAGG
Organism: Piezodorus guildinii; assembly: GCA_023052935.1. Classification (NCBI taxonomy): domain Eukaryota; kingdom Metazoa; phylum Arthropoda; class Insecta; order Hemiptera; family Pentatomidae; genus Piezodorus; species Piezodorus guildinii. The sequence goes on from CM041297.1 coordinate 100,752,434, forward strand.
AAAAACGAAAATTTTCACGATCCCAATACTTTCCCTTACTACATATTTCAAAATGAGATAGCCCATGGATGTTTGGCTAGCGCGCTAGTCTACCACGTCATAGGTAGTCAGCTCGAATTGCAGGAATTTTTCAAGCATATAATTAAATAGGGATTCACTCACAACCTCCCCTCGGGAGGTCTATTCACAAAAATAGGCGTTGAGAATGATGACCCGACCCAATAACTTACCATCGAGAATCACGGTGTGGCATCTTAGGCTTTTCACACTTTTCGTTGACACAATTTCTGCTTTCTCTAATTACTTTTGAATGTCGCTCATATTTTCCATTTTTTTCAAATTCGTAAAATTTAACACCTTTGTAATGTTTTGTCGATAAATAATTAGTATTTCTAAAAATTTATATTAATGCTATCGTGAAGTGAGAAAGATTGACTGTGTGTATATACAGGAGAAGTTAGTTGACAAATTAACACACAATTAAGTAGAAACTTAATTTAATAGTACAAACGTTTCGACCTAAATTTAAGGCCTTCTTCAGGGCGATTGATGGAGTGTGTTGTATTGAATGAGTTTGATGGTGAGTATGTATTGTATTGAATGAGTGTGTTGTTGTTTGTGTGTTGCAATTGAAAGAGTGCATTGTTGGGTTCTCACTCCTCCAATCGCTCTAAGAAAGGCCTAAAATTTAGGTCCAAACGTCGGCTCTATTAAATTAAGTTTCTACTTAATTGTGTATCAATTTGACTATACCCTAAATTAACTTCTCCTCTATATTAATGCTGTTTTTTTTTTTTTTTTTTTTTTTTTTTTTTTTTTTTATCCGATCTTGAGGAGCTCTAGGAGGAATTCATTTGATAAGATACACAAAATTGTATAACAGGGGAAAAGCACTCCAACAACAGCTCAATAAACTTAGCAAAAGTGTACTTGGTTTGAAGGATCTGTAGGAGTAAGTGAGCCATTATTAATTATTAGATTAAGAATTTAAGCTAATTTATAGGACAGAAAGGGAAGCGGTCGCTATAAATAACCTATCTTTGTATTTATATACATATATTCGTATATAGAAATTGCTGGATCCCCCTCAAAACCGCCCTCTAGGAGCTAAGAGACGAATTTAAAATGCACCCCTCTTCCTCTCCGATGAACCCGATAAATAACAAACGTCAACAAAACAAAAGTTATACAGTGTCTAGACAAACATGGCTAAGGAGGGGTGACTAAAAGTTAGATTGTTGGCAGGGACTTTCTCAAAATAAAGATAGGTTTATGCGAGCATTTGCGAGCAGTTATTATCGTTACAAGACGATTAACTTAACTACGAAGAAATGTTATATATATATATAATATATATATATATATATATATATATTATTATATATATATATACATTATTATATATATAACATATAATAATACTATATATATTATATTATAATATATATATACATATATATATATATATAATACATATATATATACTTTATATTTATAATATATATTATATATATATATATATATATATACATACATGTTAAATAAAAAGTTATAAGATTAATATCCGGCATGCATATGTATTCCAGTTTTCTTAGAGAAAAGGATGAAATCAATAAAAACGTAATAAAATAAAACGAACTATAATAATGTGTAAAATAATGTTTAACAATGAAAAAATGTAATTATATCAGAAGTGCGTAAAATAATTTGATAATAATTTTCAATTTTTTATTATCCTATATAGTCCAGCACCGTTTCCATTCATTCAAGATCTTCACGTTTATAGGCTGAAACAGTTCAGATGATGGAATAAAACGGGGCGTTATATTTTCTATCGAATAGCTGCTTTTCCATCTTTACTCGTTTCCGGATATTTCGGAATGCCTGGGAATCCAAAAGAACTTTTTTTTTTAAGAGTCCTTCTTTTTGATTCTGTTGATCCTTTTACAATAGAATTTGCCGAGAATGAATTGAAAATGACTCTTAGAGCACTAAGCGAGTCAGAAAAAATAATTTGTATTTGTTCTGATCTTAAAGCTTGGTAAATCTGTAAATCTTGATTATGTAAATATTGCATAAAAGATATTAGCACTTTAGGTGTTTTAATTTTAAATAATTTCGGTTCCGATTAAGATAGCTTATTTTCCTTGCCCCGACTGTTCTTCAATCTTCTTCAAGTCATCCTTCCAATCGGGCTACCCATTCAAACTTAATTTTAGGTTGAATATTACTTTATTATATTGAATATTGGCACTTTTCCAGTATGCGAAATAAATAATGATTTTGGTTACGGTCATTAATAGTCGATATATTTTATTTGATAAAAAAATCTGAATGTGAAAGTCTGTCTCTTACTTTTATCTAATAGAATAATATGGAGAAAACAGGATTTCATACGGTGCAGAGTTAGGAAAGTTCCATTCTCGGCCTGAAGGAAGAATACAGGAACGGAATAAGTTTTCGAAGACATATATATGTGCTCCTCACGTTTGAGTGCCAGTTTTACGCGCTCAAAAGTTTCTTCTTAGCCGCGAGTTTTACTAATTAAAACATGTTCTCCACTTTGAATGGAGCTCTGATTGAGCCCTGCTAGGTTATAACTTTTCAAGCTATTTGGCCAACTTGGAACTTCCTCTTTGAGTGGATTGCTATTTTTGACTCGTATCTTTGGAATATATTTATCTCAGTTTTCTTACGTTGTTTAATTTAATTATTAACTCATTGTAGCTTCTCAAGCTTATAAAATTTTCAATAAGTTTAAATGATGATAATTCTTTACAGTAAGAATCGTTTATTGTTTAGTCAGTATATATAATGTTACTAGTGAGTCACTCTTGCTCTGCTGGTACGATCTCAATATGCTTTCCTTTACATTTAAAAAAAACTAACCGATTTAGAGTTTTTTTTAATACTCTCTGGTTTTATTTACACAAAATACAAGTACAAATATGATATATACACATGTTATAATTTGTCCTTCTATTACCCGAAGGTATTCTAAGGAGGATTGCTATATGCGCTGCATGAACTATTAACCTTTCAAGGGCTTCTATGCCTTTATTTATCAATTAAATTGATTTTAAGAACGGAGGTAAGTGAAAGTCGTGTGTTGCCTGCACCAGATTTTTTATTTCACTCAGCTAATTAGATCACTCCACGTTACATAGAGTTTTAAATTTAGGACCATTCATTAAGAATGCACGGCTTTTATGGATTCGTAACGGGGAGTTTATTATTTTCTTTGCTATTTCTGTTGTTTTTTTGTTTGTGGTTTTACTCTAAGATACAGAAGTTCTAATTTAATTTGTCTGTAAAATTTATTCCGATTTAGAGTTCATCGTGGAAACCAAGTATCGTAATATGATCTTATGTATTGATCGAGAAGAGAAAACGAGACTTTAATAGTAGGAATATCATACTAACTTTTATGGAAAGAATCAAATGGGTAAAATAATACAACAAAAAATTATACATTCTTCTTTAAAAAAACAAAAACACAGACGGCATGTCCTAGGATTTTTTAATGGGAGTAAAAAATCCTTAGTTATGCCGTCCTTCAGAAGGGAACTCGGATTAGAAGATTTAGATGGAAATGTGTCAATAAAAACTCTAGCAGAAAACAATTTTCAAGTTTTAGGAATGATAAATATATCATTTAAATATCTCATACTATAATTTTTCATCATCTATTTATATACATTATATATATGATTATTATATTTTTCTAAATTTGCTACTGTATATGCTAATCGTTCCAAACGTAGTAGTCTCTGAAACTTTAATTTGAAATTGATCCGGAATCTAAATTTCTTCTTGATTAATAATTTCTAATGCTTTTTCTGTTCTATATACAAATTAAATTATAAATGCTAACAATCGGATTGAATAATGGACATGCGAATCAGCGAGGCTAATCTTATACACGCTTGCAACAACCTTAGGTCCTATGCCAAAGGTCAGGGATTCAAACCTGCAAGTTGTCCTAGGATTTTTTTAATTGGAGTAAAAATCCTTAGTTATGCCGTCCTTTGGGAGAGGGGGGGACGTTAAAAAGTGGTCCCGTGCCTGTACGATGTCAGATAATCGAAATCCCTATCCTAACAAAACCTCGATAGGCAATATTTAGAACTCCCACTGTAGCATCGTCCGATTAGTCACAGTAGCATAAGTGACGTACTGAGGCGCATTACTGAATCTCATAACTCCTCTCATTAAAAACATTACAAATAACATATGTTCATATGTTTATGGCCTTGAAGCGACAATCTGTTAACTTGTACAACTGATTGTTTCGCTTATTAACTTTTCTAAAACCTTGCGCTTTCCAATGGTATATTTTTATATACGTATATTTTACTTTTCATATTTCAGGAAAGATTTGTTAATGCTTTAATTTCCCTTATCTGAAGGGAAACTTTATCACAAGGTTTACTTATAAACCTTCATGAAATAATACCTTATATCAGTGATTCCCAACAAGTGGCCCGCAGACAATATCGTGGGGTCCATGAGTTGTCATTGGGAACTATTTTAAATTAACCTAATGTAAAGTATTTGGAAAGTCTTTGCTTGTAAGAAGAATTACACATCTTTGGCTCAGAAACATTTAAAATTTTAACTGACATGGTTGCAGAAGTTTACTGACAACTGAATACTCAAAACATAGCAGTGAATGCATAAAAATTGGTTAGTTTTTACCATTTCGAAAATAATGATCTTGAAGGACAAGATGTAAATTCGCAATTGATAAGATTATATTTTATTTAGTTATAAAAACTATCTTTTATTGCTTTAATGCTTCGTAGATTGAAGTAAACTCTAGTATCTTTTTCATTTCCACTATAAAGACTATGGTGCATTTTTAAAAATATAATTTTTTATGTATTGTAGGTTAATTCCATAACTGGAAGTTGTTTTGTATATCGAGGAATATTTCCTAATTTTGTAATAATTTTCACAATAATATTTCTGCAAGAAACTTTTGACTCAGTGGTCCAGATGTCAGTGACAGATCTAGGTCACCCATGGCACATACACCTGGAAATTTAAACAATAGATATTACTTAGTTATTGTCTTTACACAGAGCGAGCGTCTTGCTTTTCTAAAGTGTAAACGAAATGCGCGCCAGACTCGTCTAAAGTTCGCTCTGACGTCACGAAACATTACCAAAAAAACAGACACCTGAACCTACTTCATTTTATTCTTGGTGTTGGATTAAAACTGAGATGAAGTCTTGCTGTTTAATCAATAAAATAATAACACAATTTAAAATCATATTCTATTTAACAACAATTCATATTAAATGTTTTATTAATAATAATAATAATAATAATAATAGTCTTTATTGATATACATATAAACATTTGTAATACATTTTTATTTACATTTTTTTTTTCTCTTTATTCATATACATATATGTACATAGACCTTCCTTTTCAGGAGTTTAAAGTCTTTAACGGTAACTACCCGTACTTGAGTTGAAGAGTTCGCTCATCTTTCTCTTCCAAAATTCTCTGTCCTTGGCTTTTCGTGACCATAGCACTCCTTGCCTTTTTGATCTCATCGACCCACCTTCTTCTTTGCCTGCCTCGGTTCCTTTTCCTATCCAATGGAGTCACTCAGTCAATATTTTTGCCCAGTTTTCATCATTTTTCCTCATTAGATGGCCAGCCAATTGCCATTTCATTTTTTCACGAATGTTATTGCATCAGTGACACCACTAACTTTTCTTATTGTTTGGCTGTTTAGCTTTTGGCTTTTCCTTATGCCTAACATGCTCCTCTCCATTGCTCTTTGGCATGTTATAATTTTTCTCTCATGTAGCTTGTTGAGGGACCATGTTTGGCATCCATAAGATAGAACAGGCAAAATACAGCTATTGAAGGCTAAGGTTTTTAGAGGATGGCTGATATTGTTGTTCTTCATAATCATCCCTAAGCTCCAATATTTTCGCCAAGCCATAGCTGTCCTTGTTTGGATTTCAGTAGACTGTCGATCTTTAAAAGATATCACTTGTCCTAGATATTTTAAATCATCTACTACGTCTATTTCAGGAAGATCTGTTTTGACTATGGCGACACTGGAGCTGGTGATTATTTTAGTCTTTGCCAAGTTCAACGACAGTCCATGTTGGCACTTCTATATCTTAATTGTTGTAGCATTGTCACTATCTCATCTTCTTTTCTGGAAATCAGTAGCACGTCATCAGCATATTTAAGTACATTTATTTTGACACCATTTATATTTATTCCATATTGTTCCCATTCCATATCTTTTAGAATAAGTTCCAGTACTATACTGAACAGCTGTGGTGATAGTGCATCTCCTTGCCTGACTCCCCTTTTGATTGAAAACTCCTTGCCTTTTTTGTCGCTAGATATAAATCCTTTGTTATCAGTATACAACTGCTTTATTATAGAAATATATTTTTCCTCGATACCTATTGACTTGAGAGCTGTTATAATGCTGCTATGATATATACTGTCAAATGCTTTGGAGAAGTCCACAAATATGAGGTATAAATTTAAATTATATTCTTTACTTTTCTCTATGAGTTGAAATGTTTTATCGGCAATGTCTAAATAAATATTAAACAAACAAATGAGCTTTAATTCCGTCTATTCTTAAATTCATATCGTCTTGGACTGATTTCGCTACTCTTTTAAGCAGCAAGACGTGTATGTTTAAAATCATAAAAATCTTCGGTAGAACATTAGACCAGTTCCAGGGTGTATTTTCAATCGGTAATTCTTGGAGATTTCAGAATGCACTTAGGGTGCGTCTGGCGCGAACTTCGCCTCCCATCAAAACAGTAAGATGTCTATATTAGATAGAAAAGTATTTTTATTTTTCAAAATTACAATAAATCAAAATAAAATTTTTATAAATTACAAAATAAAATAACTTTTTTTTTTAACATAAAATCAGACGCATGGAATATTGACCGTATTCTTTAACCTAATTATACGATTTATTAATAACACAAAAAGAAACAATATATTTACACTTCAGAAGTTATTGATATATTGTAATTGAATTTACAAATAGTTAAATTCTATTGTGAGCACTATTCCATAGGAGAAAGCAGATCTAGAGTAATTAACAAATGGCAGCCAAAATTTTCCATTTATCAACTCTATTGTTTGATCTCAAGTTAGGTTTTTAAAATTCGAGTATTTTTTAAATAATTGTGATAGTATTGGACTGGCAGCCAGAAAGTGAAAGTGATCTTTACTTAATTTTTATTACACAAACAACGTATATTATTTGTTTGCTTAAAATGTTTATAATAAAAGCTTAAAACATCACCCTTGATTTTAATTACCCATCTAATCACCGCCAGTGAACATTTGTCAGTAATGTAATTTACTGCGGTTAAATGTGGATACAAGGGGAAAGTTTTAGAATTCCTAACATTAATAATGTATTGACTATAAATATCTTATTGAATTTTAACCCTCAGTGATGCTAAATTAATTCTTCGTAGCTTAATATCATCGCAGTTTGATATATTTAAATTACAATTTAATCCATGCGATGCTATCAGATTAACAATTTTTTTGAACCATGCTATTTTTTTCTTAATTATTTGCAATGCAAATATTTTTGGATATCTATGCGGAAAGGGAGTCAACATTTTATCAATATAATCATAATAATGAATATTAAGTATGAACATAAATAATGGATCTATTTTTGTTTCCAAGTGGAGAAAATGAGTTGAGAAATATTTTGGTAATTTAAATAGTATTTTAAGAAAAAATCACTGCAATTTCTACGGCTTCATGACTAAGCGCACCCAAGATTTGTGCTCCATATCACATCACTGCCCTAGTAATGGAATAAAACACCTGTAACTTTTTGTATAGAACCATGTTTTTGTTTTACATAAACTGGCACCAAATCAAGTTCAAACCCAACGTAGATTTATCCATGGAAAGTGTAGCCATTGAGAAAGTAGGCGTGAGATTTATCCCTAGGTATTAAACTGCTGAACTACTTCTATATTTTCGGAGCCTAAGAAACATTTTTCTTTACGCGTTGGCCTAACACCGTTGCGAAAGAACATTATTATCGTCTATATTCAGCCCAACACGAAGAATAAAATAAAATAAGTTCTAGTTGTATGTTCGATGGCTTATTTTACTTTCACTTACATATATATGAAATATATAGTTAGCGAAAGTATTGCGATCGTGAAAAGTTTCTAATTCCTGTTTTTAACGGAAATACACATTTTAGAGTCCCCTGATCCCAAATAATCTAGTCCCGAAAAAAGGTCTGTGTGTGTATCTTTGTGTTTGTCCGTGTGTGTGTGGGTAAGTCTAGCGCGAAAACGAAAAGGGACACAAAACTGAAATTTCAATTTATGAAAACTATACGCCCGAGATGTTACACCAACTTTTTCACTAAAATCGGCTGACCAGAAGTGCTACTTTATACCATGCATTTTGCACCTTTTTATAATTTAACACAAAAACGGCTCTAACGTTTTTGATTAAACTCGCTATATAGATGTAAAATTTAATGGGCTTTAATATGGAATAGATTTCATTCTGATTTAAGTAGTCTGACAGGGCTTAATGCCGATATTTTAAATTGTCTTCTTTTAAAGTACCTTCAATTTTGTAGATTTTTTAAAATCCTTTTAACTGTATTAACAAAAAAAATACATCAAGTAAATGTGATGTGTTATATAATACAATGACATGATATACATGTAGAGAAACTTCCCATTGGAAGCTCTCTAAAAATATTCAGAACTAGAACGTCCCGGGGCCATTTCCTTTTCAGGCGCCTCGGAGGATTATCCGGAATTGAAGAGGAAGAAAGGATTGAAACTAGTGGGTTAGAGTGAGAATGGAGTTTTGTCATGAAAGGATTGATACCTGGTCCGGGCCAAATCAGTAACAAAGGGAACATTAAGGACTTTATGGATAAGTTTATTCGTGACAAAGTAAGGAGCGTTGTAGATTTTACGAAGGATTTTGGATTGTAAGGATATGCGGGAAGAATTTGATTGTTTAGTAGAGCCCCAAAGCTCTACTCCGTAAGTCCTGATTGGTCTTATAATAGTCATGTAGATGAGCCTTTTGTAGTTCAGAGGAAAGTTTGACTGTATGTCTAGTAAGTGTTGAAGTAGCCTAAAGCGGTGATTTTTTTTTGTAGATTAAAAAAATAAAATAAATAGGCACATCATCTTCTTAGCATTGTAAATAACGTTTAAATATGCACGTTGAGTTAATTTGATAAACAACTAAAGGAGAAATGTGCAAACTTTTTTTTTATGCAATTTTTGTTTTTTTGAACACAAGAATAGTAAAATACACGTATAATATACCGTTGGATAGCTAAAGATGTTTGAAAAAATATTATTTAATACACGCGCACCAGATTTTTTAGTGACAGCGGAGCGCACTTTTGGCGCGTTGTACCCGGCGGATTTCGCTCCACTTTAGATCAGCAGTTTCTTTAACAAAACTATTATTTCAAGTTATTTTCAGGTGTGTTTGATTGGTGACCTAAAGCTGCAACCTGCTCCCTTATACTCTATTGTGCGTGCTAGTATATAGTGTACTGGAATCATATCTGTGGCGGTCGTAAAAAACTGGATAACTCGAGTTATATCAAAAATGAGTTAACTCCAAGTATTGCTCCCTCAGACCGTCTCCCACGCCGTGTTAAATTGGTTAGAGAAATTTCTTGGTGGAAGAAATTTCAGGTGGAAAGAAAGTTGTATGTTATAACTCTATTTTGGGTAATACGTAAATTTTAAGTCGCTAACCTGTAAAATGAATGATTTTGACTTAACCACTTATTCACGACCGCCACAGATATATAATGCCCGCAGAATGAATAGCGATTATTGAGGTCCTTCCTTCGATTACAAAACTAAAGCAGAGAGAGAACGTGACCATTTCAATAAAAGCCAACACCCAATCAAAAAATAACCTACTACTCTTTGACTCAAGCTCAGTAGTAAAAACATACAGCCACTCTTGGCGGCAGATGTTGCCATCGTTAAAGAGAATGTCACGTCATAACCGATTTGCAAAAGCTCGATACTACATCGATTGACTCAATGGTTATGGTTGACATATATTTGGCAGAAACGGAGTTAAAACCATAGCGGACCCTACTAAATATAAATGTTTTAGTATGTGCTCCTATCTAAGATATAAATTTTTCAGTGACAGATGTCTTGAAAATAAAATGAACTCTAAGAGCATAAAACAGTTCCTAGCTTTAAATTTTTAATCCCTTATTGAAATTTAAAAAAAAATAAATGGTTTCCTATTTTCAACCTATAAATCTATACTAATATTATAAAGCTGGAGAGTTTGTTTGTTTGTTTGAACGCGCTAATCTCAGAAACTACTGGTTCAAATTGAAAAATTCTTTTTGTGTTGGATAGTCCACTTATCGAGGAAGGCTATAGGCTATATAACATCACGCTGCGATCGATAGGACGATAGGAAGAATCAGTGGAAAATATGGGAAAAAACAGGGAAAATTGACCTCGAATCCCAACGATTCCAAATGATTTACCTTTTAATTTTCAAATAATTCAATTTCCCGTTAATTTATCTTTTGCCATAACAATTAATAAATCACATGGGCAAGCATTTAAACACGTAGGAATCGATTTACGTCAAGATCGGGTCGCGGAGAAAATCAGTATGTTCTTCTGCCACAAGAAAATAAAACCAAAAATATTATTTAAGCAGAAATACTTTAAAATATTGGGTCGTCCGAAAAGTTGGTAGAGGTTTTTAAAATAAAATTTACCTTATGTTTTTTTCTACTAAAATGAATCACGAGGCTAATGTTTATTTATATGCCTTTAATCCTCATGGAATTAACTATATTTACACACTGAATTCACACTTTATGGAGGATCAGTAGAGTAGTTTATTGCAATCCAACATGAGTGACGATTCAGTTTGTTTGTTTATTCGTTTAACGTCACTTTTATGCAACTATGGCTAATCGGACGATGCTACAGTGGGAGTCCTAAATTTTGCCTATCCAGATTTTATTAGGATAGGGATCTTTAACGAGTACCTGACATCGCACAGGCTCGGGACCACCTTTTAACGTCCCCTCCGAAGGACGGCGTAACTAAGGATTTTTTACTCCCATTAAAAAATCCTAGGACCACCTGCGGGTTTGAACCCGTGACCTTTGGCATGGGAGGCTGTTACGCTAGCCACCCAGCTACAAGTGTGACGATTCAGTTCATTTTCGAAATAATATGCTGTTCTTTTTTAAAAGAGGGAAAAACGTAGCCCTAACTGCAAGAAAGATTCGTTCCGTGTATGGCAGCGATTCAATTGCTGACAGCACGGTTCAGAAGTGGTTTTCGTGGTTTAGAGGGTCTTCAATTTGGAAGACCAACCCCATTTTTGTAGATTAAATAAACAAATTTTAAGCTGTCCAATTTAAATTGTTGTCCAAATTTTTCTACAAACTTTCCGGACAACCCAATATATTAATTTAAAAACGTCTTAATAGCAATCATAACAACTGAAATTGACGCAGACGAAGTCGCGCGCAACAGCTAGTCTATACTAATATTATAAAGCTGAAGAGTTTGTTTATTTGTTTGAACGCGCTAATCTCTGAAACTACTGGTTCGAATTGAAAAATTATTTTTGAATTGGATAGTCCATTTATCGAGGAAGGTTATAGGCTATGTTATATAGCAGACTGCAACCAATAGGAGCGAAGAATTAGTTGAAAATGTGGAAAAAACGGATGAAATTAACCTCGCATCCCAATAATTCCAAATGATTTACATTTTAATTTTTAATTAATTCAATTTCCCGTTAAGTTATTTTTCGTCGTAACAATTAATAAATCACAGGAGCCAACATATAAACACGTAGTAATCGATTTACGTCAAAATCGGGTTGCGTAGAAAATCAGCATGTTCTTCTGCCACAAGAAAATAAAACTAAAAATACCATTTACGAATTACTTTAAAATATTGAGTTGCCCGAACTTTTCGAAGATATTTTTAAAATAAAATTTACCTTTTGTTTTTTCTACTAAAAATTAATCACGAAGGTGAAAAACCCCCCTCAAAATTCGAGATGCCAAATAATGAATAAAAAAAATTCGTTTGTCCGCCGTTGGCGGCTTTTCTTCGAAACTACTTAACTGATGTTTTTGATACTCGGAAAAAAAAAATACTAGCGCATTCATCAATGATCCTGATAGTCCGTGAGCCAGCAACGAATAGTGCAACCCAAATCCCCCAAAAAAAGGGATAATGGACCTTTCAAGTCATAGGGAAGGGTAATCGCTAACGGTTGTAACTATTTTGTAGATTAAATAAATAAATTTTAAGCTGTTCATCAATTTTAATTTTTGTCCAAATTTCTTACTACCAACTTTCCGGGCAACCCAATATATTCTTTTAAAACCGTCTTAATAGCGATAACAGAAATAACAGAAATTGACCCAGACGAAGTCGCGAGCAACAGCTAGTACATACAATAAAAACGTAAACAAATACAAATTTTCTCATCATTATTCTACTTTACTTTACTCATAATTTATTTTTGTTTAATAATTGTAATATATATTTTTTTGGCCGATCCCAAAAGAAAATAATTTCCTCAAGTATCAAAAAAACAAAAACAACCTGTTCCTCTACAACCCATGAAGCGTCTTGGGCTCAGTATATAGCATTTCCAAGTCAATTGTAACCTTTTCCAAGTCAAATGTAACTTTTTCCAAGTTAAATGTAACCTTTTCCAAGTCAAATGTAACCCTTTCCATTTCAAATGTCACCTTTTCCGAGTCAAATGTCACCTTTTCCATTTCAAATGTTACCTTTTCCAAGTCAAATGTCACCTTTTCCTTCACTTCTAGCCTTAAATATTCCGTTTTATTTATTGAAAAATAATTAGTTTAATTAACATTATGACTTTTTTAATAATTTTGGCATATAATAAATGATATTTTTTTTGGGTCTCTTAGATATTTGATATCAAGTTCTGTTTTTTACTAGCTAATATTTAAAAAAATTAATTATCGTCTATTTAGTTTTAAGATAATTGTTGATTTTGATTTTTTAGATAGGAGGGGTAGTTTTTTGGAATAATTAATGTGTTTTCGGGTATTATAATTAAATTTTTCGAGCTGTATTTTTGATCGCTCGCGTGCATTTTAACTCGCATTAAATTTTAATGTTTTTTATTGATATAGGGATTAATTAATGTGCTTTCGGGTGGTTATTATTACGTTTTTCGAGCTGTATTTTTTATCGCTCATGCGTATTTCAACTCGCATTAAATTTTAATGTTTTTTATTGATATAGGGATTAATTAATGTGCTTTCGGGTGGTTATGATTACGTTTTTCGAGCTGTATTTTTTATCGCTCATGCGTATTTCAACTAGCATTTACTTTTAATGTTTTTTATTGATATAGGGATTAATTATTTTGCTTTCGGGTGGTTATTATTACGTTTTTCGAGCTGTATTTTTTATCGCTCATGCGTATTTCAACTCGCATTAAATTTTAATGTTTTTTATTGATATAGGGATTAATTAATGTGCTTTCGGGTGGTTATGATTACGTTTTTCGAGCTGTATTTTTTATCGCTCATGCGTATTTCAACTCGCATTTACTTTTAATGTTTTTTATTGATATAGGGATTAATTATTTTGCTTTCGGGTGGTTATGATTACGTTTTTTCGAGCTGTATTTTTTTCGCTCGCGCTTATTTTAACTAAAATTTACTTTTTATGTGTTTTCGGGTATTATAATTAAATTTTTCGAGCTGTATTTTTGATCGCTCGCGTGCATTTTAACTCGCATTAAATTTTAATGTTTTTTATTGATATAGGGATTAATTAATGTGCTTTCGGGTGGTTATGATTACGTTTTTCGAGCTGTATTTTTTATCGCTCATGCGTATTTCAACTCGCATTTACTGTTAACGTCTTTTATTGTTATAGGGATTAATTAATGTGCTTTCGGGTGGTTATTATTACGTTTTTCGAGCTGTATTTTTTATCGCTCATGCGTATTTCAACTCGCATTAAATTTTAATGTTTTTTATTGATATAGGGATTAATTAATGTGCTTTCGGGTGGTTATGATTACGTTTTTCGAGCTGTATTTTTTATCGCTCATGCGTATTTCAACTCGCATTTACTTTTAATGTTTTTTATTGATATAGGGATTAATTATTTTGCTTTCGGGTGGTTATGATTACGTTTTTCGAGCTGTATTTTTTTCGCTCGCGCTTATTTTAACTAAAATTTACTTTTTATGTGTTTTCGGGTATTATAATTAAATTTTTCGAGCTGTATTTTTGATCGCTCGCGTGCATTTTAACTCGCATTAAATTTTAATGTTTTTTATTGATATAGGGATTAATTAATGTGCTTTCGGGTGGTTATGATTACGTTTTTCGAGCTGTATTTTTTATCGCTCATGCGTATTTCAACTCGCATTTACTGTTAACGTCTTTTATTGTTATAGGGATTAATTAATGTGCTTTCGGGTGGTTATGATTACGTTTTTCGAGCTGTATTTTTTATCGCTCATGCGTATTTCAACTCGCATTTACTTTTAATGTTTTTTATTGATATAGGGATTAATTATTTTGCTTTCGGGTGGTTATGATTACGTTTTTCGAGCTGTATTTTTTTCGCTCGCGCTTATTTTAACTAAAATTTACTTTTTATGTGTTTTCGGGTATTATAATTAAATTTTTCGAGCTGTATTTTTGATCGCTCGCGTGCATTTTAACTCGCATTAAATTTTAATGTTTTTTATTGATATAGGGATTAATTAATGTGCTTTCGGGTGGTTATGATTACGTTTTTCGAGCTGTATTTTTTATCGCTCATGCGTATTTCAACTCGCATTTACTTTTAATGTTTTTTATTGTATAGGATTAATTATTTTGCTTTCGGGTGGTTATGATTACGTTTTTCGAGCTGTATTTTTTTCGCTCGCGCTTATTTTAACTAAAATTTACTTTTTATGTGTTTTATTGATATAGGGATTAATTAATGTGCTTTCGGGTGGTTATGATTACGTTTTTTGAGCTGTATCTTTTATCGGTCATGCGTATTTCAACTCATATTTACTTTTAATATTTTTTATTGATATAGGGATTACTTAATGTTCTTTCGGGTGCTTATGATTAAGTTTTTCGAGCTGTATTTTTTATCGCTCTCGCTTATTTTAACTAAAATTTATTTTTTATGTTTCATATTGATATAGGTGTTGAAAATTGTGTTTTCGGGTCCTATAATTATGTTTTTTTAGTTTTATTTATTTATCGCTCCCGCGCATTTTAACTCGAATTTACTTTTAATGTTTTTTATTTATATAGGGATTAATTATTTTGCTTTCGGGTGGTTATCATAAGGTTTTTCGAGCTGTATTTTTTATCGCTCATGCGTATTTTAACTCGCATTAAATTTTAATGTTTTTTATTGATATTTGGATTAATTATTTTGCTTTCGGGTGGTTATGATTACGTTTTTCGAGCTGTATTTTTTTCGCTCGCGCTTATTTTAACTAAAATTTACTTTTAATGTTTTTTATTGATATAGGGATTAATTATTTTGCTTTCGGGTGGTTATGATTACTTTTTTCGAGCTGTATTTTTTTCGCTCGCGCTTATTTTAACTAAAATTTACTTTTTATGTGTTTTCGGGTATTATAATTAAATTTTTCGAGCTGTATTTTTGATCGCTCGCGTGCATTTTAACTCGCATTAAATTTTAATGTTTTTTATTGATATAGGGATTAATTAATGTGCTTTCGGGTGGTTATGATTACGTTTTTCGAGCTGTATTTTTTATCGCTCATGCGTATTTCAACTCGCATTTACTTTTAATGTTTTTTATTGATATAGGGATTAATTATTTTGCTTTCGGGTGGTTATGATTACGTTTTTCGAGCTGTATTTTTTTCGCTCGCGCTTATTTTAACTAAAATTTACTTTTTATGTGTTTTATTGATATAGGGATTAATTAATGTGCTTTCGGGTGGTTATGATTACGTTTTTTGAGCTGTATTTTTTTATCGCTCATGCGTATTTCAACTTCTATTTACTTTTAATCTTTTTATTTTTATAGAGATCTATCCTTGTGTTTTCGCGGGGTTATGAAAATGTTTAAAAGCTTTTTTATTATCTCTCGTGCGGATTTCAACTCGCCTTTATTTTTGATATTTTTTTATTGATATTGGGATTGATTGTTTTGTTTTTGGTTCTCATTATAACGTTGCTGGAATATACATCGTTTAGGTTTTTTTTTATTTTTTTTTTTTTTATTATTATTATTTTATTAAAGGATTAGTTGTAGTTCCTTTTCTAGCGTCCTGAGTAATTTTTTCAACTAAATCTTTTGTAAAGGATCCGCTTCCTAACTTGGTCTTACAATTATTTAATAATTTAATTGAGGAATCGTTTATTCTATTTTCGGGTGTTCTGATAACATTATTTGAACCAAATTTGTTATCGCTTTTACTCATTTTAAGTTACTGTTTCTATTTCATAAATATTCGATAGAGGGATCGTTTATTGTGTTTTCGGGAATACTAATAGAGATTATGACATTTATTTATAGCTAGTGCACATTTTAACTTAAATGAAAAGTGATCTAAAAGAATGCGCATGCGCGATGTAACGTCCAAATCAAAAATGTAATCAGATCCTGCAAAAAAACAATAATTAATTTTTACATCATATTATAACATAATACCTACGGTTTGTAGAAATTCCCAAGCGCATAAAAGAATAAAGTTCAAAACACGTTATGAGAATCCCCTAAAACAAAAACAAAGAAAGACCACTGCAAATGCAAGTTTAAATGAGAGCAAGCGACAATAAAAACAGCTTAAACAACGTAATCACAAGACCCGAAAAGATAATTACAAACGTCTATAACAATAAAAAATATCAAAAGTAAATGCGAGTTGAAATACGCATGAGCGATAAAAAATACAGCTCGAAAAACCTTATGATAACCACCCGAAAGCAAAATAATTAATCCCTATATAAATAAAAAACATTAAAAGTAAATTCGAGTTAAAATGCGCGGGATCGATAAATAAATAAAACTAAAAAAACATAATTATAGGACCCGAAAACACAATTTTCAACACCTATATCAATATGAAACATAAAAAATAAATTTTAGTTAAAATAAGCGAGAGCGATAAAAAATACAGCTCGAAAAACTTAATCATAAGCACCCGAAAGCACATTAATTAATCCCTATATCAATAAAACACATAAAAAGTAAATTTTAGTTAAAATAAGCGCGAGCGAAAAAAATACAGCTCGAAAAACGTAATCATAACCACCCGAAAGCAAAATAATTAATCCCTATATCAATAAAAAACATTAAAAGTAAATGCGAGTTGAAATACGCATGAGCGATAAAAAATACAGCTCGAAAAACGTAATCATAACCACCCGAAAGCACATTAATTAATCCCTATATCAATAAAAAACATTAAAATTTAATGCGAGTTAAAATGCACGCGAGCGATCAAAAATACAGCTCGAAAAATTTAATTATAATACCCGAAAACACATAAAAAGTAAATTTTAGTTAAAATAAGCGCGAGCGAAAAAAATACAGCTCGAAAAACGTAATCATAACCACCCGAAAGCAAAATAATTAATCCCTATATCAATAAAAAACATTAAAAGTAAATGCGAGTTGAAATACGCATGAGCGATAAAAAATACAGCTCGAAAAACGTAATCATAACCACCCGAAAGCACATTAATTAATCCCTATATCAATAAAAAACATTAAAATTTAATGCGAGTTGAAATACGCATGAGCGATAAAAAATACAGCTCGAAAAACGTAATAATAACCACCCGAAAGCACATTAATTAATCCCTATATCAATAAAAAACATTAAAATTTAATGCGAGTTAAAATGCACGCGAGCGATCAAAAATACAGCTCGAAAAATTTAATTATAATACCCGAAAACACATTAATTATTCCAAAAAACTACCCCTCCTATCTAAAAAATCAAAATCAACAATTATCTTAAAACTAAATAGACGATAATTAATTTTTTTAAATATTAGCTAGTAAAAAACAGAACTTGATATCAAATATCTAAGAGACCCAAAAAAAATATCATTTATTATATGCCAAAATTATTAAAAAAGTCATAATGTTAATTAAACTAATTATTTTTCAATAAATAAAACGGAATATTTAAGGCTAGAAGTGAAGGAAAAGGTGACATTTGACTTGGAAAAGGTAACATTTGAAATGGAAAAGGTGACATTTGACTCGGAAAAGGTGACATTTGAAATGGAAAGGGTTACATTTGACTTGGAAAAGGTTACATTTAACTTGGAAAAAGTTACATTTGACTTGGAAAAGGTTACAATTGACTTGGAAATGCTATATACTGAGCCCAAGACGCTTCATGGGTTGTAGAGGAACAGGTTGTTTTTGTTTTTTTGATACTTGAGGAAATTATTTTCTTTTGGGATCGGCCAAAAAAATATATATTACAATTATTAAACAAAAATAAATTATGAGTAAAGTAAAGTAGAATAATGATGAGAAAATTTGTATTTGTTTACGTTTTTATTGTATGTACTAGCTGTTGCTCGCGACTTCGTCTGGGTCAATTGTCAATAGTTAAGAACTAGCAGAGATATAGCGTTTTAAAATTAGCAGTGGTGCTATGCCATTTTCCTTTGAATTATTTATTGCTTTTCATATTACTTAATTGCCTATCTTCAGCTTTATTAACAGTTATACCCTAATATAATTATTTAGAAATAATAAACCATTGTGTGATAATTTGCATCGTTTTTTAATCAACAAAAACTGAAATTCGAATAATATTGTTTAAGACTAATGATTAATCGTTATTCTTTTAAAATTGCGCAATCCCAAGTGCGATAGTTATATAAAAAAAAATAAAATAAATAAAAAAGATATATATATATATCTATCTATATCTATATCTAAATATAATATATATGTATATATATATATATATATATATATATATATATATATATATATATATATATATATATCTATAATCTATATATATATATATATATATATATATATATATATATATATATATATATATATTTCTTTTTTTTTCCCCACTATTACATTACAGATTTTCAGATTGCATTAATAGATTAAATTGACTTAATATAATTTTAAAATATTTTGTTTATGACATCCCTCACGAAGTAAAATGTTACAAAAAATGAATTACCAAGTTTTTTTGTTTTTTTTCAATCAACAACAATTTTTATTGAGTAAAATTACAATCTGTCCAAATTTTGACATCAATAGTAGTGGTGGAAGATAACATATATACTACATTCATACTATAAATTACCAAGTTTAAATTTAAAAGCATTCTCCTAAAAAAAATTAGTGATGTACTTAAGTGCAAAACTGTCTGCTATTTTTTTTGGTTGGAGAATATTCCGGAATTCAATCCCCCCTTACCTTTTTAAAGAATCGTTTTCTCCCTGGTCTTGGGAGGAAGAAAATTAAATTTTCATTTAACCTCTTCGGAATTATTTTTGATAATACAGGTAGCGGTGGATGGGGCTGTTATTATCTGAGAAAAGTTTTACCCTCTTCTTAAGAAGAAGCTTAATACTACCCACGAGTTTTAGCTCCTCTGGAAGCGGCCTTCTTTAAAGTATTGATTAAACATTGCAGTCTGTAGTTTTTTTCCCGGCTATCTACGAATTTATTATGTTTTTAAAGTTGCGTTTTTGTGTTAATAATAAACAGTTAAAATTCGTAATTCCAATTTTCATAGGGACGAAATTCCACACTGGTTTCATTGGGATTTGCTGTTTACTTAAAATTAAAAAGTTACGTAGCTCATAGGCAACAGGCATTATGCTAGGGACAAACGATTGATAGACATAAAAACGGTTTAAAAAAAATTCCTGCGATTCTGTTTTTGAAGGGTTTCAAATGAATAAGGAAGCCTCGATGATGAGCACTCAGTCCAGATATGATTTAATAAATTCATAAAAAGCGTAAACATATCTATAACCAGCAAATTACGCTGTTTAAAGTTTCCTAGAAATAATTAACAATCATTATGTGGTTTGAAGGTGACAGGCTGGGATCGAATCCTGGTTTATCAGAATAATTATTTATACTCTTCTATCAACTGTGGTTCTACCGAATCGAATCACTTTCCGCATACCTTTCTGGAGCTCACATAGCCTCTATAAAGTGAGTACCTGATAATTGGGTTACCTTGTGGTTGGGTGTGGGGGTACATTCCTCCAGTTCATTACTCTACACCGAACTTCCAGGGGTTTGAAGTGGAACAGGTTCTTTTTTTTATTTTTAATCTATCATATTCATAATATCTATACAAGGGAAAAATAACTTTAAAACCATTATTGTATTGGAGTGTCTTTTTTTAAATGTAGGTTTTTTAAAATTAGGGATTCCACAAACATGTCCGGTGTCTTTTTCTTCTGAAATAAGCTATTCAATGATTATCATATATATATATATATATATATATATATATATATATATATATATATAATGCGATAATGATTTAGTTTATGGCTAACGTAAATTATTATCCTTTTTATTATTATGTAATATGTAAATTAAATTAGAATTTTTAAAAATTTCAAAGGTTAAATATTTCTTTGTCTTTCGCAGTTTTTGTCCGCAATTATATACTTGTTTTATAACGTTTTAAATATATTGGTGGAAAGCTTAAGAGTTAAATTATATTTTTGTTTTAATATTGACAAAATATATTTTAGCCGGCTGAATCCTCGCTTCGGTTCTTTTCAAGTTCTGTTTTTGAGTTCCTTTATTAAATTATTCAGACCAATCATTCACTGCGTTCAATTTAGCGGAATTCATTGAACAACACATTGCCAACTTTTTGCAGTTTTTTTCGGACAGTGTTCTCTTTTATTTTCCGCTTTCTTGATGTATTTCTTTTAATATTTAAGATTATAGGAGACTGAAAAGACAAGAAACTGCTCGACGTTTTCGGCTTATCCAACACTTACTAGACAGACGCTCTAACCTTTCACTTAACTACAAAAGACTCATTTACATGACAACCATAAGGCCTATCTGGACCTACGGAGTTGAGCTATGGGGCTCTACTAAACCATCCAATTCTTCCCGTATCCAATCCTTACAATCCGAAATCCTTCGTAAAATCCTCAACGCTCCTTACTTTGTTACGAATAAAATCATTCATAATTATTGCTCCATGTTCCGTATGTAGCTGATTTGGCCCGTACCAGATATCATTCCTTCCATGACAAACTCCATTCCCACTCTAATCCACTAGTTTCAATTCTTGCTTCCTTTGCAATTCCTGACAATCCTCCGAGGCGTCTGAAGAGAAGATGGCCTCGAGACCTTGTTTAGATTGATTACTAGAGTGCTGCCAAGGGCAGTTTCTCTTCACGTTTTTCATGTACATATATTTTATCAGCATATTTACTTGATGTATTGTAGTGTACAGTTGTAAATTTCAATAAAATATAACAAACAAAAAAAAGTTTATAGAAAAAATTAGGTAATTTCTTTTTTTTTATTTTCTTAATATATATATATATATATATATATATTTTTTTTTTTTTGTCTTCTTTTTTTTTTCTGTGTATGATGACATGGATGATTGAATTCGTTCTAAATCTACCTTTAACATATCTGTATGTATTTTTGTTATGCTTGGTTCTTCGAGGTAAACTGTTTTGATCAAATATTCTTATATTTCTTCATAGATAAGTGCCTTTGACAGTCTTAACTTTTTGTTACTGTTTTTAATATATTGCGCACACCTTTAGAGCCTTTCCAAGTTGACGTATTGAAGTGATGGAAAATTTTATGTGAATTGGTCTTAGAGAAGCAATTTTTCGAAGTATTTTTTTAGCCTCTCCGTCATTTTGATATGATCGATTTCGAACACACGATCGCGCAGTTTAGGTCTTTTCTTTTGTTTCATAACTTTGATCTACCATAGATTGCATTGATACATGGAGATAATATAGATGTCACGGTGGGTGATGTATGACCTCTCAGCAGAGATAAAGCGATGGGATTATTATTTCGTCGGCGAAAGTTGCCAGAGGTTGTGTGTCTATCGTTGGATTTGGCGACAGGGAATGAGAATGTTGTGTGATTGAAGTTTAAACTGTTAATATTCAATAATATAATGTATTCACCTTTAGTTTAGAATATAAAAGACTTGTATTTCTTTATTCAAGCGAGATTTCTTTCTTCAATGCTTTTAGTATCTCTCAGTGCATAGGTATATGTCATGTCAACTTATCGAATCTGTTTGCGCACATAAAATGTAAATTTATACGTCTTCAAAGGTGTTTGAGTTTTCTTTTGTAAAAAATATGAGCTCTCATTTTTAGCCCGCTTCACCGTTTTGGAATACTCTTCCGTCAATCATCCGTCATGCTATTTCCCTATCCTCATTTCAATCCCTGCTCTTCAAATATCATCTTGCTTCCCAAGTAGACATTCACCGATGGGAGTGATCTAATTAAAGTGAATTGAATGAATAGTGTTTACACTTTTAACATCAATTGGGCTAAAGTTAATTTTGAGTATTATTTTATTTCTTCTACAATATGTGATCATAAAGCTGTCGTTTGTTTGTATGTTAATTCATTTAACGTCACTTTTATGCTACTGTGGCTAATCGGACGATTTATAATGGAAGTCCTTAATTTTATAATATAGGTTTAATTAGGATAGGGATCTTTGAAGAGTACATCACATCGAACAGACTCGTGACCACCATTTTACTTCTCCTCCGTAGGACATCATAATTAAGGATTTGTTTACTCCCATTGTAAAATTCTAGAATCATCTGTCAGGTTTGAACCCACGAACTTGGCCATAGTAGGCTGTTTTATTTACGTTCCATTCTTCTTCTTTTAATTATAATTATGATTTTCAGTTTTATTAGTATCTTAGGCAAGTAAGTAATTTTTTTTATGTATGTTATTAATCGGGTGGCATAACAACCTCCTATGCCAAAGGTCACGGGTTCAAACCCGCAGGTGGTCCTAGGAGTTTTTAGTGCGAGTAAAAAATCCTTAGTTATGTCGTTCTTCGGAGGGGACGTTAAAAGGTGGTCTCGAGCCTGTGCGATGTCAGGTAATCGTTAAAGATCCCTATCCTAATAAAACCTGGATAGGCAAAATTTAGAACTACCACTGTAGCATCGTCCGATTAGCCATAAAGTGATGTTAAATAAATAAATAGGTGACCTTGTTTCCAAGTAAATTTTATTTCTATTTCTAAGGATATTTCTGTAATTTCTGTTTTATTATTTTATTTTTTTTATTGAGCACTAGTTATGTTTATTTATTTACCAAGTGTCTGTTCCAGTATCTTTTTTTATTCTTCTCTTCTATTCTATTTGAATGCGACGACTTGCTAAAAGAATACCTCAAGTCATAAATTAAAAGCCTAACACAAAGAAGCTGACAGATATTAACGTTTTCATCGCGCCCAATTAGCGCAGGCGTTTGAATAATGCCTCAAAACTGCTGTTTGTTTCCTCGCGAAATGACAAGAGAAAATGTTATACTAACGATTTCGTTTCTATAAATAAAGTAGACGCCTAGAAGGCGATACGGCGGTTATTAATCAAAATAAAAGTTGGGAGGCGGAGTGGGGAGGGGGTGGCGCGCGCATCGGTGGCGGGAACAGAACCGAGAGGCGGCAGACACCCGCGGTACTCCCGTCGGACAGCATGTTCGGCGAGCCGCGGTCTACCACCCTTACGCTCGTAGCCCTGGGGGCGGGTCTTCTTCTCTATCTGCCCGCCCGTCCTCCGTCCGCCCCTGAGCAGCCTCCGAGGAGCACGGCACAGCACCAGCTCCTCAACTGTACCAGCCTCGAAGAAGTCACAGATCTGGAGTGGGTGGCCAGCGGCTGGACCAAGGCGGTGTACAGAGGGCGGCTCAGGGGAAGGGACATCGCCGTCAAGACTGTCAACCTGGACGGTCACGACATCGAATCCTGCCTGGCCAGGCCTGAGGCACCATCACTTGCCCGCTGCTATCGCAGGACATCGGCCAAGATACTCCGCGAGCTCATCCTTCTTCAGGAGTTGGATCATCCTAATGTCATTAAGGTGAGGGTTCTTGTAGATCCCTTCCGTAGCAGGGCTGCCTCAATATACACCAATCTTGAATATTTTCATATTACATTATCCTTTTTGTTGTACTTTTATATTTAAAATATCCTCACCTATTTATTAATGTCCTCAATCTTAATACATTCTTGCTCTCGTTACTTCGTGAATTTCAAAGCACCATAGCATTTTATTGCATCTCATCTAGTGTTATGCATGCAGTAGATATAATAAAGATGAAAACATCAATGCCACATCAATCCAACAGTACCAAGAAACAGCATAGAATCGAATTAAGCGGCATGTAAATTCCGATCTGCAGAGCTTTTGTTTACGCTGACCATGTGCTTTGCCGGTAAGGTTCCACTGAATGCATGAACGACTCATATTCAATTGTTCAGAGTTTGTTACTATTTAGAATTAAATATATTACTCTTTAATTTTGATATTATATGGTTTATTAAAATATATACTCCATTAGATAAATATTAAGTTTTGTTATTAGGTAGCAATTGCGGAAATATACAATGGCACTTTAGTTTTTTATTATTAATAATTGCATTTAATATTTTGTTCATTCCAATCATACATCAAGATGTATATTTATAATAAATTGGCTACGCTATTGCTATGGTTTTGGAAGGATATGAAGAACATATTAAAACCACTATTTATTGTTTATGTTTCAAAAATGAGGTTTAATCAATTATTATGTATTGAAATATCATTACAATACTTTGTAATATGAATGCATGAAAAGGTATGTTCAGTTTATTGGTGAAAGCATCTTATCTACCAAAGTTTTATTAGTGCGAGAGGTATTTTATTGTTTGTTAATATAGTTTATCAACCATATTGAATATATATTTATATATTTAGTAAGGTAGATATTTATTTATGAGCGTACATTAACTAATCTTTAACTGACAATTTATGATTGTCAATGAATGATCGGTTTTCGGTTGGAGACATCGGAAATATTAAGGAAATGTCTTCAACAATGAAATTATAACGGACAAAGTAAGGAACGTTAATGAATTTGGATCGTAAGAGATTGGGTACGAGAAGAATTCGATAGTTTAGCTGAGTAACAAAGCTCAACTTTTTAAAAAAGTTAATTCACTTTTAGTTAAATGTTAATAAAATTGCTATTTTAATATATACCTCTATATTATTAGATAGTCAATCAAAGTTAAAAATACAAGAGAATCAGGTCTCTGAACTTCAACATTAAAAAATAAACATTCAAATTTTAAAAATATTACCATATATTCATTTTTTATACCAGATAGATAAGTAGAACTAATAAGTCCACTGCCGGTTAGTGGAGTAAGTGGTACAGAATCATTTCCCACAGATGACAAGCACTGAATTATCTTAAGTTATTGTTCCTGCAGATGAATTCTTTATTAGCCGCATCACCTTTCTGAACCTCCACTTTCACCAGATAAAATATATAATCTTGAAATTGGGGTGCAGCAGCAGAGAGGCTTCAAAATAAAATACATCTAATGGGTTATTGCAAATCGGAATAGGTATACTTCTATGGTATATTTATTTAAGATTGTCTTATTATTTAATAGTAGAATTTGCACTCTTTAAAAGAAATGAAAAAAATGTTTTTATTATTGTAGGTTGTAAATGTTGTATGAATGTGATACTTTAGCGATATTATTATTGTCCATTGTGACAAATTGTAATACATACGAATAAATAAAAAAAAAAAAAATATATATATATATATATATATATATAATATATATATATATATATATATATATATATATATATATATATATATATAAATTATAGTAGGAACGAAGTCCCTCAAAAATCATATATAAGTGTACAAGTTAAATGACCAGAATAGTGTTGTCCTAAGTTTAAATATTAACATGATACCACTCATAACATAACGTAAACATAATATGATTCTCTGCTACGATGTCTATAATGTTTTACTTTCAGGCCATGAGGAAAAGTAGGTTTTGTTTCCTGGTATCTCGGAATAGTTTTGCTGAGGGATTTAAACTAACTTTATAGGTGATGGATAAATTAATCAAATTGGTTTTCAAAACTCGGAACTATTTCAACAACTAATTGAATGCCTAAACATTGGAAGTTGTTAATTAATTGGTATGCAGACAGATAATTGATATGGAATGTGTAGATGGTCTTTTCAGATGAACTTTTGTGTATTTATTTCTTTAAATTTACCACAATCTTTGTAAAATGTAATTTTACAGTTTGTACTGAAGTATTTGACTATATTACCGTACATTTTGACTATAATTATGGAATCTTTTAAATCTTCCATGATACACATTGTTAACTGTATTTCAAGAATCTGCGAATGTGACAAGAATATTGTTTTTATGTTAGACGTATATTTTCCTTGAATTTATGTGTCATTCGTCTTAGGTGTATTATGAAAACTACATCAGAACCAGTCTTCGGCTGCGATAGAATCTCCTTGCTGAGTCTACATAGGTGCCTAATATGACCAGTCTTTGACTAGGTTTGCGTTGTTTACGGGATTATGTTTTTATTATAATAGCAGTTTGTTTGAGTGAATAAATCTATTGCTAGGTTCTTTTTAAATAAAATTATCTATTTCCACTCAACACTTCTTTATTTAATTTTTTTCTTTCTCCCTACGTTTCGGTCTTTGCCATTTTCAAGGGCTCTTTAATCATTCTTTTATATTGCACATATATAAAATACATTTTGTAACATTTAAAAAAATCTATTACAGGCTGAATTAACGCAATGCTAAGCTGATAAAGGCTAGTTCAGTCTGTAATAGTTTTTTTTTTTTTTATATATATGTGAAATATTACAGAATGATTAATGAATCCTTGAAAATGGCAAATGCCGAAACGTAGGATAAAATAAAAAGTGTTGAGTGAAAATGGATCATTTTATTTTAAAAGAACCTAGCAAAAAATCTATGTATTACGCAGACTAGATCCTTTAACCACAAAATGATTCATTGGGCAATACGTAGTATAGTATAATAAATACTATTTGCAGCTTACTTTGGGATGCCGATGAGTGACTTCTAGAGCTCAGCTGGAATTATCTTCTGTTAAGTTAGCTATAAATAACTCCTGACTTTTGATATATATTGATTTTTCACGTTAGATATTACCCTTATAGATATTACATTATATAGATATTACCTCTCGAATAACCCAGCACAATCTGAAACATATGTCTAATGTATAACTCATCGCTACTTCTCCAGGGATACAAGGAATCACTGGAACTCTAAAATCAAAATAACATGTTCATTTTACTGAGGCAGAATAAATTGTACTCCAGCCTGTAAATGCTAGAATATTGTACCTCTTACCTATGTCGTTGTAAATGGTACCTAAAACTGTAACCAAATAAATATGTGTCATTCGATCACTTTATGCTCTAATTTGTATGTAATTGTAAACATTCACGGATATTTTAGAATGCATTTTATTTTTAAAAATATTACCTCATGAAAACAGCGAGTTCAGATTCAATTGGTTGGATAAAAGGCAGCTGGTGGGACTAATCAGTCCAATGGAGGAAACAAAACAAAGCCTATTTTCCTCATTTTCAAGCCAGTAGTCTCGAAATTTCTGCTTGGTAGAACTTCAGCAATATAAACGACTTCTGATTAGTTGGATAAACTTTGGCTAGTATTGTGGGAAATTTTATTTAACAGACACTTTTCAATCTCAAATAAGCAGGCCATTAGGTTAACCCTTTTATAAAATCTTGAATTTTATTTATTTATTACTTGATTTATTGTTTATTTTATTTATTATTTCATTCTATTTGTATATGTTCTATATCGCTGCTAGTTCGGATCCAATTTAAATGATTCTTTTTACATTTGGTATTTATTTATTTATGAATTAGGAACTACGGATTTTTTTGTATTCTACGTATCTTGTAAGCCTTCAAATTCTGAAGGGGATAATTTTTTTTTTTTTTGTTGGTTGATTACATACGTTCATTATTGAACTTTGTTCATCGCTGTGTCTTAATCTGGAAAATCTTTTCGATTTTTCTCTATTTTCAATAATAACCAAGGTTTGGTGGAATTATATCTATTATAATTATTGATTTGAATATATAGACCGACATTTTTTTTTCTTCTGTTTATCGCGCTTTACTGATTCTAAAACTCTATACATATTTTTATCTATCTTCAAAAATGATTTAGTAATGGGCGTATTTATGGGTAAAATTAATTTCTTTTTCTTTTCATTTTTTCTCTTATTTTATAATTATTCGCGATATTTGGTCAAAAAAGCACTAAGGATTTTTTTCTCTATGTTCAGAAATAAAGAGTTATGGGCGTATGTACGGATAAAACATAATTTTTTTTTTTCTCTTTTATATAATTAATTTGCGTCTTTTTAGTTTTAAGACGCTAATAAATTTGTTCTCTATTTTCAAAAATAACTAAGTTATTGAATTAAATCACTTTTAATCGGTCGCCATTTTAAAAATAACTAGCTGATTACAACGTCTAGGTTTCAGGGTCTTCGTAGCATGCCCTAGTATTTTTGTGGCGAATTTAAAAAAAAAAAAAAAAATGGTCTAGTAGTTTAGGAGAAATGCCACCCACGGACGGCGGACAAACTTTTTTTTTTACTATTATTTATTCGAATTTTACGTATCGTACGCCCTTAAATTTTGAAGGGTGGATATATATTTTTTTTTTGTCTTTCACTAAAGTTTATTATTGACAATTATAAACAAAAATAATTGACAGTTTTATATTTTGGGTAATACAATATTAATATTTAAAACTTTACTTATCTAATCATAGTTATTATTATGTTGAGAAGTTCAAATTGACCCCCACGCCCTTGATGTGTCTTCTAGCATATATACTACCATTTTTAATTTCACTTACTATATATAGTAAGGGGAAGTATTGCGATCGTGAAAATTTTCGTATTCCAGTTTTCAACGGAAATACACGATTTAGGGTCCCCTGAGTCCAAATAACCAAGTCCCGCAAAAAGGTCTGTGTGTGTGTGTGTGTGTGTGTTGTGTGTGTGTGTGTGTGTGTGTGTGTGTGTGTGTGTGTGTGTGTGTGTGTTGTAACTCCCGGGCGGAAACGGTAAGTTCTATGAAACTGAAATTTCATATTTAAGACAACTATACGCCCGAGACGTGACAAAACTTTTTTCATCAAAATGAGCCTACCAGAAGAGGCACTTTATACCATGCATTTTGCACCTTTTTTCGATTTTCTCAAAAACGGTTCCGACGATTTTGATTAAACTCGCTATATCGATGTAAAATTTAATGGGCTTTAATATCATGTAGGTTTTATTTAGATAAAAATGGTCTGACAGGGCTTAAATGCCGATATTTTAAATTTTCTTCCCCTAAACTACCTTTAATTTTGTATATTCAATAATAATAACTAGATTTTTTTGTTAACGCTGATGAAAAACTGGTAAATATATAAATTGAATAAATTCGATACCCAACTAAAGGAGAAAACAGAAAAAATATTTTTTTAATGCAATTTTTCGTTTTTGAACATAAGAGCAGTAATATACATGTATGATATGCCGTTGGAAAGCTAAAGATTTTAGAAAAAATATCATCTCATACACAAGCTTTTAAAAGTTATTGGAGAGTGAATTATATTGAGGATGTATAGTCGACTGTAGAAACTATTATAGGTGGAATAGTCAGGAATCAGTCATTTTTGAAAAGTTTTTAATTTTGCCAACGTTTCGGCTCAAGCTTGTGAGCCATCATTAGGGCATTACTGACCATGTCAAGCATAACTATGCTGGACATGGCTCAGTAATGCCCTGATGATGGCTCACAAGCTTGAGCCGAAACGTTGGCAAAATTAAAAACTTTTCAAAAATGACTGATTCCTGACTATTCCACCTATAATTATTGGAGAGTGATGAAAAGAAGATAAAACTTACTGATTATTTAAGATAATAATATAATTGATTTTTTAATAAAACACATGTTTCTATATAAATTCAATTTGATTAATTCCTTAATAATTTCACGTATTTTTGTCTCTAACTGTATTTGAAAATTCTTTCATTGATTTTAAAAATGGAGGTAAGTGAAAGTCGTGTGTTGCCCGCACCAGATTTTTTGTCTCTAAAATATTTGGACTCTTGAAGCAAACAATCCGAGAAATTACAATACAGAGGTGTGATGAGTGCTGAGCGGTTTGGATTTCAATTATGTTCTTTCCACATTCTCGAGGTGGTCATAGTTGCGAGGAATTAATGTCAGTTTCACTGTTTATTCTGGCTTGAAATGTTTAATTGAGTCGGTTAGCTAATAAGGAAAGTTGCCAAGGTAAACTTCGGATGCTTGACGGTAGATTATATACCAAGAACTATAAGCCTATGAATATATTATATGAATTAAGTGAGAAGTCTGCTATTGTTCTCAGTTTTGTCTCATTATAACATTTAATTAACCACTATAAGTAACTTCTTCATAGAATAGTGAATAATTTTTAATTTATAATTTTTTAATGGTATCAGAAAACTTATTTCTAAACATATTCTCAAATATCATGTTATAAATACGTTCAAACTTTCTTTAATGCTTTAATAAAACTGATGAAATGTAAATTATTGATGTATACCATGATTCAAATTGTGTATGTAATCAAATGATAATTAGATCTTCAGTATATACAGTTTATATTTTGAAAAGTAGCTTATATTCATTATATTGTGGTTTCAAATATTTAATATTCTATTAATATATTTTAAAACTTTTTATAGACTACCTTCTTCCTCTATAATTGACAACAAAATTGTTCCAATGCGATATCATTGGCCTGACCGATAGAAATGCCGATCTGGCATGCTCTAAATTAGTCTTATAACGTTTTTTTTTGTATTCAGACTGGCATGACTGACTAAACCACTAACACAAAAGGTTAACCATTTTTCTACTTCTGTTTTTTAATATTTCAGTAAGAGCTCGGCATTCCATTTTCTTTTCTTTATCAAAAATCGAACCTCATTTCACAATGATCCTTAGATATTTTATTTTTTCCTCCATGAAAAGGCCTTGAAGAACACGCGCATATCACAAATCTACTGCTTTAATGCTTCTACCTCACCTGCTTCCTCTTTTTCTATATGCTCCTCATGAGCTCTGCGTGTCTACGTTTTCTCTCCTTAGACCATACAGTCCCCTTCCTGAAGCGCTTCTTTCCCACAAGAACTTTCACTCCCTTGAGCGCCCCTCTGTACTTGCCTCTGTCCAAACAATCCCGGTCTGTCAGCCCTACTTGTTCCATATTATCCCTAACTTGCTTGAAATATTCTTTTGAATTCTTTCGACCGTGGATTCGTTGAAAAATTCTATGGTTTAGTCTTTCAGGTTTCATCCTCATCATGTGCACATAGAACCTCAGCCTTCCCACCCTAACGTCAGTCGTTAGGTCTGTTGTATCCTTATAGATCTCTTGATTCGACCTCAACCTGTATCCTTCAGGTGTTCTCTTGGGTCCGTAGATTCTGAGAATTATTCTTTCTGTTTTCAGAAGCCTCTGTAGGTTGGGAAGACACGAGGTTTCCGTTCCGTGGAGTATCACTGGCTTGATGACCGTGGTTTAATGTCATATCTTAGCCTTAATAGATAAGTTCTTATTGTCATAAAAATTGCTGGTGGCATAGTTTAATTTCTGTGTTTTGGCGACTCTTTCCTTAAACCCTTCTCTCTTCGACCCATTGTTGCATATGATTTCTCCAAGGTACTTCATCTCTGAGCCACTTTGTTTGGTTTAGCCGTTTTCTTCTTAAAACCCTTGTCCGTAGTCATAAATTATAATGTTTATCAATTAATATTTTGGGATTTTTTTTTCTGATTCTCTGTCCATACCCAACCCTGCTATGATAGCTTGCGTTGGAATAAATGCTTGACGCATATAAATGTTCTTGGACGTGCCGGACCAAAAAAACTGAATATCGTCAGGTTGCTTATATTCAAAGGCTCTTCATGAATTCTCTTTTTGTTTTTTACTTCTTAGTTGAATAAGTATAAGTTCAATTGATTATTCCGTGAAAGCTCAATAGAGAAGTTATGCCTTAGCAAATGAATAAACTATAAGATTTATGATGACATTTGCATGAAGGAATCGAATGCTACGAACTGGATTGAAGTGCTGTCCATATTTCCTAGAACTACCGATTCGCGTGTGTCTCGTCATTATAGCTTCCTACATTTGGTTGTGACTTGCAGGAGAGGTATAGGCACGAATCACTTCGCCTTCCAAATATCTTAAGTAAAATCCTGTATTTTTATTCTGAATCGTGTCGTGAATATAAGTAATTATTGAACTGTTTTATAATTATTATTATTTTAAACGAAGACTATAAGTATACAAATTTGGCACTAAAAATATTTTGATATACTTACGGGGTATCTATTATAACTTCATGTCTATTTTATTATATTTAGAAAAACAATCCTAAAAAATGATCTCTTTTAGTTGCTATCAAACTATTTATTAGTCAAAGATTATATATTTCTTATTATTAATTCAAAAGAAGACTTATCATATGCACATGGTGTTCAGATATGTTGTTTATCCATTTAACGACACTTCATGCTGCTGTTCGGGAGCGGTGTGGCCTATTGGAAATACTGTACTGTTATTACTTTGAATCCTGGCTGTGACAGCATTATTTATTATGTTACTTCAACCGTGCATCAACGACCCTTTTGGGGCACACCCTGCCTTTAGAAAAAATCTGGCGGCTGAGCGTGATCAAGACTTATCCACCCCCTTGCACAGCCATTGCCCGTAAAACTATATGATTCTCTTTTATGTACTGATTCCGAGACATTCATGGGTTGTAGAGGTGCAGATTTCATGCTGTTGTAGCTAATCGGACGATGCTAATGTGAGAGGCGTATCGAAATTTTAAAAACTGGGATTGAAATATTTTCACGATTGTAATAACATACGTTACTATAGTTGAAAGTGAAAAAAAGTACTCAATGAAGAATACAAATAAATTTAATAAGTAAATTCAATAATAATTTTGTAATCGTACACCGAGTAATAATGTACTGAGACAATTGATTTTTAATATTTTACAATATTTTGTGCTAGTGGAATTCTTTTTAAGAATCTTTTGTGGTTTTTAAATTATTTTTAAAATGAAACTAGTGTTATTTTGATAAAACATGTACTCCGAACAGCTGTAGTGTTCTCCTGGCTTGTATATTTTATACTCAATTATTTGCTCAACATATTTATCATAATTGCAATTATATAGACTTATATTAAATTGCTAGGAGTTGAGCTCATTGTAGCGTTGAACCCTAACCACTAAGAACTATCCCTACCTGCGGTCTGCGTGTGGGTTGCCTAAACTGAAACCGTAATCACAAAGTCCGGAGTAGTTTGCGAACATCCAACTATCTTGTTTCTATTCCGTTCTAAGTGGGTTATGGACTGAATTTGTAGTTGGCTCAATAATTACGTGAGGTATTTATTATAAATTCTTATTTCGTGCCACAAATCATTATTATTTATTCATCAGTATTAATGAGTTAGGTGTATGCAAGTGGTATGAAAATAATATAAATAAAAAATCGACTCTATTGACTAGAACTGTGGGTAAGCCAAAATTTTTATCACCAAACCCATTCTATTCAAAGTCCTTCGAACAATACTGAATGCTCCTTATTATGTTATCAACAATACCTTACATCGGTGTTCCATTTATTTTAGACCTTATTCCATCTAAATTTAATCTGAATCTTATACATCACCGTAATCTTCTAGCTCCACCCCCATCTATGATCCTG
Organism: Piezodorus guildinii; assembly: GCA_023052935.1. Taxonomy (NCBI): domain Eukaryota; kingdom Metazoa; phylum Arthropoda; class Insecta; order Hemiptera; family Pentatomidae; genus Piezodorus; species Piezodorus guildinii. The sequence continues at coordinate 100,786,418 of CM041297.1, forward strand.
ATAGAGGGTTGAAAAGGTTTGGCGCTACCTGTTGTAAATGTTGAATTGGAGTTTTCCGGCATTGCTGGATTCTTCTTTTATGTTTGTGACTAAATCCACTTAGCTTCCGCTGGCGGTTCTTGAGTTGGTGACGTGGCTGAGGGAGGGGAACTGGAACCACCGAGGTTTGGCTTTTTCCTCCAGATATGGGGTAAAATCCTGGTCTGGGGTTCCCAAGGCTGATAGTAAATATTGCACATAGCTACGTTTCCTTTAAGATTTTTCTTTGTTTTTAAAGTTTGTATAATTTTTTTTATTTTAATCTGAGTTCATGACACAGGAATACACCGCACCTCCTCCGCGGAGGGCGGTGTGGTCTAGTGGATAGAGCTCTCTACTACGGGTTCTGGGTTCGAATCCCGGCTGTGGCAAAATATTATATATTTGTTAATTCAGTCGGGTGGCGACCCTAGGGTATGTAGCCCCTTATATGGCACTCCCAGCCTCTATAAAGTGGGTACCCCAAAAAATTGGGAAGAAACCTGGCCGACGAGCGTGGACAAGGCCTAATCACCTCAGTACACGGCTGTTAGCTTAGAAACAGTACGAATCTCTGTATGCACTAAGCCCAATACCCTTCATGGGTTGTAGTGGTACAGGTTTTTTTAATTTTTTCTATTTTACACACTTTATTGGGTTTTTTTAATTGTATATATTTTATTTATTTTTATAATGTATATTTCTATCATTATTTAATTGTATGTATATTTTATAAATGTAATCTCCATCAAAAGTTATTAAGGTCTTTATTGAGACAAATTGTGATATTACTGAGAAAAAAATTGTTTATTACAAAAAAAAAGTAAAAAAAAAAAATCGATTGCAATCATATTGGTTTTTTGAGCACTTAACAGTGCCATAATGGTGATAGCAGCCAGGAGTAGATCCACTTGGCTAAGCAGGTCAATGTCACTCATGATCATACCCTTTTAACCCCTCTCGATTATGTACGCTTATATCTGGAAATCATCGTCATATTTTGATATCGATCTCCGAGCCCGTAGTGAGGGATTTAGAGGCCATAAGAGGTGCTTAGCGCTTGTGTAATCTGTGAGGGCTGTTTGATAAAGCTCTATGAGGATTTAACGTCTGTGCAAGTTTGTTTAACTGAGATATCTCAAAACTAGCTCAGCGTCTCTTGTCGGCATAATGATTATGTACCTCGTGCTCGACAGTACGAACCTTGGAGCACGATTTTCAAGTTTAGTTATTTTGATTCTTTTAGGTTTGTTTGTTTTTTAAAATATCTAATAAGGAAAAGTACCACATGTGTCTCATGTATTTTGATGAAATTTATTTTCATTAAACAAATCATCATTAATACAATATGTTGGAACAAGTTAAAAATAAAAAGGCCAAGAATCTCTGCAAAAAATGGAATATAGCGTGTGCAAAACATTTTGTTTTATATATTTGGTTTGATATAGGTAACAAATTACGTTTGGTACTAAAATACCATGTGGAAAAGTAAACCATTTAAGTTTTGAGGCTGGTACTAACATTTAAAATGTAAGAACCGCCATTAACATAGTGATTTTGGAGGGAGAGAAAATCCCTAAAAAAACAGTAAATATCGATGAATAAAATTGGAGGCTGCTATATAACTTCACCACTCTTTTATTAAATATTAATGCACAACTTTTCGGCTAAAATGTCATCTTCAGGTGCAAAAGAACAATTTTATCTGCAAGTACAAAATATCGTCCGGGATCACTTGTAGCTGAGTGGCTAGCGTAACAGCCTCCCATGCTAAAGGTCACGGGTTCAAACCCGCTGGTGGTCCTAGGATTTTTTAATGGGAGTAAAAAATCCTTAGTTACGCCGTACCTCGGAGGGGGCGTTAAAAGGTGGTCCCGAGCCTGTGCGATGTCAGGTACTCGTTAAAGATCCCTATCCTAATAAAACCTGGATAGGCAAAATTTAGGACTCCCACTGTAGCATCGTCCGATTAGCCATAGTAGCATAAAGTGACGTTAAACAAATAAACAAACAAAATATCGTCCAATTAAAAATCATCAATCTCAGAATTATATCATGAAAATCATATTACATTAACAAATGTAAAATAAATATAATTTATGAAGTAAAAATGTTAATAATCTATAAAATTAACGTTAAATTCCTAAAAATAGATAAAAACAATTAAAAAAATTAAACTTGATATCAGCCTCCAATTTTATTCATAGAATTTGACTTTCACCTTAAAGAATCTACACATTATAGTTTATATTTATTTTTCATGAAGAATCGAAAAAAAAGGTTGTAGTTTTTGCTAAAAACGGAACAAATAGTTTTACATTTTTTTCTGATTCACTCATACAAGAGCAGTAGTACAAAATTTTGCACTAAGTTGCACCTAAAAATAAGGCTTTATAGAATCAGCTTTTCAGGTAAACTAATTAGTAAGAGCTCTGAAGCAAAATTGATAGTTAAATCGTTGAACTCTTTAGAAAGTTAAATCTGAAAATGTAGTTAAAAAATCATCTTCAGTCTTTAAGCCGTTGATATTACTATATTATATTCGATATTACTCATAAATATACACACACACAAACACACACACACACACATATAAATATATATATATATTTTTTTTTTCACAGACTTCTTGGATCGTGATTCTCTGTAATTCTGCAGCTAGTTCAATATTTAATTTCTCAGTTTCACCTAAAAAAGTTTTATGAAAATCTATGAGATTCATATGGGATTCTTTTATTTTAATGTTCGGTATATATAACGAGATTGTTAAACAGCTGAATAATATCGAAATAAACGATTAAAACTTTTTCCTTGTAGATTCGTTTGCCCTACTTTATAGTTTGGACCGAATGGTAACGGTTTTTGAAATTAGACAAACTTTTTTTCCTCTGACGTAAAATGCTTGTTAAAATTGTTTTATTGTTAAATATCATAAGAGATAAATTACAGGTTTAGTCAGTCGTGATTCTCCAGGGCCTATATTTCGTTTGTCTGTTCCAGAAATGTGCTAAGGCCTTCAAAATTGGGAAATAAAACGCCATGATTTCGCTGTTAATGTGTCAAATAGGACGTGAGCATCCTTAGTGAAACTGCCAGCTAACATAACACTAACACCAAGCTCATGGCGAACTCACGTGCAACACGAACCCTTTATCAAGAACACCAACATCCACCACCAATCGTTACTGCTCAACCCGTCAACTATGTTACCTCCACTATTAATTTTCAAATACTTGTTTAATTGAGCTTTGTGTGGAATAACTTAATATTATTAATTATTTTTTAAGATTTTAGTAATTTATTTATTTCAAAATATTTTAAAAAAATGGTGCACGCAACACACGACTTTCATTTACCTCCGTTGTATAAAAAAAACTGTATAAAAATCCGTCGCGTGGTTTAAAAGAATTTAGCTAAAACAACAATCGCGACATCATTTTGAAAATATAAATTATTTAATATATATTTTAAAAATTCAATTTAATCTTAATGGGTATCCTAGTTAGTTTTCAGTGAAACATCTGTTTTTATGAAATACACTAAAATTATAAATAATTAATAACTATGATAGTTTATGACTTTATAACAACTTTACATTTGTTTACATCTAAAGTACGATTTGGTACATTATATTTCTCTAAAATCTCTCGCACTCTATGGAAGACCGGTGGCAACAATGAATCAACATAACCTCTCTCATTTTAACATTACAAATAACACATGTTTATAAGTTTATGAGCTTGCAACGACTTTATACAATATTAATACTCAAATTTTAGAAAAAAAATCTAGATGACATGACTACAGAAAATTTATTTTACTCTTCTAAAGAAAAACTTGATTGCAATGCATTTTAGTTATAAACCTTCAGAAAATAATGTCTTAAATGGTTGTGAAAGCCGTATTAAAATCACTCAAGTAATTTAAAAGGAGTTCTTGGGAACAACTATCGCGATATCATTTCATATATATATATTTAGAAAGAGAGAGAGCGAGAGAGAGGAGACTTTAAACCACTCACCCTTGTTTCGGTGGGATGAAGTTTAAATGTGTAATTTATGTTTAAAAAACTTCAGTTAGGTAAATTAAAAGTTTATTACTTTGGGATTAAGAGTTCATCGTAACGAAAAGGGCAATTAGCAAGAAAATATTTTTATTATATGCTGTCTATTAATTATTCTATTTAATCATCGGCAGAATTTAGAAACATAAATTCGTCAAAAAATCAAAAATTGGTCCAGTTTATTTGTCTGCTATGTTCAACGGTTCCTATTTTATTCGGTTAATTACAATATTAAATTTCATAAGAACATTTTCTAAATACATTTTAATCTATTAAAGTTAGTTTAGTTTCCTGGAAGGAATTAGTCCGGGTGGTGGTCATTAAATGAAACAACTAAATAATTTCAACTATTTTATTGTTTGCCAACGTTTCGACCCCCTTTGTGGGTCATCATCAGGGTGCATGGTGGGAGAATGGAAACTGAAATGATCTGAGTTCAGACCGGCGTGAGCCAGGTCGGTTTCTATCTTTTTATAATTTATATAAATTAGTACGAAAGGACCTTTTATATCAAATATTTTGTATGTATAATGAATATTATTGGCTATCATGGCAGATTACATGCATTAAATTTAGAATTTATATGTGTAATGTATATGTTACAGATAGTATTGTTTTTATTAATTATTTGTTATATGTTTATAATTATTTGTGTTTTGATTTGTGTTTCTTTTGTAACTTTATTAGAGCGTAAGGTTTTAGGTTATATTCAGCTTCGTAAAGGTCCCAATAAATTAGGTTTTATAGGAATTGTTCAGCCTTTTTCTGATGGTATTAAATTATTTTTTAAAGAACAAATTTTCCCTTATAAATCAAATAATTTAATTTCTTTTTTGATTCAGTTTCCATTCTCCCACCATACGCCCTGATGATGACCCACAAAGGGGGTCGAAACGTTGTCAAACAATAAAATAGTTGAAACTATTTAGTTGTTTCATTTAATGACCGCCACCCGGACTAATTCCTTCCAGTAATTCTCAACGGTCAACTAATTACATCCACAATGATAATTTAGTTTCCATTTGAGTCCCATTTAGTTTACAGTCGATCTACTTTTTTTTTTTTAAATGATCTATAAGTGGAAATATTTATTAACATTATAAGTTTATAACAACTTTACCTTTAGTTTGGCAAATTTGGTACGGAATTGGTACATAATATTTTTTTCTAGAATCTTGACTACCAAGATGAAGTATATAAGCTTTATATACTTCATCTTGGTAGTCAAGATTCAGTTGTGAATCAGTTGAATCACCGTAACCTCCCTAATCCGCAACATTACAACATTTGTGCATACGTTTATGCGCTTATAACATCTTTCTATTATCCTACTTATATTATTGCATATTAAGTTTTCTAAAATCTTGCGCTTTCCAACGGTATATTAAACGTCTATGTTACTACTTATATTTTAAGAATAATTTTTTTATAACTTGGTCACCGAAAATTTATTTTTCCCGTTTAGAAACTAGAAAAAAAACAATACCGTAAATGATGGTGAAAACAGTATCCATATCCGTCTTGTGGTTTAGAAAAAGTTATCGGAAACCAAAAATCCCGTTAACATTTTATATATATGGGGATAGAGATAGAGATTACACTTCAAATCGAGATTTTTTTTTCCATTAAAGATTTGTTGGTATTTATTTATAAAATAAATAACATAATTTTATATACCTTTATGACTTTATTGAAGTGAGAGTTTGAACTCGATTAGTCATTTCATCTCCACTGAAATGGAAATTTCTCACATCAAAATGATATACAAAAGAGACAAAGATAGGGATTTAAATTAAATTAAAGTGAAACACATGGATGACTTGTTGGCAAACGTTTTGTTTTCAATATCTATTACTCTATTTGAAATATAGATAATTTTATTCATATAATATAGACAGAGGTAATGAATAAGTTAATATTGCTGTGTTGAAGTAGTCATGAGAGGAACTTTAAGGAAGCCTTGAAGTAGTATTTTACCATTTAATACAGCGCTGAAGATGGCCTGAAGATGATCTATCTTTTTAAGAAGTGGCTGTTGGATAGCCCGGGGAAGAAGCTATATATTACCTAATATTGGCCGTATTACACAGACGCCAGCCAATCGCTACCCCACCGACATATTCCGTCGATATCGGCCTCTCTCTCTCGCTGTTCTTTTTAGATTGCTCTAAAGCACGATGAGATTTCTACTTGATATTTTCCTTTGTTGTATATTAAAGGTGGCTCTACTTCGAATGGGCAAGTCAAGGGTTTTAGAATACTAAAAGGAAGTAATAATATTGTATTATATCATAAAGCTTGAATTATGTTGTTATTGCATACATCGCATGACAAATTTTAATCCATCTATTATCCATTTAAATTAGCTTGTATATGTTATTGTTCATTTTTTAAACGCCACTTTTTGCTAATGTGTTTAATTGGACGATAGGATATTTTGTAATTTTTTGTTCCTCCTCCCGAAAATTGGTCAATACAAGTGCATGTTACGATTTTAATTTATTTTATTAGTTCAACTTTTATTTGTTTTGTTAATTTTTTTTATAATGAAATTAGTAATAGGCGGAAAAAAAAAAAAAAAAAAAAAAAAAATATATATATATTACCCTCCTCAAAAGGGCTTAGCGAAATAAGCATGTGAAATCTACCCTCGCATATATCAGAACCAAATTTATACCATTGATTCACATTTAGGAGAAACAACCTTTTGCAAATTTTTAGCCCCTTAATCCGTATGGGAGAGAAGTTATTGAGGGGGAAAAAAAAAAAAAATGTAATTTCCTGAACAGGTCAACGATTTTCAAGAAAAAAATATATGTTATGGATTTTAGGAAAGAGTTTCAAAAAATATTTTTTTCAACAAAAAGGTTAATCAAAAAATTTTGATTTAGGTTATGATGGTTTGGTACACCTCCAATTTTTGGTACTTTATTTCATTGGAGGGTCTTCCATAATATATATTTTTTCAATTTTATCATCGAGTATCCATGGTGAAAAATAAAAAGAAACAATTTTTTCTCGAACGGTTCAACAGGCTTTCACGAAAAACATATATCTTAATGGTTTTCTAAATGAGGTTCAAAAAACTTTTTTTTAAAATTTATATTTCAAAAACGTGTTAAAATATTTATATATATATATATATATATATATTTATATATATATATTAAATTTTATATAATCATTAGGCCAAATTATCATCAGTCTTAACATTTTCAATATGTATGCATTATTTAAATACATTACTGAGCAGATTAAAATATTATTAAATACTTTTAACAAAAATAATTAATTAATAGTAAAGTGCTACCACTGAATAGTTTCCTCACAAGCTTAATAATCATTTATTATTAATCTTACTGGTTATCCTGGATTGTGTTATTAAGTGCATATAATTTATTTAAATATATAGTCCAATTCTCAACTTTTCAGAAATAGTTTTTATGGAACGTTTCTAGCTCGGAACAATTTGTGGTTCTAAAGCACTTTAAGTTTCCTAAATTCTAATATTTCATAGTTATTGTGGAACTCTTGGGAGTTATCCTGATGAAGGTTAAAAAGTTTGACCTAGGCATTTATTTAAATAAATTATTTTCATGGCTGCGTTTCTCTTTATTTGCCTAAATTTATTTTATTTTTTTTTTCCATTTTCATTCAATATTTTCCTCTCAAGTTCTCTATTTTACTTTTTTTTCAAGTAGCTCTCGGCGATAATCGAGAAGCTTACCGCCAACATCGTGCGTGCCTTGAAAGTATAAAATGTATGAGAAGATAAAAGTTCCATCCCATTAAAAAATAAACTACCCACTGGCTCCACGCCAAGACCCTTAATATTTCATACCACGTCTTAACTTATCCACCAAGGAAATTGCCCAAATTTCATGAGCCCTTTGATGTGAGGAAACTTAGTCACATAGTGGAACATGTGGGTTTTACTGGGCATGTTCTGGTAGTTGAGTCAGTTTCTCTTTGGGCAAATTTTTTAATGTCATACAGCTTGGAGTTAAAATGTTGCTAATAGACTTTATCATGGTTTAATTTTGTTTGTTTCGTGATTTCTTTGACGATAAATATTTTTAATTATACTCAATTAATAATATTCCTCACCTTCAAACCGATGTATTTAACAACCAACAATTAAATAATTTACTCTTCCAAAAATAGAATACCTTATTATTTCTAATCATCACGCAATTACCTGAGGAAACCACCCTTAAAATAATATTTATTTATTCGTCTTTAGTTCTTGTCTATCGTCGTAAAAAAAAATAAATCTGCACATTATTCAAATACAATGACAACGTTAAGTTAACAAACCATATTTACTGTTGTTATTAACCTATAAAATAGAATAATAGCTAAATGAAGATAATCAACTTATGTTATTTTATTAATTAACCTTAACCGAAAGTGCCTCAATTAACCGGACGTTTTTTCGTATGTGAGACAATTTTAAATCCGCGCCCCTTCGACTACTGTCCCAATGTATTCTTTTGATCTTATGCTTTTTGGCATGATACATTTGAATATTGTTTATTTAATTTTGCAAAGTCGATGTTGACGAAATCAGACAAATAAGATTTTTCTTAGAAAATTAATTTTCGCCAATCATTCATGTCCTGTTGTAGATAAATAGTTTTTAAAATGGAATGAATAGCAAATAATACTTTTTTTTTTAATTTGACTATGATAAATTTCAGCTCTAAATTAATGTTATTGGAATTAGAAATGCCGCATATCATTCAGCTACAACTACTAAAATATTACACTAATAATAATATTTAAATAATTGAACTATAAATATTACTAGAAGCTTGTATGCCTACTCAGAGTGTAATCGCTTGAACCTGAAATAATTTAAAACTAATATTTTAACTTCAAAACCTACGGTTGAACAACATATGCAATTAGGATGGTTCGATTATTTATTATTATGATGACTGTGGAAATATGATTACTGTGGCTAATCGGACGATGCTACAATGGGCGTACTAAATTTTGCCTATCCAGGTTTAATTAGGATAGAGATCTTTAAGGAGTACCTGACATCGCAAAGGCTCGTAACCTAGATTTTACGTCCCCCTTCGAAGGACGCCTTAACTAAGGATTTTTTACACCCTTTAAAAAATTCTTGGACTACCTAGAACAGCGGGTTTGAACCACTGACCTTGAGCATAGAAGGCTGTTATGCTAGCCACTATGTTACAGGTGACCAACCCCTTTAGGAGGGTGAATTTGAATTTAAATGAAAGATTAATGGGGTCTAACGTTTTTATTGTGTAACATTATTTCACCATAAAAAAATTAATATGTTTGACATGGTCTGTTGCTCGTTTAAAAAAATTACAATTTCATATCAAACAATAAATCACTAGAACCTATCGTCTAGGCTATATTGTTTGAATGAAAATAGACACTTTTTTTTCTCCGCTAACTCAATTTTTCCCTTCCTGGGAAAAGTATTAGATTATAAATAGACACATCTATGATCTATTGTTTTTCCTAGTCAGAAATAAATAATAAATTCACATGCTGTCCAGCAGCTAGATGACCGAAAACTTCAGAATATAATAGTAACAGTTCGCGTATAGGTACCGGAGAAGTTTAACGTGCCATTTGTCCCCTCGCCCACATCATCTGGCCCGATCTCTCCGTATAGCCTTCTAAGATGAGGTAGGGATGGAATTTTTTTTTAAACTATTTGAAAATAATAAAAAATTATATTATAATTTGCATAATTTTTTTCCAAGACCTCCGAGTTCCGAGCTCAGTATCTAATGGTTGCTATCAGGGCTCCGATATTGTGGTAGAATTTGCGGGGACAGGGTCTAGCTGGTTACAGGGGTTCGTTTAGCCGCTGTTTACTTGCAGTAGTTATCAGGCCACGGGCTAGCAGGCGGTCCAGGAAAAAAAGGGGACAACCTCCCCCTCCATGCAAATTACACTAAAGGGGCCCCCATAAATTACGGCGGGGACCTCCGAAAATGATGTGTCAACACTGTTATGCCCACCTAGAGCCACCGCTAAACGTTCCACTGAGGAATAACAATTACCGTCTCTCCTCTCATGAATTAGGGCTGTTTGGGCCCTTCGTGGTGAATTAATTCACTAGACCCCCTGATTACAAAAATGAGTGGAACATGGATTGGTTTAGTCATTAGTTTGTGGAAATTCGATTAAGATCAGACTTGTTGAACTGCAGTACTGCAAACTAATGACCATATATTTATTAGGGATTTAGGTTAGTATTATTTAAGTAAACATTTGAAGGTGTTCTAGCGAACGGTTAGGGTTTCTAGTGGTCGGTAAAGTGATTTGGGGTCATCATGTTTTCAGTTATGTCTATGTTGAAGGCGTAAAATTATTGATGATAATTTTTGTATTTGCTGATCGGCCAACAAAGGACCACGCAAATATGTATATATATATATATATATATATATATATATATATATATATATATATATATATATCGTCACTACCATTTCCAACTATCGAATATGAAAAATCTCGTTTCGTTGCACTTGCATTGCGGACGATACGGCTTGTGACAAATTTTAAAAGCCTCGAATAAAGTATCGAATGTAACCAATTTTTAAATATATTACTTCGTTTTGCTTGCTTTATCTTGCTCTCTCGAAAAGTGCCAATTTTCAAATTAGAAACTTGGAAATTATAGGGACGATATGTGTGTGTGTAAAATTAAGAATTTTATTATTCTTGATTACATAATCATTTTCAAATATGGGGATATTTCAACAAGGGAGGTTACTCTGTAGGAGAACAGTTAAACAATTCTTTCTTTTAAGTATGGTAAAAAGATTATGTCTGTTAATCAATTCATTATTTTAAGTCCAACTAATTGTAATCAATAAAACTTTCTTTTAGCTTCGCTAAACTCCTTATTTACTTAAATAACAAGAAGAATTACATTTTTTTTCTTTGTACACCTTTGCCTTGCCTTTGTAGACCATACGGAGGTTTCTCGGGACCAGAGGGTAAGAGTGGAAATAAATGCTGAATAAATAGCCCCCCGGAACCGAGACATCAATTCGAAATATTTTTTTAGTTCGCTTACCAGTTTTCATTTCTTCTCCTCCTCCATACTCTCCGTTTGCTGAATTCTTCTCTCCTCCGCCCATCTTCGATTCCCACGCTTTGTTCTCTTAGCCACAAGTATCTGATGTTTTGGATTTTGGACCCTAAACCTCTTTCTGTCCAGGCAGTCAACATCAGCGATGTCAGGTACTCGTTAAAGATCCCTATTCCAATTAAACCTGGATAGGCAAAATTTACGACGCCCACTGGAGCATCGTCCGATTAACCAAAGTGGCATAAAGTGACGTTAAATAAACAAACAAATAGGAACTTTAATGTTTTAGAATCTGTTTCTTCCTCGTTACCTGGATATTTTTAAATAGTATATGTATATCGTATTATGTCATATTCCTTTAACATTTTGATGTAAAAACAGCAATTTGATAAATTGTGAGTATATTGTCACAGTTCTGATGTCTAGAACTTCCGGGTAACCGATTCTCAGACGCATGAATACTATTTCTTCTCTGCGGTAGCTACAATTGGAGGCCTAATATTTTTTTTTATATCCTTCAGATTACTAATTAGCTATTAATCCTACCATTCTAAGGTATAGTCTCTCTTAGTGGTCCTACTAATCCTGATGGTGTCAGAAATCTTTTACCTCGTCCTGAAAGGTTGAGAGTTTCTTTTGACATCAGATCAGCCATTTTGTTTCTTTTGATGCCTACCATCATATAATATTCTGCATTTACGTCTTGATCTTATAATCGATTTTTCCAATAGCCAAAAAATATGACAATATTACAAAAAAACAAAAAACAACTCTAGTCCAGATGTTTCTAGCAAGGACACAACTAGTCAGTGTTCATGTTCCGTACGGTTCCATGCTGGAATGCTCGATTAAAATCGCGTTTACTTACTAATACGTAGTGGTCTTGTCAGAGACACGGAGTTTTCGGGGGGATTTGTGGTTTGGATGAGGAGAGGGGGGAGGTTTAACGTATTTACTAACTTCAATTAAGCAAAACAAGCTTATATTACAGTAACTAATTAATTAATACTATTGGGTATTCAGGATATCTTGCTGTACTTTAAATTATGCATTATCTTTTTTTTTTCTTAGTGTTCATTTTGATGGATGATATTTTTTCACCATTTCTCCCCCTCGTGGTTACATCGGCACTTACATATATTATACACTACATTTGTTGATTTATTTTTTCCAACAATGAAATTTTGTAATCGACCAAGAAAAAAATAACCCTTCTCACATAACTATATACAATAAGTATCAATATACTTGAACCCTAAAAACGAATACATTAGAAATAGCGAATAAAAAAAAAATTTTTTTTCCTCTGTTCTATTTTTTTTCAAATGGTTTATTTCTTATCGATAGAGAATAAACTTCCATACAGAAAAAAAAAAAAAGAATCAATAAAATCGGTTATGATATAGCGGAGATTTAGATTAGTCTTTTGCTGGTTCGTCCTCCATAAGATTTTTTATTAATTTATCGCTATAAATTAATTACATACACAGCTTTATACATGTTCATACGATAATATAACTATTCGGAAATAATAATCCATTGTGTAATAATTAGCAGCGTTTTACAACAACCAGACATAAACTTAAAGTAAAATAATGATTGTATATGAAATAAATTATTACTTTAACCTTCTAATAAAATCTATATGATATATAACTCTTGTAGTATCAATGCATTAGTGAGGTGTTATGAATAAAATATTAAATAATATATTATAATATAATATATCAGATATCAAACAATAAATAAATAATAATAATAAAAATAATAAATTAAAAATTGCAAATAATATATTGTAATATAATATACGAGGCATGTTTTTTAACTAAGTACCGTTTTGCGATTCTGCCGCCGCAGCGCTATGATCGGCGTTTTGCGCATGCGCGCTGGTTACTTACATCTCTTGTCTACGCACTGACGCTGTTACAGTCAGATTTTTCAGTGTATACGTTGTTTACTGAGTGTTTAAGATGCCTCCGACAATCGTGAGTCCCGCTGATTTTGAAGTACGGGCTGTTATACGATTTCTTAGTGCTAAAGGCGTAAAATTGGTCGATATTCATCGATTGAGTACGAGTATCGTTTTGCTGCATGACAATGCCCGTCCACATGTGGCTAATCAGATCAAAGATCTCATCAAATCATTTAAATGGGAAACTCTAGATCATCCTTCATACAGCCCTGATCTGGCGTCCATTTGTTCCTGCACTTGAAGAAACACCTGGGCGGTCGGCGTCTTCAAGACGATAACGAAATCAAAACATTTGGGATGCAGTGGTTAACAAGTCAGCCGGCGCAGAATTTTTCGAGGAGGGTATTCAAAAACTGGTGCCGCGTTATGACAAACGTTATGCCTCAAAATTCATGGAAATTATGTAGAAAAGTAGATTAAGGTACAGGCTTTCATGTAAAAATAAAATTATTATATAATTATTAGTATATCTTTGCACGTCTTTTTTCAATTCCAAAACGGTACTTACTTAAAAAACATTCCTCTTATCCAATATAAATAAAATATCAAAACTGCAAAAACACCATTGTCCAAAGCAATTTCTGTTCAGTCAGATAATTTCATATGAAATTGCGGACTGATTTCTAATAAATATTATTAATGTTTAAAACCATTTTCGGCTATCATTTAATTATTTTCAGATTGAATTGAGTTGGATTGATTTCGGAAAACAAATTCTTTTCGAAATATGCTTTATCTAAATCGGATTATTATCACGCCTGTTTTTTTATTCAGGATATCATGAACAAACGCTATTTAAAATAATCTGATGAGTTGGTTGCATGACTCTTCATTCGTGGACATCGCATGTCCCGCACTGTGCTGATTTCTAAATATCTCTAGAACACTCCATAATCACGTAGTTTTAATTGATATTCGAGACCTATTCTGGGAACGTGTAATGTTATGTTCCATATGGAGTCCTACTTCGTGACAGTGCGCTTATGCATGAGTTTCATTGAAATTGTGATGTATTAGGAATCTTTTCGTTTTGTGTATTTTAAAAACACTAATATCCAACAAAAAAATCACTTTAGATTATATAATATTGTATGATGTTTTTTTTTTCATAATCGCATGTGAAGGAAACTAATTGTATATTAGTAAACAGTATATTATACAGTAATATTTTGTATCACGTAGCAGCATGACATTTATGAGGTAATAGAATGTACAGTAGAATTTATTTATTCATTAAGCATTCATTATTTCTTTATTGTAGTTTTTACTTTCACTTACCTATATTTTTTAAATTTATTTAAATTTTAATAAATACTTATATATGTAATGTAGCGATCGTGAAAATTTTCGAATTCCAGTTTTCAACTGAAATAAATGTTTTAGGGATCCCCGTATTCAAATAACGAAGTCTCTGTGTCTTACGTCTAGCACGAAAACGTCGTACGAAACTAAACTTTCATATTTAAGACCAACTGTACACCCGAGATGTTACACCAATTTTTTCACCAAAATCAGCTGACTAGAAATGCTACTCTATACCATGCATATTGCATCCTTTAGCGATTTTCTAAAAAACGGCTCTAAGAATTTTGGTAAAACTTGCTAAATCTATGTAAAATTTAACAGGCTTTGATATCATATAGGTTTCATTCTGATTGAAATAGTCTAACAGGGCTTAAATTCCGATATTTTAAATTTTCCTCCTCTAAAGTACCTTTTATTTTGTAGATTTGAAAAAAAACTAAATATATCATCTTATTAGCGTTAAAAAAAAAAAACAGCTAAATATACAACGAATTTGATAACAAATTGAGGGAGAAAAGAGCAAAAATTTTGTTTCGGTAATTTTATTTTTTTTACATGAGAGTAGTTATATGGATATATAATGTGCCGTTGGAAAACTAAACTTTAGAAAAAGTGATATATGATATAATTATTTATGGAAGCTGATGTAACTTCATTTAATAGTTCCTAAATTGATTATAACAACCGAGGTAGGTGAGTGTCGTGTGCATTTTTTATTATTATTTTTTTTTATTCGCTCCAAAGTCCATACGTTTAGATTAAATACATATTTTCTTCAGCGACGTAGCTGAAACAGGTTAATAACAAGTCTCAAAGTGTACAAAACTTAATTTATCTTTTTTTTAGCAATCTAAGCTTAGCAAGTGTGATTATATATTTTTAAATAATTTTATAATGAGAATTTTACAAAGTCTTAATTCTTCTATTCGAAAAGAGGATGATGACGTAAAAAAGTAGATCAGTGACGGCACTCCACAAAGCTAAATAGCTCTTATAAGAGGATTTTTTTTTTTTTTTTTAACTTATTTTTATAAGAGTAAGCTTATTTATTTTTACAATTGAGCTAATACGAAGTGATAGTTTCTTTCATTTTCCTGATCGTCCATTTTTTTTTTTTAAGGGATACATTTATTTATTCTTATTTACTACTGCCATTTATATTGCGTCAATAAGAGAATTCATAATTACGTTGCTGCTATGTAAGGCATGTGGTAGGTCAACACTTCCATTTGACTCTATTTCTTCCAATGGACGTTTTCTACACACTTAGTACGTTTTTACGTTTCCTGTCGTGGAAAACCTTATTAGTGTCAATAGATCAATAGAAAACTTTCCGTATGAAATTCTTCAGATTAGCTCTTTGTAACTGGTTCTTAGACTGTGTATGGTGGTCAGTCTAGCTTGAAAACGAATAGTCGCACAAAAATGAAATTATTAATTTATCATAAGCATATGTCAAAGGTATAACTTTTATTCCAGTAGATTTTTTTGTTGGTTTTCATTTCGGTTTATTTAAAACATCTCAAAAAGAATGGAATGAGACATAAACTCTTAAGAGTCGGCTATTTCAGCAGCCTTGAAAGTTATTGTTAGCGAACATTCCATTTGCCCGGAGAAACTGTTATATATAAAGCCGAGGGGTTGTAAGTAGAAGATGATGTGTACGAGGGAAGGAAGAAGAGTTGGCCCATAAAGGTGATGAAGGTGGCGTAGAGGAAGGACGTGAAGTGTCATCTACCGGGCACTGTTTACAGTTACCGTTTAGCCCTTTTTGTCTAGGACCCAGGGTCCTAAGACCTCCAACGGCTGTTACTCGTTAAGGAAGGGTGCTTCTGCTCCGGTTTTATACTATGTAAAATAAGTATAACCGTTCTTGTCCTCGCTTCTAGTCTAGTAGATGATATTTGCATGTAAAGTAGAACATCGTAAGTTCAAATCTTTAAAACTAATAAAATAGAATTGTGGATGTAATTAGTTGACCGTTGAGAATTACTGGAAGGAATTAGTCCAGGTGGCGGTCATTAAATGAAACAACTAAATAGTTTCAACTATTTATTGTTTGCCAACGTTTCGACCCCCTTTGTGGGTCATCATCAGGACTTTTTAGAACTGGAATCGTGGTGATGAAAAGAGCGTGAGTCACCTGGAGGTTTAGAAATGATGGCTTGTTGATATGAGAATGCCTGCTGTTGTTGAGATGTAGATAGTATGTCCTGCTTGCGATTTTGTATCCTGGCGCTGCGGCGGAGAGTTGAAGTGGATGTATCTTTTTGTTGTTCCCGTGTTCTTTTTATCATTGTGGATGTAATTAGTTGACCGTTGAGAATTACTGGAAGGAATTAGTCCGGGTGGCGGTCATTAAATGAAACAACTAAATAGTTTCAACTATTTATTGTTTGCCAACGTTTCGACCCCCTTTGTGGGTCATCATCAGGACTTTTTAGAACTGGAATTGTGGTGATGAAAAGAGCGTGAGTCATTACATCCAACTAATTACATCCACAATGATAAAAAGAACACGGGAACAACAAAAAGATACATCCACTTCAACTCTCCGCCGCAGCGCCAGAATACAAAATCGCAAGCAGGACATACTATATACGTCTCAACAATAGCAGGCATTCTCATATCAACAAGCCATCATTTCTACACCTCCAGGTGACTCACGCTCTTTTCATCACCACAATTTCAGTCCTAAAAAGCCCTGATGACGACCCACAAAAGGGGTCGAATCGTTGGCAAACAATAGTTGAAACTATTTAGTTGTTTCATTTAATGATCGCCACCCGGACTAATTCCTTCCAGTAATAAAATAGAAGTTTGGTCTAAACATATTTATAAGAGTTGCGGGCAAGTTCTATTAATCCATAATCATCAGCTGATTATTATTCAGACTTTTCAGTCCGTTGTTTATGTGTTCGACTGCTACATTTAATTGTTTAGCAACCGATCGATCCTGGAATTG
This sequence comes from Piezodorus guildinii, assembly GCA_023052935.1. NCBI lineage: Eukaryota > Metazoa > Arthropoda > Insecta > Hemiptera > Pentatomidae > Piezodorus > Piezodorus guildinii. Next base: position 100,803,834 of record CM041297.1, read on the forward strand.
AAGAGATCCTCTTGGGACTCACTCACCCTTTATAAAATAAGTATCCCTAATTAGATGAAACACGTGGCGGTTGATTGTGACATTGGCCAAATCAACTCTCAGCACGTATCAATGAAGTACTGAGCCCAAGACCCTTAATGGGTTTTAGTGAATTATGGTCACCTAGTGTTAAGCATCGCCATAGGAACCTCAAGTCAAATGGAACAGGGTTGATTTAATTTGTGTTGATCTCTGCAGGCTGTAAATCTAGATCTTATTTTGCTGCTGAAAAAAAAACAGTTATTTTTGCATTAAATAAGGTAGAAAAGGCCGTTGTAGGATTTTTTAATATTTTAATTTTAAATCAATTATCACAATTTTTGATATGAATTAACCCTCATCTAATGTTTTGTTAGATACTTTAGTTATTTTTATTTATCTAAATAATGCTATGACATTGCGCTCGAGATGAAGTACGTCTGAGTAAGGTTCGGCAGCAGTTTTAGCACAGTCCTGGTTTTTAGATATCTATTTTCATTTATATTTCAACAAGTAAATGCACATTACTTATAAATACTTACATATTGCACACATTACTTATTAATACACATTAAAGATTTTTTCACTTACTGCCAATATGTATTTGTACTTTCTATTTCATGAGCATCTATCTTGAAGTTTTGCTTGAGGGACCTACATCTTTGGCTTTGAGATCTTCCGATTATTTGTATTTTAGATATAATCTTACTTTTTTTGGAAGCTGGAGAGGAGTTACTTTTATTTGCTCTCAATATTGGAAATAAAAAAAATACATTTTATTGGAATGCTTGGCCAATTTTTTTTCTCGCGGATATTTGTCTCCTGTAATCGTTGTTATGATATAATTCACTTTCCCTAGTTGACTTAAACATTTATAAAAACGTGAGAATCATGGAGGGGCCTTGGAAGGCATTAGCTAACTGGAGGTAGTAAATCTTGGAGTGGGTGGCAGTGGGGCCTTTAGGCTGCGCGACGGGTGACATATGTCTCGGCCTCCCGAGGGAGGAATTGTGGTCCAACCCTCTTCTCTTCTTCCCACTGACCGGGGTCGACTCTTACCTAATAGTATTTCTCTTTATTTTATAGCCATTATTCACTGTTTCTTTAACTAAATAAATGTTTGGAGGACCCCGTCTCATATGCTTTTAACAGCCAATATTGGAATACTTGCTATACATACATATCGGGGAGGGCTTCAATACATCTTCAGCTCCAAATCATATATACCTTGTACAGTAATATATATAAGTACCTGATAAATAGAAAAAGTAAATGTAGGGTAGGACTAGATCCTCTAAGAATAACATGATTAAACATTACATTAAAGCCATAGCCTCAAAACACTATTTAAATATTGAATAAATAAAACAATAATATGTTAATCTCAGAAAATATATTTTACGATATCTGGTGCGGGCAACACACGACTTTCACTTACCACCGGTGTTAAAATAGATTAAAAAATTTTTGAAATACAGTTAGAGATAAAAATGAGTGAAACTAATAAAGAATTAATTAAATTGAATTTCTATAGAAACATGTGTTTTATTAAAAAATCCATTATATTTATTAACTTTTACAAGCTTATGTTTAAGATAATATTTTTTCTAGTATTAGTAGTAGTAGTATTTCTATTAGTAGCGTTCCAACGGCATATAATACATGTATATTACTGTTCTTATGCTCGAAAACAAAAAATTGCATTAAAAAAATATTTTTTCTGTTTTCTCCTTTAGTTGTATATCGAATTCGTTCAACTTCTATATTTAACTGGTTTTTTTTTTTATGAATGGTAACAAAATAATATCGTTATTTTTATAGAATCTAAAAATTAAAGGTACTGTAGAGGAAGACAATTTAAAATATCGGTATTTAAGCCCTGCCATACTATTTCAATCAAAATTAAACCTACATCACATTAAGGCCCATTATATTTTACATTGATGTAGAGAGTTTAATCAAAATCGTTACAGCCGTTTTTGAGAGAAGATGCAAAATGCATGCTATAAAGTAGATCTTCTGGTCAGCTGATTTTAATGGAAACGATTTTGTAACATTTTGGGTGTATAGTTGTCTTAAATATGAAATTTCAGTTTCATAGGACTTTTCGTTTACCCTCGGGAGTTATTACACACACACGGACACATAGACCTCTTTGCGGGACTTAGTTATTTCCACTCAGAAGACCCTAAATCGTGTATTTCCGATGAAAACTGGAATTCGAACATTTTCACGATCGCAATACTTTCCCTTACTATATATTTCATATATAGCTAAGTGAAAGTAAAAACTTACTTGAAACTTAACGTGAAAGTAAAAACGAAATGGGTTAGGTCAAATAGAGCTCTTATGGACACCCGACTGTTGGGTTTTCAGTGCCTTTTTTTGCATGTTTATGTCTTTATTAATTTACTTTCGCCTTCCTTATCCTGCTATATTTTGTTAAACATCTCGATTATTTTGAGAATATGGAATGTTCTCACTAAGTTAGTGCTGCTATCACCGAGTTGGTGTAGCAGTTTTCTGTCCATCCCTGTTTGATGAAAAATTTCCCCATACAACGGACATACATCTTGAAATTGAACAGTAGTCCACTGCACGTCAAATTTTGGTGGTGTAGTTCTTTTTATATGAAATTCGTGACTTAAATGCGTTTGTCCAATCCTAATTCTAGCGATGACAATTTCTTCCCTCTTTCTGCTTCGTTGTGAGCTCTGCCATGCTTTAGTTACTTCTGATGCTTTTTAAGTTATTTGATTATTCTTTCATTCATGTAAAAGCTGTAGCATTTATATACTTTTAGCATTTCCTTCTTATCCCTAACCGAGTGTTGTGCATTGTTTTGATCCTTAGCGATCTCCTTAATATATTTTCTTGTTATTTATGTCGGTTTGTGTCTTCTTAAACTTATAGCGGTCCGCAAGATTTCTTTAAGACATTTAGTCATGAAGAAGTCTACTGGACATTGAGAAGAAACACATAGAGTAATGTCTGAGTATGTTAGTAACGGTACATTGTGCAATGAGGGTACCTCTTCAGAACCGTAATAGTATGTGTGTTCGCCCACAACACTTGTCTCTCCACGCCATTACCGACCCTCTGTTAGATAACTGCTGCGTTTCGGTACCTTGCACTTTTAGAACCTTTCTACCCTCCAATTCGTTGTCTAAAGGTTGTACTTTGGCTCATCGGAAAACATTAAATGAAAAACCATAACATTACCTGCTACTGTAAAATTGTAGGTCTTGCCTTGTGTGTTATCAAGCACAACAACAAACATATCTATTCCATCGAGGAAGTATTCTATTGTTCTTTTGTTTAGAATTATTTAAAAAAATATTTTTTATAAGCAAAGCTTGAGTGCCTAAATTAATGGCCAAGCTCTACAAATATTTTAGTCTCATCACAATTTTCGATGCAGCAAAAGTTGCAATCACTCTTAAAATCTGATAAATATTGTTATTACTAAAATTAGCGAGCCCGTGTCCCGTTCCTCATGTTGCAATGACGCCCTCTCGATTAGTCATATCTTCTAAGAAAGCCCATGTTATACGTCGCAGCTCAATAAAATGGGGCTTCCAAAATCGAGAATCCCAAGGAATGATAAAGACTCTATTACACCAATTTTTGAATTTCTTAAAAAAAAAAAACAACAACATTTAATACAGCCTAAATTACAAAATATGCTGTCATAATTATTTCAAAGAAAAACAAATCATATATTTATTTGTTTACATAATTTACATATTTCTTATAATTTATTTCAAAATGAACAGTAGTAATAGTGATATAAAACAAATCATATATATATATATATATATATATATATATATATATATATATATATATATATATATATATATAACAGGAAAAAACAATAAAAAAAAACCTATAATTAAAATAAATAGAAAGATCATACACCCAATTATAGCTATATACAATATTTACAATCTGCTTTTCTATAGAGAAAAGCAGAATCCAAGAGATCCCAGCGCTTCTCTCTCAGCCGCGTCACTGGTATTAGCCAGTGGAGGCTAAATTAGGGCCAGAATTGCCACAAACATACTGTACATGAAAGGAGAATCTGACCAGTGTAAGAACCCCATTGTTAATATTTACAAAACGTCTCATGGCCACTGCCGTTTCAATCTTCGTGGAGGATTGTAGGGATGGGTGGAGCTGGATAAGGACTTTGCTAGAGGGTTAGGATGATGTATAAGGTTCTGATGAAATTTAGAAAATTTGGATGGCACCAGGTCTAGAATAAATGGAATATTAAGGTCGTGGTGTAAGGTACAGTTGGAAACATAATAAGGAGCATTAACTATTCATATATATTAAAGCATTATTTATTTCCTTAAAACTTTCCTAGAGCTTAGTTTTAAGCTAAGTTATTCAGCCTATCCGTAGGGGTTTCATGAAATTAATTTACGGATAATCATTCACAATTAATACCCTTTCAATACCTGAAGCCCTCAGTATTGAAACAACGAAATACATTGGCAACGTGATGTTATGCGAACTACATTGAAGGAGTTGAACCTACCACACTTGAAAGAAGAGAGACAGCCGATAAACAATGGCTGATGGTAGACCTTCGTGCAGCGGGATTGGCTTTGATTGATCTTAACGAGACTGCGTGAGCTTCAGAAAGAACTGTTAATTGCAGCTTGATATCTAAACATTAGAACAATGGCGGTGGAAAGCTGCAACTTCATGTTCTACCTCCGGCACGCAATGCGGTCATCATCCGGTTTCCAGTGTCCCTCTTAGCGAATTAGCGGGCATTAAGAGTTTTTGTTGTCTAGTTCAATAACAAACTTATATTTGCTATTCTTTCATTAGAGAAAAAAAAAAATTCCAATCAACTCACAAGAGTTTTTATGCGATGCCAACAAATTCCAATCGCCTTTGCGTTTAATGCAAAGTTTTCTTGTTTTTTAATTCTCAATATTTTGTTTTCACTAAATTATATTAATATAAAAATAAGCAAAAGGGTTAAAAACTAAGGAAACAAGCCATGGGCCGGCATGAGGGAGACAGCACCCAATGGTACATCCTTTTGACATTCAGAACTACATTTTCACCTCAGGAAATCCCTCATCCAATTGTTTGTCAGCCTACGGAGTGTTAGGGATGTCAGTTGTAGCCATGTTGAACAACTTTGTTTATGTGTCCATTTAGTTTGTCGCGAAATGGTTTCTCTGTCTGAAAGGTAATTTAGAACGCCTATAAAGTATTGAATAGAATTTGGAATATTGGATGTGTCTATAATTTTTTATTTTATTTTGGGTTATATATATATACCGAAGCTTAGTATTTCTAAACGCTATTCCTGCAATCCTATTCCGCCAAACCTTTGGCTGCCGTGTCCTTACTCATATCCTCTATCCACATTTTGCGGAGTCTTCCTCGCCTTATCCTCTTCTCAGGCAGTGATTAAGCAGTCTAAGTGGGCCAAAGCGTTTCGTCCATTCTCCTGACGTGACCGTACCGATATAATGAATAAAACTAATCATAAAATTTCATTTGATTGAACTCATAGAATATAAGTTAAATATTTTTGAGTTCAAAGTTACAATATTCTTCATCGTAACTAGAGAAAAACTAGTATAACTAGATGAAAAAAAAGAATGTTTATTGACAATATTTCTTCCTCAAATGAAAAAATACACAAATGTAACACTATGCACATATTGGAAGTGACAAAAGAAAAAAAAAAACTGATTTAAAATTATATTCGAATTTTAGTTTAGAGTAAAGTTGCAATTACATTAACTTACTTTTTCATAAGCTTCTAATAATAAAGTAAGCTATCGTAAGCTGTTAATACGAAACAACAAACGTGGTAACCTTCACGCATTGTGAAGTTTGATAAGAGGATGAATAGAATCGGATTCTCCAGTATGTAACAATCCAAACTTCCCAGAAGTTTTTATCTTCCCACACAAGGGTTAGAATGAAAACAATCAAAGGCTGATAAGCCTGCACTAGACAAAGTAAACATAAACCTACAGTATTCATTCAGCTTTTGGTTCCGATTTTTCCTCACCAAATTCATTTTATAGCTGAAAGTGTTGCTGTAGTCAACATATTTTATTTCTGTATTCAACAACCTCTCAGTAATACTCTCGTACTACTGAATTTAAATTTTAAATAAAATGCTAATTATTACACAATGTTTATTTCAAAATAGTTATATTACAGTAAATGAAGGGAAATAAATTTTATTCTGCGACGAGTAGTCCCCTAAGAATAACAAATGTTACTTGTCTGGCCCTTTAAGACTAATTATTATAATAATTAAGTATAATTATATAACATGCGGATTTAGAAACAATGCATAGCTATCATTTATAGCTTAAAATATGACAAATGTTGGGAAGATTTAGAATTAAGGAAATGGAGAAATAATTGATGTTTAAAAATAGTTAAGGGTAATAAGGCTTTACGAATGGATATAGAAAGAATTCCAAAACACGGTAGCACGAATGACAAAGGATTTTTTGAAGGAAGCGGATCTGTGGGAAGTGTTTACTGAATGGACAGAGGAACTAGTGCTAAGTATATTAAGAATACAAGAAGATTTTTATGTTTTGAAAAATCGGAAAAGACACACCAGGGGTTTACCTGTAACAGGGTGGTTATCATAACACCCTCCTATGCCCAAGGTTCCGGGTTCAAACCCGCAGGTAGCCCTTGGATTTTTCAATTGGGAGTAAAAAATCGTTTGTTATGCCGTCCATCGGAGAGGACGTTAAAAGGTGGTCTCAAGGTCTGGTGGTGGAGGCAAAATTTAGGACTCCCACTGTAGCATCGTCCGATTAGCCACAGCAGCTTAAATGGATGTTAAATAAATTAAATAACATAAACTAAGACAGACACTATGGACATAATGCCAACGGGAAGAGGGATAGAGCTAGTTTAACTCGACATACCTACTAGAAACATAGAAGTGTCTGGAATTCCACATGTGAATTTAATGAAACAACTCATTAGTCTTTTAAGTCTCATTAACAATATGTGTAGGTAAAAAATATGCACAGTTATAAATTAATCAAAAAGCTTAAGAAAGACGATTCAGCAATACTGACTATATTAAAAAAAAATGGCCTACCATCACAGCTAGGTTCAAAATGCTATATCTCCACAATTTCAATGATTATTACTTTGTTTTTTAGGGAATTTAATTTTCTATTGAATAGCACTAACTTTGGATAGACAATTCTATTCGTTATTCAGGTTCTACGTATCTTGAAACGCAATACCTCAAATTTCGAAGAGGGTTCATTTTTTCTTTGGTAGATTACAAATGTTCACTATTAAAAATAATGAAATAAAAGCATTATACTATACTTATTTACGATTCCCTTTCTTTCAATTTTTATTGAAATAATTTTTAAAAAAAATCTTGATTCCAGAACTCAGAAATTTTTCTCTATCTTTAGAAATAACCGAGTTTTGAAGAATTTGAGAATCTAAAACAAGTTTAACGTCACATGCTTCACTTTCAAAATTGTGTAACAAACATTTAAAAATTAATATAGATTATTAATATAAATTATCATTACTTTTTTTTTTTTCGAAAACGTCATTAAATGAAATTAGTCACTGTATTTTTTAATATAACTTAACTTATTACATAATGGTTCTATCTTTTCATTATCAGATATTAGTAACTTATTTCAGAGCTATTGCAATATTGAAGCCCAATTCGAAACGTTAATTGATTTGAATATGTTGTTGTGAGAATAAATTAAAAAAAAAAATAAAAAAGAAAACCGTTTTATAAAACAACAACAGACAACTGCAAAGTTTTTTGACTTCCTATGACAGACCGACTTTTACAATAGACTATAATATTTAATCCGTTACAAGTGATTTAAGGCAAAAATGACCCAAGTGGTTTACGCCTACGAAAAAAAAAAAAAAAAAAGGTTTTAATTAGTATACTTAGGAGGGATCTTCATCGAGTACCTATCATCAAGCTCGGGACCTCCTTTTTACGCTCCCTCCGAACAACGGCATAACTAAGGATGTTTTACTCCATAAAAAATCCTAGGATCACCTGCGGGTTTGAAACCGTAACCTATGGCATAGAAGGCTGTTATGCTAGTCACCATGCTACAGGTGATCCCCTTATGAATTGTGACGTCCTTGTAAAATTTTTATTTTTGTTAATCGCAGTATCTTGAAAGCGAAAAACTTTTCTTTTTTTATTAATAACCAAGTTAGTGACGTACAGCTTCTGCTATATCTACCATGTTAATATTATGAATATTTTTTTTAGAATGGTATTTATAAATTCTTACGAGGGGCCAGACGGAATTTTTTTAAATCGTTCTTCGGGTCCTACGAATCTTAAAACGTAAGACCTCAAATTTTGATTGGAGAAGGGTTTCTTGGTCAACATTATAAATGTTCATTATTGAAAATAATATACTAAATAAATCGAATATATTATGTTGAATGTTACATTTAATTGATCTGTTAAACTATAGACCTACTCTTAGTCCTAAAAAAAAAAAAAAAAATTAAATTTAAAAATTGCCTTTCTTCTTGTTTATACGCCTTTGGCTCTGACGATGACCTGAGTGACTATCCTAAAAACAGTAAGAACAGGTAATGTTACTCCTTCATTCACTTGTTTTTTTATTAGGAGACTATTTCATCCTTTGGTGAGATTGATTTTTATTTTTTAGAGTTTTAGTTTGGACGAGCGCACCGCGGCTCAGGGGTCCCTTAATTATAAAAGCCCCCTAAAGGACTAACGAGTACAAACTTGCCGCAGCGTTTCCTCTTACCTCAACTAATAAACCTCAAAGGCGACGACCTATTTCTCGAGAAATTTTTAAATTCTTTAATGAAAGTGGTTGTTGAAGTCTAAGGAGAAGGAATTTTTAAGTGAATGTTCTGAATAATTTATGATTTAGTTGACGGGAAATGTGATAATTTCTCATAAACATTTACACTGTTGTATTAAATACAACATTATATTAGAATGATGGTAATCTAGCTTTTAAATTTTCATGCTAACAATTTTCAATCTATCAAATTCTTAATTTTTACATATTAATTTTAAAAAATCATTTAGTGGCCGAATGTAATAGGGTTCTATGTCCAAGGTTGCGGATTGAAACCCACCAGATGGCCCTGGAATTTTTTTAACGAAATAAAAATTCCGTGGTTATGCCGACTTTTGGAGGAAATGTAAAATAGTCGTACCAAGCCTTTACTTGATGTCACTACAGCGATATCCCGATCCTAATCAAACCTGGACCGGCCGAATTTTAGACTTCCACTATAGCATTTTCCAATCAGCCCTCAGTAGCATAAAAGTAACGTTAAATGTATAATCTAATAATATGCCGTTGGAAAGCTTAAGATAATAGAAAAGTTTTCATCTTACAACCAAAGTAAAATAAAGTATACAAATATTAGTGAAGTGACGTATAGAGCATTAACTTAAGTGGGTATTGTACATAATAACTTCTATAATTATATTTTTAATTTAAAATAAATGTTTGCATCAAAGGAATATGATTCTTATTTCAATTCTAAGTTTATTAAGGCTTTTTGGAGGAGGAGTTTGGCACCCAGGACTACAAACTCCGGAAATTCCTCTCTCCTACATACTTACCAGTTATTTATTCTTACCTCACAGATAGAACTTTCAAAGTAAACCATAACTTTTCATACTCATCCATATTTTCTCAGACCACGGGTGTACCTCAAGGTAGCATCCTAGACCCAATCCTTTATTGCGTTTATTCAGCTGATATTCCTATTCATCCGAGCTGTTCTCACCACTTACGCCGATGACACATGAGTGATATCCGTAAATAATCACCCAACAGTCACATCACGTACCCTTCAGTCTCACATCTAATCTATTGAAGAAAGGTGTCATAAATGGAGAATTAAAATCAATCCCAATAAATCCCATCAAATTACTTTTACCCTTCGTCGCAAGCCTATGACTACCTGTCCCACTGTACCCTTTAGCAACATTCCACTAATCCCTGCTGAACAGATCTGTTACCTTGACTCCATCTTGATAAAGCGTCTTACTAGGAATTTTCACACTAGATTGAAACGACAAGAAACTGCCTGCAGATACTGCTTAGTGCAAAACTTACTCGACAAGCGATCAAAACTCCCTATTTACTACAGAAAAAAAAATCATTTATATAACCATTATCAGATCTATTTGAATCTATAGCATTGAGCTATGGGGGTCCACTAAACTATCAATCCTTTTGGAATTCGCTTCCTACCTCTATCCGTAAAGCCATCTCTATTTCTTTCTTCCAACACCCATTCTCGCATTACCTACTCAATCTTCCGTTCCATTGTAAAATATACGTATATATAGTACAAATATATGTATATATAAGAGTGTATATTTAGGCTAAGATTTATAGATATATTGAATAGTCAATATTTTTTTTCAAAAAGTAACTAGACCATAAGGATTTTTTTTTTGTTCATTGTCTTTGTTCTTAGGAGCTTGGTCCCAGAATATTTTTTTTTTTAATTTCATTTCAAAAAGTAATTCGTCGGTGCCCTACTTCACCTTACGATTTATAGAAGTTGGTTGTGGCAGTAGTTTAGAGCCTATAGTCCAATGCCGCCAACCTCGGGGGAAATCCGTGCTACTAAAAACAATAATATGAGTTTGCCTCCAAAGAGGTAGGAAGCTGCCTTCTAGATAAGCTGTTTCCGGCTCTCGCTAGGTATTTCCTCCCTGGAAAGATCATCCCGCCCGGAACTGTGCCCTCATAAAAATGTAAAGAAGTATCTATAGCGGCTTATACCACCTCGTCCTAAGTATACGATATTGTTATTGTCACCCTTAGCCGACCATTATGGATTTTTAGAGGTACTTATCAAGAACGGATTATTTATGGAGATCCATCGCAATTCTATGAAGTGGAAAGTATTATGGTTATAGTTTATTCATTTTCTTGTCATTGATAACCATATCATTCTCATATTATTTAATAGTTTATCATGAGCCAGGAAGCTGAATGTATCTGAGGTTCGATTATAGTTATGAATCCGGTAGCCGACTGTGACGAAATAATCAACCTAACTGGTTTTATTTATAGATCTTTATTTTATTTTTATTTTTACTTTCACTTACCTATATATGAATATATAGTAAGGGAAAGTATTGCGATCGTGAAAATTTTTGGATTCCAGTTTTCAACGGAAATACACGTTTTAGGGTCCCCTGAGTCCAAATGATCAAGTCCCGCAAAAAGGTCTGTGTGACCTAATTCGATATCCGACTAAACGAGAAAACTGCAAATATATTTTTTAATGAATTTTTTTGTTTTTGAACATAAGAACAATAATATGCGTGTATAATATACCATTGGAATGTTAATGATTTTAGAAAAAATATCACCTTATACATACAGTGATGAAAAGCCGATAAAACTAACTGATTTCCCTAGATAATAATATTATAGATTATTTAATAAAACACATGTTTCGATTAAAATCCAATGTAAATAATTCTTTAACAATTTATTTTCGTTTCTAAATTTGTTTAAAAATTCTTAAATTGATAAAAATAACGGAGGTAAGTAAAAGTCGTGTGTTGTTTGCACCAGATTTTTTAAATTTTATCTGAATGTTGATAAATAAAGATGAAGATTAGAATTCAATTGTAAAATACACATTGCAATTTCAAATAAAGTGGTGGAGTAGTATGGCATATTTTTAATTTACTATTTATTTTGTTTTGGGTTTATTATTTTAAAAAATGAAGCTTTTAATCGACCAATAAAAAAAAAAAAAAAAAAATCCGTTTGTTTGTCTTTTAAATACTAAAAATCCTAGTGTTTTTCGATAGAGAATTAAATTCCCTAAAAAAAAAAAAATCTTTGAAATCGGTTAAGAAATAGCAGAAAATAGCGTTTTGAAATTAGCCATTTTTCTTTGAATTATTAATAGCTTTTAAACAACAATATAAATTGTTATGTTCTAATATAGTTATTTATAATCATTTGCAGCGTTTTTTTAAATATACACCTATTCGCATCAATGATATTTTAAAGTTTTAAAATCCGATTATCCGGTATTTCCAGTAGAAGATCCTAAAGTCCAGTATATGTGGTGGTTGCAACTGCTGGTTATCGCCTCATTAATATATTAATTATTATAATAATTATTTATAGTCTGTCTCAATGTGGAACCTTATAGGAAACGTTTTAATTTGAAGTTATGCTTATCTTGTATGCTTATCGTCTATTTTCTTCACTCCTTACTTGCTCTGGTATTATTTTATGAGTTGGTTTAATAGAAAATTTCAAAGGATATATTAGGAGTATTCATGAAGAAGTAAAAATATTAATTATTCCAGGTCATTATTCAGGTTGTTACAACTAAATTATTCAGGTATGTCAATTCATCTTCATAATGACACATATGTATAAGTATGTTTAAATTATATTTATATATATTTTTTAATGATATAAAATAATTAAACTTAAATTAAATTTAAATTTTTATTTTTAAACATCACCCAGCCAATTAAAAATGTATTAATTTAAGCAGTATGTAGTAACCTTTTTCGTCCTTCAATTAAGTTTTCTTCACAATTTTAATTATTAATTTAAGAAAACAGCCTGTTATTACCAAAACTTTCGAGTTAATGCTACACTATTAAATATTCTATCAATACTTCGCTAATCACAATACTTCTTAAAAACTTCCCATTTCTCAAGTTCTGTCGGTGCTTCAATTCCTCGAGTCACGATTAGTAGTAATTTTTTGTCCAAACAAACGATTCAATTCTATGAAAAATTTCCTTTTTATTAGTTGGTTTCTAATCGATTTCTCTTTAATTATTTATCTAATTATCAAGTGTTGATGATCGATTTTGCGTTTGTTCGATATCTTAATTCAGGTTCAAATTATATAATTTCGTCAATCCACGAAGCAGTGGATAGTGATATAATTTTTGTCTTATCCAAACATTCAAAATATTTCTTTACTGATCATGTGTGACTTTTACGTGCCTTTTTTTACTTTCACTTACGTATGTATGAAATATATATTGCTACGGTCAAGACAATGACGGGTGGACCACGCCTGGAGGGGCCTAGATGAGGCTAGAGACTTCTGGACCTGGACAGTCCTCGAAGTGCCTGGAAAGGCCCACCGCCGTACCTGCGCCCGGGTCTAGAAGATTCGGCGGTGGTACAAATAGCGGTCCCCTGAGCCTGGGTGAGTCAGTCTTAATCCGGCTCAACAAGTATCAGTGATGTGTCAGTGAACAGTGACAGTGAACAGTTCGTGACAGTGTGACAGTATAGTGAAACTGTGTGTCAATATTGTGATAACCGGTCGGTGGGAAATTAGAAGACTGTAGTTTATATATGTGTTTTATAGTTGTAAGTTCTAGAATAAGTCTAACAGATTGTATGAATTTACGTAAGTAGTTTATTTGTTAGGAATACCTCATTTTATATGTATACTGTTTAGTAGTTAAGCTAGTGATTCCATTATTATTGTTAATATAGTGGTTAGTAATCCCTTTGTATTTGTGTTTTCTGTATTTAATAAATATTTGTAATTTGTAAACTGGAGTAGCTCATTTCTCACACCCCGTAGCCCGTAACAATTTGGTGTCAGAAGTGGGATAATTGTAAATGGTTATAATTTTGGTTTTCTTGTTTTTGTAATTATTGGGCTACTGTGTGGAAAATGACTTCTCAGAGTGTTAGACTGAATGATTTAAAAGTTGCAGACTTAAGACGGGAGTTAGAAGAACGAGATCTGGATACTTCCGGAACGAAATCAGTACTGCAACAACGCTTGCGCCAATTTTTTGTTGATTCAGGGGAAAATCCAGACGAGATTACGTTTGAAAATGATTTCAGTAAGTTGTCTGCAACTTTTAAAACTGAATTAGGTACTGTTAAAAATGAGTTAGGTAATGTAGAAAAGAAGTTAGGTAATGAATTAAGTACTGTTAAAAATGAGTTAGGTAATGTAGAAAAGAAGTTAGGTAATGAATTAAGTACTGTTAAAAATACATTGGAGGCTAAGTTAGGCAATTTAGAAACTAAGTTAATGGAAAGTGTAGATAATAAGTTAGCTGATGTAGAATCTAGATTAGGAGAAAAAGTCGATTCAGTAGAAAATGAACTTAGGGTAAGAATAGAAGCTCTAGAAGAACGTATGAGCAACCCACCGACAATCGACACCGACCAACCCTCTGAGAGAAGCCCTCACAACACCATTCCCTCCGCCAATGCTGGGATGCCACCAACGCACAACACCATCCCATTGTTCGACGGGAAGACGCCGTGGGAGGACTACATGACTCTCTTCGAGACAGCGGCTTCGATCCACGGGTGGTCAAAGGAGACGCAAGCATCAGCGTTGTGCCTAGCCTTGCGTGGAGACGCCTTAGGAGTGCTACAGGGGATGCCCATGTCGGAGCGGTGCAACTACGGTGAGCTGATAAGAAGACTGGAGATGCGTTTCGGCCATCGCCACATGGACCAACTATACCGTTCCCAGTTAAAGAACAGGGTCCAGAAGACCAACGAGACGCTGCAGGAGTTTGAAGCAGATATCGCCCGGCTAGTGAGGAATGCCTACCCAACGGTCACCGACGACGTCTACGAGAGCTTGGCTATCGACAAATTCCTGGATGGACTTCGAGACCCGGAAACCCAACAGGCAGTGAAACTCGCACGCCCTAAAACTTTGGGCGATGCATTGTCGCAGGCCATGGAATTCGAGGCTGTCAGGCAGTCAGTCCGTGGACATGCACGAGTTCGAGCGGCAGAAGCGGAGCCTAATGCGGCCCCCACCATCGAGGACATAGTAGCAAAGGTTTTGGAAGCCCTCAGGACCCGCAAAAAGGAGATACGCTGTTGGAGCTGCGGTCAACTTGGACACCCCAGAAGCAAGTGTCCTACCAGGAAGCCGGAAAAGCCACAGGAAAACTAAGGAGGGTTGATGGGAAGGGGCAACTGTCAACCCGTAGCATCAAAGGCCCCAGGGTCGCACTGAGAATCGCGACAATAGGGAGCAAGACAAATAGTTTTTATGTGGATGGAATGGTGAACGGGCAGCTGCGGAGTTTTCTGCTGGATACCGGCGCAACCATGACAATACTGAACCCGAAGGCAGTTAACGCTAAGAAGATATCACCTACCACTTGGGCGTTACGGACAGCCACAGGACAGCCAGCCGAGGTCTACGGGGAGACAGTTGCCACTTTCTTCATCGGGGGCCAACGTCTAGAGCACCGCGTTCTCGTGGCGAAAATAGACGAGGAAGTCATCTTCGGCATGGACTTGATGATCAAATACGGGATCAAGCTGGACATGTCGAGAGGTGTGATGACGCTGGGAGACGAAGAGGTCATCCTTCGGCAGGGAAAGGACCTCTATGCACGAGTACTCCTACTAGAAGACACCACTTTACCTGCACGGAGTCAAATTCTGACGCATGGGACGATCAATGGACGACTACCGGAGGGTCAATGTCTTCTACTTGAACCTGGGAAGCACGAGGAGCAGGAAGTCGGACGCGGTGTTCTGGTTGCAAGGTCTCTCATCAAGGTCGGACATACCACCCCAATCCGACTGATGAATCTGAACAGCTTCCCGGTGACACTAAAGAGAGGAACACCAGTCGGGGAATGTACGGCCGCTACCTCAGTAGTCCGACAGCTACAACGCAACCCCACCGAGCAACGAGGACTACCCGAAGAATTAAAAGGATTCGTGGAGGAATCATGCAGAGAACTTTCGCCTGAACAGAGCGAAATCGTGAAGAGACTGATTACCCGATGGCAGGACATTTTTGAGATCAGCTCAGGACCACGGGGTAGAACGAACATCGTCCAGCACAAAATTGACACCGGGGATACAAAGCCCATCCGACAGATCCCGAGGAGGCTGCCGCTAGCTAAACGAAAGGATGCCGAGGAGATTATTAAGGATATGGCGAATGATGGTGTCATCGAGCCCTCGAGTAGCCCATGGATGTCTCCTGTCGTACTGGTGAAAAAGAAAGATGGGACGACAAGATTCTGCGTAGATTACCGTCTTTTGAACAACGCCACGAAGAAGGACAGTTACCCACTCCCAAGGATTGACGACACGCTGGACACACTAGAGGGTTGCAAACTATTTTCTACCTTGGATCTCCGCAGTGGATATTGGCAGGTTGGATTAGCACCGGAAGATAAGGAGAAGACGGCATTTTCAATCGGCACTGGCCTCTGGCAATTTACGGTAATGCCATTCGGGCTTTGCAATGCTCCTGCAACGTTCGAGAGGCTGATGGAAAGCGTCTTAAGAGGCCTTTCTTGGGAGATATGCCTGGTTTACTTGGACGACATCATTGTACTGGGAAAATCCTTCACTCACCATCTGGAGAATCTGGAGCGGGTCTTCGAACGGCTGCGTGCAGCTAATCTAAAACTGAACCCGAAGAAGTGCAATCTCTTCCGAAGGCAAGTCAACTACCTGGGGCATGTTGTATCAGACAACGGAGTTGCTGTTGACCCAGAGAAGATTACAGCGATCACCAATTGGCCAGCACCTCGAGATAAGCACCAAGTGAGAAGTTTCCTCGGGCTCTGCACCTACTACAGGAGGTACGTGAAAGGATTCGCCAACATCGCAAAACCTCTTACCAGGCTCACTGAGGAAAAACGGACTTTCCTTTGGGATCGCGAGTGTCAGGCTTCATTTGAGGAGTTAAAGAAGAAATTGAGTAGTGCGCCTATTCTAAGCTATCCACGTCCCGAGGGCAAGTTCATTCTTGACACAGATGCCAGCAACACTGCTATTGGAAGCGTCCTTTCCCAACTCCAAGACGGGGAAGAAAAGGTTATTGGGTACTTCAGCAAAGCACTGTCAGCTCCAGAACGCAACTACTGTGTCACAAGGAAAGAGCTTCTGGCAGTGGTTAAGTCCATAGAGCACTTTCATAAATACCTGTATGGAAGAAGATTTCTACTGAGAACGGACCACGCAGCTCTAATGTGGCTGCTGCGATTCAAGTCACCGGAGGGACAAGTTGCACGGTGGATCGAGCGCCTTCAGGAATATGACTTCGAATCTGCTCATCGTTCTGGAACGAGTCACCGGAATGCGGATGCGCTCTCAAGGAGACCCTGTGATGGAGAATGCAAGCATTGTTCTCGACAAGAAGAAAAGCAAGCAACAGTGTTGCGGACTACGGTCGTTACCGACGGTTGGCAGGACACACAAGTGGCAAAGGAACAGGACGAGGACCCGGACTTGAAACAAATAAGGGAATGGAAGCTATCAGGCCAAAGGAGACCAAGCTGGCAGGATGTTGCTCCAATGTCGAAAAATATAAAAACCTATTGGGCTCAATGGGACTCCATTCTACTGGACAAAGGTCTGCTGAAACGAGCATTGGAGAACACGGAGGGAGATCAGCGGAGACTACAGCTCATCGTACCAAAGATTAAAGTGCCCGAAGTACTGAGGGAACTACATGATGGAGCATCTGGTGGCCACCTTGGAGTTCACCGGACATTAGAAAAGGTTCGGGAACGCTTTTACTGGGCAAACCTCAAGGACGATGTGTTAGATTGGTGCCGGCGGTGTGCAACTTGTGCCGCCTCTAATGGACCGATAAGGAAAAAGAAGGCACCTATGAAGAAATACAACGTAGGAGCACCATTCGAGAGAATAGCGGTAGACATCGCTGGCCCTTTTCCTGTGACAGATAATGGCAACCGATATATTCTCGTGGCCATGGATTATTTTTCAAAGTGGGTGGAAGCTTACGCCCTTCCGAATCAGGAGGCCGCCACGGTTGCAGATGTTCTCGTGAAGCAGCTCGTCAGTCGGTTCGGGGTGCCCATGGAACTTCACGCTGACCAAGGAAGAAACTTTGAGTCGGCAGTCTTCACCAGGATGTGCGAGGCTCTAGGAATACGAAAGACCAGGACGACGCCTCTTCACCCTCAGTCCGATGGCATGGTAGAGCGCATGAACAGGACAATGGGTCGATATTTGGCCAAGGTAGTTTCTGACCATCAGCGAGACTGGGACCAATATCTTCATCTGTTCCTGCTAGCCTATCGTAGTTCAGTTAATGAAACGACAGGGCAGACCCCCGCCAATGTCGTGTTCGGCAGAGAACTACGCTTGCCTTGCGATCTGAAATTCGGTTTCAAGCCTGATGAGGAGGTCGCCGGAGAAGACTACGTCACGAACCTACGGAAGCGAATGAACACTATTCACGAGAAGGTTCGCACAAACATCCAGGGAGCAAGTGACAGAATGAAGGAGCGTTATGACATCAAGGCAGAGAAAGGTGGCTTCCAACCTGGAGACTTGGTCTGGCTACACGATCCTCGAAGAAGGCAAGGCTACTCACCGAAACTTCAAAACTCCTGGGACGGACCGTATGAGGTCATCAAGAGGATCAATGATGTCATCTATAGGATCAGGAAGCAGCCCAAAGGAAAACCCAAGGTAGTCCATTTCAACCGATTGGCTCCATACAAGGGAAACCATGGCCCTACAGAGGAACAGCAAGTGAGGAACCTCACCGACAAGGACCTAACTCCCCATCCTAAGGCGCCAGACTCCCGTAGGGTAACGCAGACAGTTTACAGAGACATATTCTCGTTACCGGTAGACTATGCTCTAGCACATTGTGTCGCCGAACATCTGAGGGATTCCCGGGGGATTGCGACGGTCTTCAGGAAGAAGTTCGCTGGAATTGAAGAGCTGGAACGCCAGGGACCAAGAGTTGGGAAGACTCTCCATCAAGAGCATGAAGGCCGGCACCTGTTTTACTTGGTCACCAAGAGTTCATCAGAGCAGAAGCCGACATACGACACACTGCGCCGGAGTCTTGACGACCTGCGGAGAAAGCTTCTGGAACTGCGTGTCACCAAGCTCGCCATCCCGAAGTTGGGTTGTGGATACGATGGCCTGGAGTGGAGGATTGTCAGGAACATTGTAGAAGAGACGTTCGCCAACTCTGGAGTCATCATAATGGTATGCACGTTCAACCCCTGGAAAGACAAAACACCTACATCGGAGGAAGATCAGCATCGCTCAGCTTCTGCAATCTGTGCTCTGGGGCAGAGCACGTCTAAGGAGGGGGTAGTGCTACGGTCAAGACAATGACGGGTGGACCACGCCTGGAGGGGCCTAGATGAGGCTAGAGACTTCTGGACCTGGACAGTCCTCGAAGTGCCTGGAAAGGCCCACCGCCGTACCTGCGCCCGGGTCTAGAAGATTCGGCGGTGGTACAAATAGCGGTCCCCTGAGCCTGGGTGAGTCAGTCTTAATCCGGCTCAACAAGTATCAGTGATGTGTCAGTGAACAGTGACAGTGAACAGTTCGTGACAGTGTGACAGTATAGTGAAACTGTGTGTCAATATTGTGATAACCGGTCGGTGGGAAATTAGAAGACTGTAGTTTATATATGTGTTTTATAGTTGTAAGTTCTAGAATAAGTCTAACAGATTGTATGAATTTACGTAAGTAGTTTATTTGTTAGGAATACCTCATTTTATATGTATACTGTTTAGTAGTTAAGCTAGTGATTCCATTATTATTGTTAATATAGTGGTTAGTAATCCCTTTGTATTTGTGTTTTCTGTATTTAATAAATATTTGTAATTTGTAAACTGGAGTAGCTCATTTCTCACACCCCGTAGCCCGTAACAATATTAAGGGGAAGTATTAAGATCGTAGTCTAGCAAGAAAACAAAAAGTCTTATAAAACTAAAATTTCATATTGAAGACAATTATACACCCGTGATGTAATAGCAACTTTCCATCAAAATCAGCTCATTAGAAGAGCCACTTTAAACCAAGCATTTTGCACCTTTTTTCGATTTTCTCAAAAACAGATCCAACGATTTTGATTAAACTCGCTATAACGTGAGTAATATATGATTAAACAACTGATTTATTCTCCCTTCTAATCCTCTATTATACTTTATCATATGTTTATATTTACAAGAATAGGATTAAGCATATTAAGTATTGAGTAATATTAGTAGTCATCTTAACTTTATATATATATTTTAATATGTATCTATTACTTTTAAACGTATGATTCATTAGAAAAATACATTGTAATTATGTTTTATACGGATTATATCATATCAGAATTTCTTTGGAGATCACATCGTGGTACTTCTATCTCCGCTCACGTATACCAACAAAACTGTTTGACTGCTGACAAAGTTGGGTTCCTGAGAACCAACTCCGGGGTTCATACATATTCCAGTGCGTATCTGACCTCCATCGACAATGTTACTCTGACACATCAATGCATAGAAAAAAAAGTCCAATATGTAATTGGTTATCAGTGTTGATATTTATGGAGGCTTTACCAGTACTTTGGTCCGTGCTCTTCCAGGAACGGTATTAAATATTTTGTATTCGTTATTTTTAATACTGTTAGTATACAATGTTTGCCTTTGTGACAACAAACAACAAAAATGTTAATACAAAAAAATGTTTAGATCATTCTCTTCTTAAGCAATAATTTATTTATTATCTGTATGATATTAGATATGTAATAGCGATGAGAGATTTAAAATTAAAATTAAAGTATTTGTTTGTTTATTTATTTAACGTCCCTTAATGCTGCTGTGACTAATCGGACGATGCTACAGTGGGAGTTCTAAATTTTTCCTACCCAGATTTTATTAGGATAGGGATCATTAACGAGTACCGGACATCGCACAGGCTCGGGACCACCTTTTAATGTCCTCTCTGAAGGACGGCATAACTAAGGATTTTTTACTCCCATTAAAAAATCCTAGGGCTACCTGCGGGTTTGAACCCGTGACCTTTGGCATAGAAGGCTGCTAACCACCCTACTACGGGTAACCCCTGAAAAGTATTTAATAAGTGTTTAAATAAAGCATTTTAAATCATTGACTTTTTTTACAATAAAAAGTAGAAGAAAAGAATGTACTTACGCAAACGACCTATATTGGCATAAATATGGAAGTATATATCAACCTTGTGAATATGTAATATAGCTTCGAAACGTCAGAAAATAAATTGAATAATTATTAGAAAATGTAATGCTCAAAATAAATTTGTCTAAGAACATAATGTTCTTACATTTATTTATATTGATATATTATACTCTTCATTACATTAATTTTCATAGAAAAGGTGATGTGTACCGAAAAAGGCTTAAGTATGGGTGACAAGATTCCGGTTTTGGGGTATGCCGATGATCTGGTACTGCTAGGTGAAGACACGGAAACCATACAACTAAACACAAGTGTGTTAATAAAAACCGGTAAAGAAATAGGACTCGAATTAAATACCGATAAGACGAAATATATGATTAGTAGCAGAAACGGTGTCGATTTTGGTGATATTGATGTATCAGGGCATACTTTTGAACTCGTAGAGAAATTCAAGTATTTAGGTTCAATTATAACTAGAAAAAATGAAATCCAGGAAGAAATAAAATCCCGGTTAAAGGTGGGAAATGCGTGTTAGTATTCAGTTGCTAAGTTACTTAGTTCGCGGCTTCTATCTAAAAACTTAAAGGTTAGAATTTATAAAACTATTATTCTTCCAACGGTTCTTTACGGATGTGAAACGTGGCCGCTTACTTTAAAGGATGAACAACGGCTTAAGGTTTTCGAAAATAAGGTATTACATAAAATATTTGGTCCGAAGAGAGATGAGGCCACTGGGGAGTTTAGAAGGTTGCACAACGCGGAATTGCGGAACTTGTATCCTGTGAATATAATTGAGCTGATTGCATCGCGGAGACTCAAATGGGCGAGTAAAGTTGTTGGGCTCGATGACGAGCGGATTTCGAGAAAGTTGGTTTTTGCTGGTAGGCGTCCGAAAGGTAGGCCGAAGCGTAGATGGGAGGATTGCGTTAAGGCTGATCTTGGGAGCTTGGGCTTGAATGGTGAACATTGGACGTGTCTGTGTAGGCGGAATTTGGTGGTATCGGCATCGAACCTTCGGGTTCGGTAAGCCTATTATTATTATTATTATTACATTAATTTTAATTTTAACAAATATGTTATAAGCATCTAAATTTTTGTATCTTAGGCTTGTAAATATAAGAGCTCTATCATAGGTTTTTATTTTGGGTTAGTTCATTTTATTTTTCAATCACACAACCGCTAGTATGTAAACGATGGATTAGGTTTATATACCTTGCCGTGAAAACTTTTTCAAGTAATATTAATAGATAATTTATTCATTAAAATAGGGTTTCTTTAAGGGGACTGTGATAAAAATTTCAGTACCATTTTAGTCTAATAAAAAGATAGAATAGCTGAATACCTACTACTAAAATACTTTATAAACATTTGTTTTTCTTACTTCTTGAAGATTCGAGTGGATTAAAATGAAATTCATGATAATTTCGTATTAATTTTTTAGATTCATTTGATGGTAACCTCAAAACGAACAACGTCTTACAC
The DNA here is from genome assembly GCA_023052935.1 of Piezodorus guildinii. Lineage (NCBI taxonomy): Eukaryota > Metazoa > Arthropoda > Insecta > Hemiptera > Pentatomidae > Piezodorus > Piezodorus guildinii. Next base: position 100,826,311 of record CM041297.1, read on the forward strand.
GATCAATTATTAATGAAAACTGTTGTTTTTTCTGTCTCGGGCAGGTCGCAAAATTGTCCTTCCACGGTTTTAGCTCTTACACGATCGTTTTTGTCATCGGTTTTCAACGACGTGTAGAACCTTCGTTCCAAAACGTCGTTCATGAACGATCGTGTGAGTGAGCCTTTATTACAAAGTTATTATGCTTCCGGTAGCAGGTGGGAACGACAGTCCTTAGAGACTCTTGACCGCGCGGTATGGTTTCTTATGATTTCATTCCGCGATTCTCGATGTCAGTTATTGTGTAGTTGTCCAGGAGCCTACCATGGTTGACTACCTCATCGAACATACATTAGGAAATATTCTTAAAAATCTGGTGCGGGCAACACACGACTTTCACTTACCTCCATTTTTAAAATCAATGAAAGAATTTTCAAAATCAGTAAGAGATAAAAATACGTGAAACTATTAAGGAATTAATTAAATTTTCATTAAAAAATCTATTATATTATTATCTAAAATAATCAGTTAGTTTTATGTTCATTTCATCACTCTCTATTAACTTTTAAAAGCTTGTTTATCAGATAATATTTTTTATAAAATCTTTAGCTTTCCAACGGTATATCATACATGTATATTACTGCTCTTATGTTCAAAAACGAAAAATTGCATTAAACAAATATTTTTTCTGTTTTCTCCTGTAGTTGGGTATCGAATTTATTCAATTTATATCTTTACCTGTTTTTCATCAGCGTTAACAAGATAATATAGTTATTTTTATTGAATCTGCAAAATTAAAGGTACTTTAGGGGAAGAAAATTTAAAATATCGGCATTTAAGCGCTGTCAGACCATTTTAATCAGAATAAAACCTACATGGTATTAAAGCCCATTTAATTTTACATCGATATAGCGAGTTTAATCAAAATCGTCGAAACCGTTTTCGAGAAAATCGAAAAAAGGTGCAAAATAATGCATGGTATAAAGGCCTCTTCTGGTAAGCTCATTTTGATGAAAAAAGTTTTGTCACGTCTCGGGCGTATAGTTGTCTTAAATATGAAATTTCAGTTTCATAGTACTTACCGTTTCCACCCAGGAGTTACCACACACACACACAGACACAAACACACACACACACATACACACATAGACCTTTTTGCGGGACTTGGTTATTTGGACTCAGGGGACCCTAAAAGGTGCATTTCGGTTGAAAACTGGAATTCGAAAATTTTCACGATCGCAATACTTCCCCTTACTATATGTAGTAAGTGAAAGTAAAAATTAGTTTGGACCACATGTATTACAGAAATGCATATCTTTCGGTTCTGTAACTCTTACTATGGAGTTCATTAATTTGAAGAAGTAGTCAATTACATCCGATTTTCTAGCCCATCGAACATACTAGTTTTTGTCTTAACTAATCTGTGATGTTTCTAAGATGAAGAAAGTACATTTATGTGTATTAAAAACTCTTACTAATGATTGGCAAAAGAGAAAACTTCCAGCGGAACCACGTGGAGGCTGGCGGTCCACAAGTAAAATGGCCGTTGGTGTGACAATTTTAATACAAATCGGCTTAAAAAAAATATATATTGAGTTAATAATAATTGTATAATGCAATTCAATTGAGAGTTCGTACGATTTCCTTAATTCGGATTTTATTTTCGTTTTCTACGTAAATTATCTATGATTCTGTTATTTCTTCTGCTATAAGTAAAGGAATATACAAAACATCTAGATGAAAATATTTAGGTCAGTAATCGACAAAAGAAAAAACGAAGTGATAAAAACCTTATGATAAGGCTGATTGAGGATTCCAAAGTCTTTAAATTGAGATGTTTCAACTATTTGTTTTTCGAATGCAAATCTTTATTTTATTACTACTTTAATTATTGGTTTTAGTACTTCCATTGGCATTGTATAATTTTGAATTGAATAAAAGTGTATAAAATACTAATGCATAATGGGGAAATAGTTATGGACAGCCACTTAAACTACAAGAAGCGAAGCTAATGTTTGAATGGGATTATGGGGTGAGTACAGAACGGAATGTGTGTGTGCTTGGTCTTGAAAGAGGTATTATCTCGAGAGCGGACGTCAAGGCTTATCGTCGAGTGGTGACGAAAAATTTCCGCTGTGGTGAATTTCCATGTGGGGTTCCCTTCCTCTCCGACCTTTCCCCTATTTCCGACATCTATACAAACATATACTTGTAAAGAAATTCTAATTTCCTTATGAATGTTTATCCAGGAGGAAATTATTCTTGCTCGTTAATTTAATAGGCTGTTGCCGACTTTTTATTGAAATATTTAGCTTCTTATATATATAGATGGAGTCAATAATAACTAGGTTTCTATCTGAAATATTTGAGTCATTAATTTGTTAGTTTTATTAACATTCTGTAAAATCCAAAATTAATTTTATATCAAAGGATAATTAAAAAATAAAATATGTTAAGCCTAAAATTAATTATACTTTTATTTTTTCGGATCACTCGATTCGGGGTACGTTGAATGAATTATTTATTTGTTTATTGAACTAAAACTCTTTTTGGCGCGACTCTGTATCGCGACGGGGTACTCTGAATGCTTTGGGCAACGTCATTGCAACAGAAACGTGTTCTAAAGTCGTATCGTTTTCACATCATCACGAAAATAACAGTTTCCTTACATAAATGGCACTATAAAGGTTATGTTGTGTTCTAAATTTAAAACAAATTAGTTCAAATAAAAATTATATCTCTCTAAAGGTACCATGTTTTTTTTGTTTGTTTTCTGGACGTTCCCTTGCTTTTGCTTTAATACGTATTCCTTATTTCTCCCTGATGCAGCCCTTTTTCTATTCCTATTTTACTACTGTGTTTTTTTATCTATTTTTTTTTATTGGAATATTTTATTTTAATGTTTTAAGTTCTTACTCCAAATTATGTCATTTTTAATCATATTCTCTGTTATATGTAATTCATTTAAAGTTGAACTCGCATAAACAAGTTACATTTTGTTTTCTTCTTTTTGAAAAAGTCGAAAGCCTATTTTGTTGATCTATTTTTGTTCATTTTGAATTTGTAACCGCAGTGACTTTATCTTATTTTTCTCATAGAAACTGAAAGCCCGATTACCCGGTAGAGGGTTAGATTTAAGATAAAATGCACTTCATTATTATTAAATTTCGCTCCTGATATTTTCTTTAAATTGTTTCTTTCTTTTTTAAGCTGTCTAGTTTGTTAGTGCTAATGTTTCTGCTGCATAGAGTGCTTCTGGCTTTATAACAGATATGTAATCACTAAATTATTGTTTCAAGATAGTGACTTCTTGTTCTAACTGTTGTTTTTGGTTAACCGGAAAACAATCCCCATTTTTTTAATTCTGGATTCCATGGCTCCTTTTTTCTGAATTACAACTGATCCATTCTCATTTTTTTTATAAAATGTTTCAAAATAATGATTTGTTTTTTTTGGAACGATTCTTTTGGAATGTTTATTAATTTAACGTCACTTTATGCTATTGTGGCTAATAGGATGATGTTACAGTGGTAGTCCTGAATTTTGTCTACTAAGGTTTAATTGGGATAGGGAACTGTTTGGGGTTCACCTCTGGTGTAGTGGCTATCATAACAGAGACCATAGAAAGTCAAGGTCTCGGGTTTGACCTTTCAGATGACTCCAGGACGTTTTAATTGGAGTAAAAATCATTCGTTATGCCGTCATTTGGAGGCGACGTAAAAGATGAAATCGAACCTGTTCGATGTTAGGTACTCATAAGTGATTCTTTTGGAGACATTAAGGTAAAAACAAATATAACACACATTTTTATTTCCCATTTTATGTTTTTTAAATTAATGATATAATATCTTTGAAATTTTTCATTTCATAAATTATAGCATTTTGATGTTTTCAATTAAATATTCAATCAGTGATACCCAATTGATATATTTTAATTTTTAATATTTTTATTTAATTAAAAAATCGCCCTCCATTTCCATTAAATTTCCTACATTATAGCTATTTTAGTGATCCATAAATATAAAAAAACACTCTAATTACTAAAAGTTTCATAATTTAATTTCATAGAGTGATACATTTTTATTAACGACAAGCCATCAAGTTATATTGGTCCTATTGACTTTATTTTATGATTTAGTTGATGAAAGAAAAATAATATATTTTAGTGCATTCACCGTTTATTGATTTATTTATTTATTAAATATTGCTCAAAATCTTTTTATGGACCAATAAAATAAAAGTTAAAACAAATAGGCTTAGCCAATGTTAATCCCATAATCGTTGCCGAACTCACTGACCAGAAAACAGCATTATTATTTTATTTATCGGCTTATTATAAACAGTATGATATGTTGAGTTACAGCCCGTTGCAAACAGGATTATGGTTGATACGTCCAATAGTGTTTCATTCAAATATATCTTTTTTATAAAGTTTGGGCTGTAATCTTGAAAAAATTATGATAACCTTAAAATATTTATTTATTTTTTTGTAAGAAATAACTCCTCCAAATATCGGTTTATTGATTAAATTGATATAGAATAAAAAAAAAAAATGATTGAAGTTATATGGATGCGTCCCTCAAAGGAACTTCTAAGGAATTAAATTCTAAAGTGTATCGCTTATAAGAATTATGAAAGGAATTTTCTAGTAATTGCTAGAAATGCTAGCTAACAAAGTATCTCCTGCCTCTGCAGGGATGTCTGCTTCTATGTAGTTTATTTTTATACAGTTAAAAATGTTTACTCTTCTGAGATAACCGTTTAAACTTGGAGTCTAAAACCACATATTACAAGAAAACAATTTTGGCTCACTGTTAATTAAGATTTAGTACTTTTGGTTATTCAAGCCTTCGATATAGGAGATTAATTTTAGATTCGTAAAACAGTAAAAAAGAAAAAAAAAACACTGCAAATTATTACATAATGGTTTATTATTTCCAAATAACAATATTAGGGTATAACTGTTTATAAGGGTGTTGATAGACAATTAAGCAATATGAAAAGCACTAATCAAAGCATCATATCATAACACTACCACTTATTTCAAAACGCAATATCTAAGCTATTTGTAAACATAATTCAGAGATTCTCCTTTCATTTGGTCCAAAAAACAGAATGTCCAAATTTTCAAGATTCATATTTCAGAACCGTCTTGAAATAAATACTTTTTATTTATTTATTACCGATGTGGGAATCGAATCCAGGGTATTTGATTGAGCACTCTGGAAATCTCGCTCCGTCGTGCTTAACTTCGGTTTCGCTCTTTCTCTCGGATTGTGTTATTGTGCGAGGCATGGTAAGCCAAAAGATTTCCTGAAATTTCGGGAATAGGCTTCTTTTTTTTCCTGATAAAAGTAAATATTAGAAAATCTGCTGAGTTATTAACAAGTTAAATTAGATTCGAAGCCCCTGGTCTTCGGTAAATATACATGAGTAGGACACGGCAACTTGTGCCACAGTGCAGGGATGTCTGCTTCTATGTAGTTTTATTTTATACAGTTAAAAATGTTTACTCTTCTGAGATAACCGTTTAAACTTGGAGTCTAAAACCACATATTACAAGAAAACAATTTTGGCTCACTGTTAATTAAGATTTAGTACTTTTGGTTATTCAAGCCTTCGATATAGGAGATTAATTTTAGATTCGTAAAACAGTAAAAAAGAAAAAAAAAACACTGCAAATTATTACATAATGGTTTATTATTTCCAAATAACAATATTAGGGTATAACTGTTTATAAGGGTGTTGATAGACAATTAAGCAATATGAAAAGCACTAATCAAAGCATCATATCATAACACTACCACTTATTTCAAAACGCAATATCTAAGCTATTTGTAAACATAATTCAGAGATTCTCCTTTCATTTGGTCCAAAAAACAGAATGTCCAAATTTTCAAGATTCATATTTCAGAACCGTCTTGAAATAAATACTTTTTATTTATTTATTACCGATGTGGGAATCGAATCCAGGGTATTTGATTGAGCACTCTGGAAATCTCGCTCCGTCGTGCTTAACTTCGGTTTCGCTCTTTCTCTCGGATTGTGTTATTGTGCGAGGCATGGTAAGCCAAAAGATTTCCTGAAATTTCGGGAATAGGCTTCTTTTTTTTCCTGATAAAAGTAAATATTAGAAAATCTGCTGAGTTATTAACAAGTTAAATTAGATTCGAAGCCCCTGGTCTTCGGTAAATATACATGAGTAGGACACGGCAACTTGTGCCACAGTGGCTGAACCAATTAATTAATCCTTCGTCCATGCGATTTATTCACTTTAGATTTATCTTTGTGATTATCGTCGAAACTAATTTAAATTAAATATCTAAAAAAAAAAAAAAAAAAAAAAAAAAATCGAAGATCTATACGACAAATATTATAAAATAAAATAAAATTACTGGTCGCCAAAAAAAAAAAAAAAAAAAAAAAAAAAAACCTGTACCACTATATAATCCATGAAGAGTTTTGGGCTCAGTACATGTAGAAATTCGTACTGTTTCTAGGCCAACGGCCGTGCAATGAGTGATTCGGCCGAGATCACGCTCAGCCGCCAGATTTTTTCCCCACTTTTAGGTACTTACTTGATTACGGTTGGGTGTGCCCCAGGAGGGCCTCCATACCTCAGGATCGCCCCTCTCCCCACCCGCCTGAAATAATCGAATAAATAATTTTCCGCCACAGCCGGGGTTCGAACCCAGGACCTGGAGCACAGTAGACTAGCGCTCTACCCACTAGACCACGCCGCTCCCCACTAGTCGCTAAAGGTTTCTTTTTTTGTTGAAGCAAAATTTAAGAAAAGAGAAAGGGGGTGAACCTACTTAAGTTACTAAAACTGAAAAATTATTATCTTGACTAATTTAATTGTTGAAAATATTATTTTCCTCTTACTTCTATGTTATCAGAAGGTCATAAATTTAATTAATGGTTATCTAGTTTGGGTTAAATTTACTATTATTAATGCAAGTATTTAAGATTGTTTATTTATCTTAATATTAGGCAATGCTTTAAATTTTTAGTTTTTTTTTTTTGTCAATAGTTCAGCAAAATTTAAGAAATTAATTTAAAAGAAATAATATTACAGATGAGAAATATTCTTGGAAAAAATTTTTCTCAATCTTATTTAAAAAAATCTTCTTATCAAACAAAAAATATTATAAAAAAGAGAATTCAGCTTTGAAATGAGAAAGGGGATGAACCTACTTAAGTTACTAATACTGAAAAATTATTATCTCGACTAATTTAACTGGTGAAAATATTATTTTCCTCTTACATTTTTTCCCCTAATATTCTGGGTTTTTTTTTTAGTGTAGTGTTTATTGATTTTCAAGTAGCGGCGTGGTCTAGTGGATAGAGGGCTAGTCTACTATTCTCCGGGTCCTGGGTTCGAACCCGGCTATGACAGAATATTATTTATTCTTTTAGTTTGGCCGGGGACGAGCCTGGTATGGAGACTCTCCTGTGGCACACACCCAGCCTCCTTAAAGTGGGTACCCATATTGGGGAAAAACCTTGCGGCTGAGCGTGATCAAGGCCTTATCACCTCATTGCACGGCCGTTGCCCCAGAAACAGTACGAATCTCTATATGTACTAAGCACAAGACCCTTCTTGGGTTGTAGAGGTACAGGTTTATTGATTTACACTTCTTCTTTTATCCTGGGAAAGAACTAGGTGTTCATATTTATTTAGATAAACTAAAATTTCACTTATAAAGCATTTGTTAAGAGATTCAAAACTGGGCTAGAGATTATATTGAGATGGATGACATTTTGGAATTACATTATCCTCTACTCCTTGCTTTGATTGATCAGGTACCTACTTCATAAAGACTCATTGGCGTCTTACTTGCTGCCCACAACTTACCTAGTAACACGAGACGGGGTATCAAAGTTTTCGTTTAAATATGAATACTTTCTGAAAAAAATACTAATGTTTTTTTTTTATTGTTATATTCCTAATATTCGGAAGAAATTTAGTAATTTTCTTTTGTGGAAAAAATAAGACTGGTTTTTAATTTCTTTCAAAGGACCTTTTATTTACAGGACAATCACAATTTAACGTTTCGGGTATCTCACCCATCCTCAGGTTCCTAGCTTGTAAAATTCCTTATTTTTCCATTGGTTTCTTCACTAACTTCGTCAATTTTCGTTTAAAAAACTAATCGTTAGCAACACTAAAAAACATAAGTAAGGCACTTCCCTAGATATCTATCTATCTAGAGCGCTAGTCTACTGTGCTCCGGATCCTGGGTTCGAATCCCGGCTATGACAGAATATTATTTATCACAATGCAATTTTTTGTGTAGGGTCATCACTCCCTACGACTAATTTTGTGTGTGGCCATCATTTGGCTGACGGGTCTCACATACCCGGGGGAGAAGGTTGTGAGTGGATCCACTTTTTTACATCCTTATAAAAGCCCCGCCGGGACTGGGGTTCGAACTCAGAACCTGTAGCATGAGATACTAGCGCGCTAGCCACTCAGCCACGGGCTCCCCTAATATTACTATAGTATAATAGTAATACTAATATTCTAGTGCTCTAAATATGCCCCTTTTAGAAATATTTATTATTTTTTAACTAGAGAACATTATAAGTAGATTTTAAGACCTTCAATTTTTACCTTTACTTACCTATGTGTAAAATATATAGCAAGGGAAATTATTGCGATCGTGAACATTTTCGAATTATAGTTTTCGACGGAGATACTCTGTCCTCCCCCAAGAGCCCTTTGAGTCCAAATAATCAAGTCGCGTAGAAATTCTGTGTGTGTGTGTTTGTGTTAAGTCTAGTACGAAACGATGTGATTAGAAACTGACATATTCCAACAAAATACGTCCAAAATTATAACAACTTTTTTACTAAACCGGCTGATCGGAAGTGCTTTTTCATGCTTCTTTATACTCATATTTAGATTTTTTTCTCAACAGTTGTTATCAATTTCCACTTTTTTCTATCGCTTACCTATATTTTTTTTATTTTTTTTTTTAATCCTGAAATATCTAGAACTCTTTATTCTTGTAAAATACGGCAATTCAACCTATTTTCGATAGGTACCATACGAAAGGCTGCTTATAAAATTGAATAAATGCCTGATATTATTAAATACATTTTATTAATACTCTATTCTCCTGGCTAAGTATGGGATTTCCTAACCATCTGGTCAGTGATCTTTTAAGAATGATGGTCCCAGTTTCTTAATAAAATTAAAAAGGTGAGTAAAATAACTCGATCACGAGGCATTTCTTTCAACAAATTGAAAAAAAGACTTTTAATAAATCCGGGCAGTATTGGTAAGGTGGGGTCTATAGTACCCCTATAACACTGTCCTAAAGCAATACAGGATAAAAACTGACTAAAAAAGGATGCTATATTACAATCATACCAAGCCAGGAAATGTCAGGTTTTCACAAGCCGATCAGATCGAGAAAATGGGATACATGAAACTTTAAAGAGGCCCTGGGGTCCTGTAGACCCCGCCTCATCAGTTAAAGGTTAATTAGTTATGTCTTTGAGATCCATTAATAAAACTCGTGATTTATTTTTTTTTCTTTACGGTATACTTTGTATATCCTACTTTTTACACGTTTTTGGAACTTATATCCATTCATCTTTTCCTGAGTACATTATTTATTTCTTTAGTTCCCCTAAGAAGGAACAGTTCGAAATGCTTTGAAAACTTATTACCTATATTTTTATGTCATTTGTCATTAACGTTCGAAAAAAAAGGGAGTGGAGAACCTATTACTGGTCATAATTTTAAACTTGACAGGTTTTTGCCGGATTTCTTCCCAAGGCGATAGTAAAGTCAACTATAATATCCCTTCTATAACGTGAAAAACTGCTTTAGCCCCTTAATAAATCCTTCTCGAAGGGAGCACTCAAACTGAAATCACAAGGAAGCTTTAAGAAATACGACAATCCTTAATAGAAAAAAGTTGTGTCGTTTGTCATCGGCCCTGCGATTGGAGCAGGTGGCGCCATTACGAGAGGACCTATGTAAACTTAGCCCATCACGGTGAACCGCTGCCTCATTTTTCAGTTTCTTCCGCCCCCTACGACGCCGCAAATGCTCCGTATATCTTCTTCAATTGCTTACCTATTGTAACATTTATTTCAACAATTGTTAGACTCAGTTTTTTTGAAGGAATGTACACCAAAGTCAGGGGTTGTTTTTGCAAGTGTCGGTATTTGCAAGACAATACCCTCCCTGCTTCCCACGCTTTCCACAAACGGGTTTGTGAGGCTTCAATGAGGCTATATTTTTAGTCCTGGTCCTAAAAGCCAAGATAGGGGAACCTCTAACCTGGTGTTAATCAATGGAATTTGATAAGCTTTGTCGTTGCATTTTCAGCGTTGTGAAAAACGCTTACCCAACGACTGCACATTTGGGTGGTGCAATTTTTCTTAATGAGAACTAAATGTTATTTTACAAGGACATTATGTGCATTTCTTCAGTGTAAAGAATATATACAGACCAAATATATATATATATATATATATATATATATATATATATATATATATATATATATATATATATATATATATTGAGATTTACAACTTTATTAGTCAATACATCAAGTACATTAGCTATAAGATAATATACATGAAAAATATATGAAGAGAAAATGCCCACTGGCATTACTATACTAGGTAATCTAAACTATAAGGTCTCGAGGCATCTTCTTTTCAGACACCTCGCAGGATTGTCGGAAATAGAAGAGGAAGGATTGAATCTAGATGGTTAGAGTGGGAGTCGAGTTTGTCATGGAATGATAGATACCTGGTTCGGGCCAAATCAGCAACATATGGAATATTAAGGTCTTTATGGATGAGTTTATTCGTGACAAACTAAGGAGCATTGAGGATTTTTCGAAGGATTTGGATTTTAAGGATTGAATGCGGGAAGAATTTAATGGTTTAGTTGAACCCCAGAGCTCAACTCCGTAAGTCCAGATAGGCCTTATGATGGTGATATATATAAGACTTTTAGATAAGTGAAAGGTTTGGGCGTCTATCCAGCGAATGAATATGGAAAAGAATTTTCGATTTTTTTCTTAGTTACCAAGCGTTTTTTATGTATGTAAAGGAGATGTGCTGAGCTTTCCTGTGTTATATTAGATGTTTAAATATTCAAATTCTTCTGTCATAATATCCAGTTTCCCCACTCAAGTGGTGGTGGTTCTAGTATCTTCACCGCGGTTAAGTGATCCGCAAGGATCTCCTGGGTCCTGTGTTTCTCTTGCCAGGTAGTAAATGTTGTACATATACGCGTGGTTATAATAATATTATTTTTTATTCCGTTATCCTCCTTCAGAGACCACGAACCAGTTTGTCCGCTGTTGTTCCTTTCTTCTTCTTCGTAAAGGGAAGTAGAAAGTACGCTTTTACAATATCTTCTCATCATATCTCTTCCTCCTCTCTACGAACCATTTGTAGTAGAGATAACTATATTAACTAAATATTTTCTAAGAACTATTGTTACTAAGTAATTAGTGCAATGAAAAATAAATATAGTTAGATAATCGTTAACCTCCGAACAATAGTTAATGCTCCTATGTCACCAACTATACCTTACACCGCGACCTAAATATTCCATTTATTTTAGACCTTATACCATCAAAATTCTCTAAATTTCATCAGAACCTTATCCATCGCCCAATTAGGCTCAGTCCCTATCCAGCTCCGCACACTCTTACCAACCCCCTAGAAGGTTGAAACGGCAGTGGCCTCAAGACCTCCTATAACTTGTATATTAGAGTTCTAGCATTGGCTAGATTCTCCACTCACGTGCTTTATGCTTGAGAATTGTATATAGGTATGAGTGACTTTTGTACATATTCACACCATAGATTCTGTTTTTTATGTATGTATATTGTATTATTATTCTATAAAATTTATTGTTTTGTATATATTGTGTGAATGTAGTACTTTATCACTATTAAAAATGTCTTAATTTGGACTGATTGTAATATTATTCAATAAAGAATTGTTTGAAAAAAAAAAAAAGATAATCGTTAAAAATCGACATTTCATCCGAGCATTATCATTTGCAAAGCCAAATATTCATACTCGAAGCTTCTCATCTGCATTTGTTGGGAACAGCACTGTGAAATTTATTATGAACTGCTCGAAATTAATACATTTATCATAGGCGCAGTTACTGAATACAACGGATGCGTTTGAGCCGAGTTCCAAAGGAAAAACGTACGTTTCACTAGCAGAAATGACAACGCTTGGCCACATGTTTGCTTCAGTTGGAAAACAGTTAAAACGTTCTTGGAAACGATTAATTGGGAAGTTCTTCTCCACCTGCTGTATTCACTGGACTGCCTGAACAGCACACCCATTCTTATTACTCGAAAATAGGATAGGCTTTTGTGTAGCTTTCGTTCATGGAAGTACAGTCGTTTTCCTAACATAGAATACATATGCATCAAGATAGTAGAAGTTAGAAGCTAGTTATGAACAGTACTTCGAGTCAAATGTTTTTAACCATTAACTTTGAATAAAGCATTAAATTTCACAAAATAAAAAAAATAAAAACAAAGCAGAAGCTTTCTAAAGTATTTTATGTCCGATATTCCATCTATTTATATTATTTTATAATTTTGTAGTATATCTCTAAGAAATCAGGTTGGAGAATTCAAAATTCAGTTTTCTATAATTTAGTCTTCTTTAATCAACGATACCGAAATGAATACACTGTAGCTTTATCTAAGTTTTCATTCTCAATCAATAATTAAGGATTTCATTAATGGTGCTGAAAAGTTTAATCCAACTTAGACATTTATCTGTACTGATGAATATTGTATAAGGTATTAGGTGCAGGATGTACACAGGAGGCCTCAGAGAGTGCCTCTTTCTACCCTCTCTAAAAGTTATGGTAACAAATAAATATTTAAGAAAAATTAATAAAATTAAGAATAATTCGTATGGTTATTGTATAAATAATCCACATTTATGGTTAGCATTGTCCTAATATATATATATATAATAATTGTGAATAATGATTGTGCATAAATAAAAATGTGAGAAAAAAAAAAGTAGTAAGGGAAAGTATTGCGATCGTGAAAATTTTCGAATTCCAGTTTTCAACGGAAATACACGCTTTTAGGGGACCTTGAGTCCAAATAACTTTGTCCTGCAAAAAGGTCCGTGTGTCTGTGTGTGGTAACACTAGCGCAAAAACGAAAAATCGTACGGTACTAAAATTTCATATTTAAGACTACTATACTCCTGAGATGTTACAGCAACTTTTTTAATAAATTCGGCTGACCAGAAGTGATACTTTATACCAAACATTTTGCACCTTTTTATATTTTTCTCAAAAACGGTACTAACGATTTTGATTAAACTCGCTATATGGATGTAATATTAAATAGGCTTTAATATGATGTAGGTTTCATTCTGATTGAAATAGTATGACAGGGCTTAAATGCCGATATTTTAAATGTTTTATATGTAAAGTACCTTTAATTCTACAGATTCTATAAAAATAACTATATTATCTCATTGATAATTAACAGCTAAATATGCACGTTGAGCAAATTTTATATAGAACTAAAGGAGAAAACTGAACAAATATTTTTTTATGCATTTTTAGTTTGTTTGAATATAACAATAGTAATATAGATGTATAATATACTGTTGGATTGCTAATGATTTTAGAAAAAATATTATCTGATACACAGAATTGTAAAGGGTAATGGAGATTGTTGAAAAGCCGATAAAACTAACTGTTGTTTGGGTTCCCGAAAAGGGAAATTTATGTTGACCGTGCTGCAACCTGGCGGCTTGTCAATGAAGCACAGCGCGCCAATTTCGTTTTTGAACATAAGAACTGCAATATAGACGTATAATATACTGTTTGAAAAAGAAATACTTTAGAAAATATATTATCTTATACACAAGCTTGTAAAATTGAATAAAGAGTGATAAAAAGCCGATAAAACTAACTGATTGTATTGAATAATAATATAATAGAGTTTTTAATAAAACGCATGTTTCTATATTAATTCAATTTAATTAATTTTTTAATGATTTCACTCGTTTTTATCTCTAACTGTATTTGGAAATTCTATAATCGATTTTAAAAACGGAGGTAGTGAAAGTCGTGTGTTGCCCGCACCAGATTTTTTACATTGAGGCTGCCAGTTACTTTTTATCACCGAATGATTACTGTAAAAGTAATCGCTTTCATTAACATATGATTAGGTAAACAAGAATATAGTTTAAAGAAATATTTATTTTAATTTAATACAAAGAGAATTACAAAAAAAAAAAAAAAAATATATGAATTTTAACTGGTAAAAAAAGCAGCTGTCTTCAAATATTTGTTGAAATAAATATTTGTTATTGTTCCTTCTTCTCCATAAAACCTCGCACAAATAAGAATCTAAGAGATCCTTCCTTGTGCCACACTCTTTTCTATTTATCCTTTTAGCTTTCGATGTCCTATCAGGAACTGCATTGAGAAAACACTCTTATCAAAACAAAATATTAAATTAATGATTAAAAAAATACTTATTAATTTAGGTATTGCTAATAATTATTAATTTAGTTTCAAGTTGAAGACTTAAAGAGAAATTTCCGTTTTTTCGGCAATTTGGCATAATTTAAATAAAAATCTTTTATTTATTTTTATTTTATTCGAATTTCACTTACGTCATTTTTTAAATACAATTTAAATATGAACTTTATGAATGAAATAAAAATGAAATAAGAAGAAACATGTACTTTAGATTACATAATATAATAATAGAAATGATTATGTTCGATACCTCTTAAGTTTATACTCTATTCGTCACTTTACATTACCTTTATTTCGATACTTTACATTACTTAGGTTCCTAGATAAATCTTTTCCGAAATCGTTAGCTTTCCACCGGCATATATATATATATATATATATATATATATATATATATATATATATATATATATATATCTATTTTTTTGGTTGTTATGAGTGGAAAAGAAATTCACCTAAAACATATTTACGTCGTTTTTTTTTCTGTTGGTTATCAATTTCATTTATATTTTATATTCATGTTTATCTTAAGGTTTTCGAAAATAAGGTTTTGCGTAAAATAAGGTTTTGCGTAAAATATTTGGTCCGAATTTAATTCAGTTGATAGCATCGCGGAGACTCAAATGGGTGAGTAAATTTGTTAGGCTTGGTAAGGAACGGATTCCGAGAAAGTTGGTATTCGCTGATCCGACTGGTAGAAGTCCGAAAGGTAGGCCGAAGCGTCGATGGGAGGATTGCGTTAAGGCTAATCTCGGGAGCTTGGGCTTGAACGGTATACATTGGACGAGTCTGTGTAGGCGGAATTTGGCGGTATCGGCATCGAACATTCTGGTTCGGTAAGCCTATTATTATTATTTATTTTCATCTATGCTGAGTATAAATTAACAAAATTAAAGGTACTTTAAGAAATTTTGATTTTTTTTCATTTAAGCCCTGTCAGGCTATATAAATCAGAAAAAGAAAAACCTTCATTAAAGCAAAGTCTACCTAATTTTACACCAATTTATGAAGTTTAATCGATAACGTTAAACCCGATTTAGAGAAAATCGTAAAAAGTTAAAAGTGCATGATATAAAGTGGTACTGATTGTACTACGTTTTTGAAGAAAAAGTTACTGTAATATGCCAGGAATATAATTCTTCTAAATATGCAATTTCAGATTCGTGCGACTTTTTGATTTCGAGCTTAATTTACCTCATAACCTTTTTTTCTCGAAACTATGCCATTTTGATTCAGGGAACCCCAAAAACATGTATTTCCGTTGATAATTGGAATTCGACAATTTTCACGATAGCAATTATTTTCCTTACAATAGGGGTACTCACTACGTTTGCTATAGCATGCTATTTGTGCTATTGTGCTAAACCCATTAATTTTGTACAGGAAATAACTGTAGAAACTCGACCGGTTTAGCAAAATAACACAAATAGCATGCTATAGCAAACGTAGTGAGTACCCCTAATGTATTTAATATATATTGGTAGGTGAAAGCAAAAAAAAAAAAAAAAAAAAAAAAAGTATAGGAATGAGATCTGCCAGGAATTAAGATTTTTATTTAAAAAGAAAATCGACTTGCTTTTATCTTCATCTGAAGAAAGTTTAGCTCTAAATTAATAAAGTCTATTCTTTTTCTTTTGTTGGATTTGAAGCTAAACTCAATATAAATTAATTTATGAAAGTTATTACACTGTAAAAGATACTTTGAAAATATTTCGGAAGATGGTACACCAGAAGAGAGGGAGTGAAAAGTTTTTGTATGGTTTTTTTTTTTAATTTTTACCTTAGGTATTAATTTCGTTAAATAAAACTTTTCTGGCTCACCTTTTGCAACTATTTGATTATGCCTCTATGTTGGTGTATCTAATTTATTAATCACTCTTTAAATTATTATATTTGATTTTTTATATTAACCATTAGAGAGCGAAGAATATAATATATATTCGTTCAAGAAATTAAAAATTATCATTTTTCAAATTTAATTTTAGATTTAGCATCATTTAGGTAAAACAATGGAGAATGTGGTATATTTCCTCTTTTATTTTAAGCTGAAGCTACGATTCTGCCGTTTGTTCTCTCAAGACAAGTGATTGTATATTGATTGAACTATAAATAAAATGTTTTATTTTTGTTAATGTTTTGAATTGTTCTTATATTCTTAGCTATCTTCTTTTATAGCAGTATCATATCATCTCAACCTTAGTTCAGGAGCGAGATGCCAACATTTATTAATCACGGATTGATGTAAACTTTGTTATTACCAACGTTCGTTATATTTTATTATTAAGGTGACAATCACTAGGGTCATGTTCACCTCTGAACAGTTGAAGATAAAAACAGGAGATATTAGGTTAGATCCAAGAAAAGTTATGTAGTTTCTGGAGGAAAGGTATGATATTTTGGCATGTGAGGATAGTAACGGATACAATTATTATTGTATTTATTTTAAATAAATTTACAACTTTATTATAATATAAAATACATTAAGTAAATGTGTTAATTAATCACATGTGCTAGGTACAGGCATGTGAAGAAACTACTTATGTATTTTATGTAGTAGGTCGCGAGGCCATCGTCTTTTCAGCCACCTCGGGGGATTGTCAGGTATAGATGGTGATGAGGGAGCGGCGTGGTCTAGTTGATAGAGCACTAGTCTACTATTCTCCGGGTCCTGGGTTCGATTCCCGGCTGTGACAGAATATTATTTATTCTGTTAATTTAGCCGGGGGCGACCGTAGGGTATAGAAGCCCTCCTGGGGTAGACCCAGCATCTATAAAGTGGGTACCCAAATAGGGGAAAAAAACCTGGTGGCTGTGCTTGATCAAGGCCTAATCACTTCATTGCACGGCCATGGGCTGTGAAACTGTACCAATCTCCCAGTGCTAAGCCCAAGACCCTTCATGGGTTGTAGATGACCTGTAACTCTACAAGCTCGAGCTAGATCTGTGGATTCTGATTGAATACAGGAGACCCTAAATCAAATAACAAATTAAATAATTATGAAGGAGGGTAGTTACCAATATCTATTCGTTTAGCTTTTCTATTTACAATTTTCTCATTAAAAGAAATAGTAATATTTTTAATTATAAACATTTTTTTATCATTTTACTGTATTCCTTCATAATTTCCTAGATATATAATATATATATATATATATATATATATATATATATATTGTTTGATCAGTTCTCGACTGTTGATAATTTAAGTCTAACAATAACAATTTAACTCTAACAATAACATCATATATTAATTATTGTACAATAATATTAATGTTCTGTTTTTTTCCACTGTTAAGGCATGATTATGAGAACAATAAATTCTCGAAACGTCGCATAGATAAAATTGTTTATTCATTGACTGCAACCTAAGAACAACACAAACTTATATATATATATATATATATATATATTTTTTTTTTTTTTTTAATATTAAGTAACAGTTTTTTATTGAGTAATATTACAATCTGTCCAATTCAGGACATTTTTAATAGTGATTAAGTACAACATTCATACTACTTTCACACGAGATATACAAAACAATAAATTTATATAATAATAATACCATATATATATATATATATATATATATATATATATATATATATATATATATATATATATATACAGAAAACTAAATCAATAAAAATATTATACAAAACAAAATCAATAAAGATATATACAAGGATTTCATGTGCTGTATCCTAGATTTTAAAATTATTTTCAGAGCCTTCAGTAATATCGTTTGGTTAATATATAAGAAAATGTTTGTTGGAACTGAAAATAGGGCTATTAAGATAAAGACCAACCTGAGAGCCCTTCACGCTTATAATATGATGCTCGCTAAAAATGTGTACCATATTAATACCTTACGACGAGCTGATAAAAACTTGTGCTTAGGATGACAAAACTCCAATATTATCCTACCGTAATAGCTTCTTCCTGTACGAATCGTTTATGGTAAGTGTTTTTCAAAAGCGGTTCTTATCCGTAATGAAGTTCGATTTAAGTTGTATTTCTCTTAGCCATGCAGGGGCGGGAGGAGGTACTAAGATAAAAAAAGGAGGGAGCCAAAATCCCTTTCCTCTATATGGGCCATTACAGAAAACCGCGGCGATAACGGAGGGTAGAGGTAAACATGTTAGAGGAAGAAACTGCAGCAACGCTATGGCGGATCCTATGCCCGAGCTCTACGTTCAGCAATATCCTAGGTTGGCCTCAACGTTCTGGCCTTACAAATCGTTCTTGTCTTGCCGAACGGTGCATATAGTAAATTACCGAGTATATGTGCTCTCTTAAACGGTAAATGAAAACAAGTATTTACTTAAATAAAAGAATCTGCATTAATATTTACATAATCTTTACCTACCTGCTGAGTACTTAAATAGTTGTACTGTGGCTAATCTAAAAATCTCGCCAATCCAAGTTTAATTAGAAAGGGATCTTTAACTAGTACCTGACATCACATAGGCTCGGGACCACCATTTTATGTTCCCTCCGAAGGACGGCATAAAGTAGTGCTTTTTAATCCTTTAAACAAATACTAGGGCCATCTGTCGGGTTCGATTCCGGGACCTTGGTTATAGGAGGGTGTTACGCTAGCCACTACACCACTGGTGTCATTTCAAATAATGGTCCATAAAATTTTCTATGCTATAAAAAAAAATTATGAATAATTAGTAAAATATCAAAAAATGTTCTGAATTTACGTTTTACCCTTTGATTTAAAACGATTCAATGAATAAATATTAACATTTTAAACTATGTACGTGACGAAAAAATAATTAAAATTTAAAATTTAGTTTTAGGAATTATTCTTATTTTGAACTATTGTATAAAACTGTATCTCTACAATCCATGAAGGGTCTTGGGTTTACTACTCATAGATATTCATACTGTTTCACGGCCATCGCCCGTGCAAGGTGGTGATTAGGAATAAATTACGTTTGGCAGCCAGGGTTTTTCCTAATTTTGGGTACCCACTTAATAGAGGCTAGGTGTGCTTCAGGAGGATCTCTATTCTCCAGGTTGTCTCCACGGCTGAAGAAGTCCAGTTTTTTATATGAGAACTTGGCAGCGCTGTATGTCAAAAAATATTTGACAAACATCTGTAAAATTGAACAGTTTTCTTAGTTTTAACCAATTGTACATTTGTTTCAATTAAAAAAAAAAATCTGTGATGTGTAATTTGAGAAGGAAATCGGTAACTAAAACACTTCTCAAGGTGAAATACATGTCCCGATTTTCATTAATGTTAAACGTGCTTGGACGACATTCGGTGGATCTCACTCACCATCTTATAATATCTGTGAAGATAAGTCATGTTTTTATTTAAAGACACAAATTAGGAAATCTAAGTTCTTAGTTTCCAAAGGCAGAATGATTATTTTATTTAAATATGAATATGTTCAAGCGGATTTATTTTATTTTGACTTACTTTTATTTTTTATTAACTGTTTTTCTAGTTTGCTGTTATCTAATTTTTTTTTTGTGATTTACATTATAAATTGTTTAGCTTTATTTCTTATGCATTGTATGGATGAATACTTACATTAATACATATTGCCTTGAGTATAAAAGCTAGAGTTTTAGTTACAATAAAAAAAAAAAAAAGTACCAAAGGAAAACTGATAAAATATTTCTTCAATGTTCAATGCCTGGTATTATTCAATTCACGAATGCACCTAATCTGCATTTAGGGCTATTCTATCATAACGAAATGTAGTCTACTTTAATAACTCAATGTATTCAGCAGGAAAAAATGATTGTATGACATAAGTAATTGTAAATGATTAAACCTGAGGAATTACTTTAACAAATTAAATATTGTGAATAAAAGCGTTTTTAAGAGAATAGGAAGAATTATGAAATCTCAGAAACGTCAGTTGTAAGAATGTAGAGAAACGCATAATTGACAATGAAAATGCATCTAAGAAAGCAGTGTATTAATATTTAACTTTCAGTCAGAGTTGGAATTTTATCTTTTAGTCGATGTCTAACCGACATATTTTCCTCCACTTGTCAGTCTGGTTCTTACTAAAATATTCATATTTATTGAACTATGATATATGTACATATTGGTAAAAGGATGAAAATTTAATTCACCTCGTTGTCACCTTTTCCCTTAGATACATTGAAACCAAACAAACCTCAGTAAAACTTTTATTAGTCATCGTCATGGGGATTTTCACATATTCATCTATTGGCCATTTTTCTTTAATTCATTATGGAATTATTCTGGTTTGCCGTAGTTATTGCTTTATTAACTTATACCAAGCCGGAGAAAAATATTTTTAAATTTTTTTATAAATTGTTAATATTTTATGAAAACAAATAGAAATCTGATCTTACAAAATATTGAGTTTTAGTGAATTTTGAATGTAAATATACTGAAGGTACTTATAGCATTTTTATTTCCATTGGAATTCCTCAATGATGGACTCAATCATTTTGGTATGACCGATCCGCATGATTATTAGAGTATGATGTAGAACTTGGTTAGGTGGTGCGGACCTCAAGTAATAACTCATAATTAAGGAAACATTATTTCATTTGTGTGCCGACGTTTCGGTCCCAATCGGAATCCTTCATCAAGACTAAAAAAAAAACAACGAAACTTCGGCACTCAAATATAATAAAATAAATTTCTCTTATAAGTGTGTTATTTCTTGATGACTGCAACCTCAACCAACTTCTCGATAATGTATAACTTGAACATTATTTTTAGATTTGTTCGTTTGATCATTTAAAGAAAGTGATTTATCCAGGGGTCATTTAGATCATTTTAATTTTATCATATTCGACTTTAGTTACAAATGGTAATTGTAAAATGGGGTGCATATGACTTTTGTGGTTGAAAAGATCCAATAAATAAATAAATAAAACAAATAAATAAATAATTTGATCATAATGAAGTAATTATTCAATATTTTCGCTTTCTTATATATAATAAGGGAAAGTTTTAGGGTCCCCTGAGTCCAATTAACCAAGTTCTGCAAAAAGGTGTGTCCGTATATGCAATTATAGCACGGAAACGAAAAGTCTTACGAAGCCGAATCTTCATATTTTATGTCAATTATAAGCCCGAGATGTTACAGCAACTTTTTCACTAAAATCGGCTGACCGAAAGTGCTACTTTGCAAAATTTATGGTATGTTTTGTGCATTTTTACGATTTTGGTTTTTAAACGCCTTTTACGGTTTTTATTAAACGCGCCATATCGATGAAAAATTTAATGAGATTTAATATCACGTAGGATTAATTCTTATTGAAATAGTCTGACAGGGCTAAAATGCCGATATTTTTAATTTTATTCATCTAAAGTACCTTTAATTGTATAGATTCAGAAAAAAACACCCATATCGTGTTATTATGATGGATAAAAAGCGGCTAAATATAAAAGTTAAACTAACTTGGTTACCGAATCATGATGAAAAGATGAAACATATTTTTTTTATGTGACTTTTTTGTTTTTTAAACCTACGAACAGCAACATAGATATTAACATACCTTTGGAAAGCTGATGCTTTTAGGAAAAATATTATCTTATATACAGAGTTGTAAATGGTAATATAAAGTGACAAATAAGGCATACAATTAGTACTGGATGAATGAAAAATAATTTTTATTCTGGGACATTTCGTCCCCTAAGAATAATATACAGTGAACAGAAAATGTCCAATTTATCTGGCTTAAGATATATAATTATTTGGTCAATTACATTTTATAAGGTTAATATGAATAAATGATTTTAAAAAAAAATGAGTTGAGTTAAGTATTATCAAAGTCTAGATTTATCACATATGTGCGGAAGATTGATTTTTGAGAAGTTGGTTAAATGATTGGTGTTTGAGTGTGGTTAGGGATCACACTTTTGGGAGGGAGATGGGTAAAGAGTTCATAAGTATGGTAGTGCGGATGATGGACTTTTCATAGGGTGCTATTCTATGAGGGGTAGGTAGAGATCTATGGGTTGGGATCTTTTATTTAGGGTGTGCACGTAAGAGCGCGGAGTATGGAGGTCGTTGGAAGGGAGGGTTTTCTGCTTCGCAAGGATTGGAATAGGAAGATCCCAAGTATTTTCTTCGAGATTCGGGATAGAGCTACCTTTGATCAGATTATCAGTGAGATTGAGAGACGTACTGATAATTATATTTAACAATTTAAAATTTTCAAATTTAAGTTTATTTATTAGTTTTTAAATTGATTTTTCAGCCGATGTAGGAAGTCGTGTGTTGCCCGTAACTTGGTAGCTTTTCAGTTACAATGAAATGGAAATTATTATACAATTTTATATTTAAACCAATTTGTTTGATTTATTTAATTTTCGTCTCATTTGCTGATTGTAACATATACAGGTGCAAATAAAAAATATTAAGATAAAAAAAAAAAAATTAATTTTCGTCAATCACCATTCCAAAGAAATTTAATATTTTCGATGCTTGTTTGTTTTTTTTCAAATCTTTATTTTTCTAACGGTACACAACACACAAATATAAAAATAATTAAGATCTTTTTTAGTAGGTTATCAGGTACTTTAATGAATGATATTCATTGATTTGTTTGTTGCTTCTAACAATGAGACTTGTTTTTTTATTTTAAATAAATAATGTAAAATTTGATTTAGAGGAAAACAAATTTCAATATTGGACATTAAACTCAGTCATCCTGTTTGAATGAGGATAAAACATATCTTGTATTAAATACCATTCATTGTAAATTGATTTAATGATTTTAATTAAAGTCGTTTAAGGCTTTTTGAAAAAGTTTGTAAAATCGATGATATAAAAAGACCCTTCCTGTTAGCCGGTGTGTATGAAATATTTGCTGTAACATTCCTAAATCCGTGATTTCAGTTTAGTGCAGTTTTCCTTTTTTGAGCTAATTTTGCCACACAGTGAGATCAATTTGATAGACTTTGTTGTTTGCATTCAGGAGACCGGCTTTCATACAAAAAGATTTACTTCTATGGAAATTTCATGATGTTTACTTTATTAAATAGTAAGATATCTATCTAAGATATTTATCGATTTGGACTCCTGGACGTGAGAACCATTTGAGGAGGTTTTATTCCTCTGTAGAATATTCCTGAAAATGGTGTTCTAAGATTATTTTCAATTTCACATTTAAGAAATATACTTTTTGGAACGATTGTAGTTCTTTTTCAAAGCTTTCGTGATTACCAAACTCAATAGGTGTGGCATGCAGGAGAAGATTAAAGTAAGAAAGTTTCAAATTAAAATCATTAAAATTAACAAATATATCCATTCTATTTAAATAATGCCTAGAACTATGCCTGAAGGACATATTACAGTTAACTTTGCCTAAGGTAAAAGGTATCTTGAAAACACGAAGTTGGCTGGCGAATTTGGAATCTGTCTTAGCTGATCTTCGAGCCCCGATGGCTTCTCTCGGGTCTCTGACTCTTCTGCGTCCAAAATATGACTTACCTCTTTTGCTTATTGATTCTCAACCTCTTCGCCTCTATTTCCTATTATTTTCAAAAATACTATCTTTTGGAAATTACCGATCTCATACGACAAAGGGAGATAGGGCTGATATGGGAAATGCCTGAAGTTGGCGGTCCAGCCTTTTTCTACCCTTAATACTCTTGTCGGCTAGTAACTGGGTTCTAGGAAGTTCCTGGGGTATCGCGGGGAGAGGGGGGGGGAGTGCAGAACTTCCTGGGTAACCCAGGAGAGCCTTTGCAATTTTGCCGACAAAGGCTTATTAATATTTACTTGGTTAATATAATAATTATTCAATAATGAATTTACAGCCCTCAGTACTCTCAATACATGATCAAATGACGTTTTGACGTAATAATTGTTATTAAAATAAAAGCTTAAATAAACGTAAGAAGTAGAAAATTATATTTTTAAGAAAGGTAGCAAGTTGGAATTTCTATAGCTATTGCTATTGAAGTGTGGGGTTGTAGCTGGCGAGCGTTCCCCAATGGAAGGAAGGCCGGCTTACGAGGGGCCAACTTTTGTGCCACTTCCCCTCTCTAAATTACTTTTATATCGAGAACCACTTGCTACCTTCTTCGGCTTAAATATAACACGTCGATTTCGTTCTTGGCTTAGGTTAGATTTGTATTATGCAAAGAGTTATATCCATATTTTATATTTAATATCATATTTCATATGGAAATATTTTATTTAGTCTTGTTTCAATATAAGTTTTTATATTCCCACTTGCTTTCAGTTTATTATTGTCCATAACGAACGTTTGTATTTAAAAAAAACAAAAAAAAAAAAACGTGAACGAATTTCAAAGATTGTGTGGAGGTGCAGGAGTTATATTGAAAACACTGTTATAAATAGATTTATTTATTTTGTTGCGATGTTGAGGTTTAAGCTTTGGGCCATCATGGGTTACTGGTGTACCGTTTTTTAACTGTTTAAATTTTAACCAATAATCAATTTATTTTTCTTGGTTATAGATTTTCCTGTAATGTAGGTTTTAATAATCATGAAACTATTTTATATTAATTCAATTATTATTATTTTCCATTTTTTATTATTCAAGACATTAATATTGGATATTTTAATGATGGAGAAAAGTAGAAATAAAACTAAATAAAGAATCTTAATGATTAATTAATTTAGTTACGAATATCTATGCTTGTCATATATATATATATATATATATATATATATATATATATATATATATATATATATATATATATATATATATATAAGAAGTTTTTATTTGCAAGCAAATATTAATTAAACCTAAACGAGAAAATGTAAGGTTACTTTTTGATTAAGATGTTCAATTAACAGAGGTTGGATTAATTAGAGGAGAGGTATTTACCCCATTTACCATCATCCTTCGTCTTACAAGAATTTTATTTTTACCTTAATTAAAAATTCAGAAGATTATACTGTCTTAAATCTTATCTTATAGATGTTTCAGTTTTAATTGGTAGATGGTAGATTCAAAGATAACTCATACCTGTTATTTCTTTTCGGAACTGAAATGAACTTGTAATTTTTAGTTTTTTTCTGGCATTCGTAAGAAAATTATTTATTAAAATGTTACTATTTAGATATAATATAAAACACATATATAAATATTAAAAAAAACAATCTGAATTAATGGTACAACCATATCGTTTGTACTGTAGTTATAAACATTAACAGTTGTTGTTTTGATTATAAGGGCAAAAAACTGCTAATGATTATTATCGCCACAAACTTTACTGGACGATTAACATACAAAAAAAAAATACACACACACACTCACATATATAAACCTTATCAGTTATATAACTTATTCTCTATTCTTAGGGATTCAATGTACTTATATATGTAATTTTAAATATTTATGAGCTGTTCGTGACCATGTGTGTTAGAATTGTTTTAACTTACTATTATTTTAGTTAACAATTACCTTCCACTGCAAATTACAGCTAATTGCAACTATGTTCTTATCCAATAGTTCTGTAGATAGATAGATAGATAGATAAATGTGTTTTATTAATAAATTTTACATTTTTCTTTACATTTGTCTTGAGAACACAAAATACTGGCATGGATTTCTGTCTGCCAGGAAGTTGGTTTATTTATATACATTATTAATAAACAAAAGAATAAGCTTGCAATAACAAAACAAAAAATATATAAAACATTATACATTATTGTAAAAAGATAGAGGGATAATCTTTGTTTCCCAAATAGAATAAACAAAATATAATTACACTTTATCTGTGACAACATATTCTCTGTTTATTTAATTATTGTAATTGAATTCTTTTATTAAAAAATCTTCTGTAGTTTACAGCACATTTCATAAATCTATACAATGAGTTCCAATTATTTCCATTTAAAATGTCTATTATTTTGTTTTCAGTCAAAATACTTTTTCCTAAAATAATTAAATGCCGTACATTTACCTAAAAAATGAATTATATTTTCGTTCTCCTTACTGTTACAAATTGAGCATGTGTAAACTATTTCCCTCATCCATGGTTTACAATTTAGGGATATCATTTCGGCTCTTGTATTAAAAACTATTCTTATTAATTGTTCTGTTCACTAAGTTCTGTGTCAGTGAATAGAAAGTACATTAATATGTCTGCGGACAGCATGGAAGCCACGTCTGAATGAATTTTCATATCTAGTTTAATACATTCATTAATTGTTAGTGATATATTTGATATGTATATGAATTTCGAAACTGTTGGCGGGAGAAATCCATATCAAATTCTTCTGATGATGCATAATTTACTTTTGGTAAATTGCTAGGAGCTATATTGATGACAATGATAAAAAATGTATTTTGACTTTCGAAATATCGGTTCTACTTGTACAGAGCTGTTACTTATAGTTTTACACCAATGAAGTAAAAGCTATAGGAATATAATACAATGACATGAAATAAATGTAGAGACACTAACCATAGGCATTATTCCGTTCGGAATTCTAAATCAGAAGGTCCCGGGACCATCTTAGACGAATCGAAAGGAATAAAGGGATCGAAGATGAGGCTAGGATAGGAACAGGTGGGCTAGAGTTGGAATAGAGTTTTTCATTGAAGGATTGATGCATGGTTCGTGCTAAATCAGTAACATTAAGGTCTTTATGGATGAGTTTATTCTTGACAAAATAAGGACCATTGAGGATTTTGGATTGTAAATATTGAATACTAGAGGAATTCGATGGTTTAGTGGATCCCCATAGCTCTACTCCGTACTTCCAGATTGCCATGAAAATGAACTTCCTGTAGTTCAGAGAAAGGTTTAAGCGTTTGTCTATTAAGTGTTGAAGTAGCCGCAAACGTCGAGCTAAACCAATTTAAAGTAATGAGAAATTATTGCTATATTAATGATACACCAATGTTGTTAAGAAGATATGGAATTAGATTCTGTATTGACTATCATAATTTATTCTAGCATAATGGTAATGTCATCGCATGGTGTTACGACCAAATCGCATCAAACCATAATTATAATTATAAGCAATCATATCGAAAAATTGAAGTACGGAATGGAACTTAAAAAATCCATTGGATTAGGTTAGACTGATTTGCGTTTTAGATTATAGGTAATCAGATCTTAAACACGTCTTGATCAATCTCTTTTGACTTTGCAATAAAACGTTTAAAAATTAGAGGGGGTAAGCAAAAGATCTTATTTAAAGTTAGAGAATGATAAATTTATTAATTATAAAAGTAAGGCAACTCTGTTTAACTAAAATGACTAAAGTCATTAAAGTTTCAAGCACGGAGCAACGTGTTCTAAGTAGAATTTCTGATTAGTAAGTAACTGTTCTAAGAAAACTGGAACTCTATTACATCGGCTTGGACTTTTCATATGGTCGGTTCTCTTATCTGGAACGGGGGAGGAATTCTTGTCCAACTTCCAAACATCTTTAATCTGCTGAAAGAAAAGTAACTTCACAAATACTTGCGGTAAGTCTATAACCTTTGCCCACTTTAGAGCTTCTTATAACTTCTAAATTACTTTTTAAAGGCGTTTTAAAAGTAGGTTTTTACAAATATTTGTTTCTTTTCATTGAGGGAATCGTTTGATTGAAAAATTTAATATCAGTGGTTGAGCATTGTTTAAACGCATACAAATAGGACCCAATCTTCCGAAATTAATAAATTAGATAATAAAAAAAAAAAACAACTATTTATTAATTAACGTTGCGGTACTTCATCAGGGCTGCTTCTTTAAGGTAGGAAAGCTGAATGGTGTGAAGCTCATTCGGCTTTTATACCTCCACGTTGTAAAACAGAATTATTGTTTTATACTATGTATATCGCACGGTTTTACTATTTTCTCCAAAACGGCTTTAACGATTTAAATTAATTTCTCTAAATCGATATAAAATTTAATGGGTTTTAATTTCATCTAGGTTTTTAATTTAAATAGTATGACCGGGCTTGAATTCCGATTTTATAATTTATTTTCCTCTAAAGGACGTTTGATTTAGTAAATTAGAAACAATTAACCATTTAATGTCTTTATGATTGATGAAAAATAAGTAAATAAACAATATGAAAGAATTGATAACCGATTGAAGGAAAACTGATCAGGAATAAATTTTTAGAAAAATTTTTCCCCCTCATTTAAGAATATTAATATATAGATGTATTATAATAGTACCGTTGGAAAGCTAATAATTTTAGATTTTTTTTTATCAAACGTACGAAGTTGTTCAGTTACAGTGGATAAAATTAAGTTATTGTTGAATATAGTAAGTTATATTATCACATTTGTTTTAAATATATATTGTCAATTTAAAAAAAAAAAAAAAGAAAATAAGAAAGAAAAATGCCAACATTTTAACTGAAATTCATTCCAACTTCTGTATGATGGCTCTGCTAATTAAACGACGATACGTGTAGAATTTCATTTCATCAAAACTTTCAAACCGTGTTCCAGGTTAGAAATTGAGAAACAGGCATAAAATGTAACCAATCCCTATCCTATGACCTAAAATGTAAGCATATTACTTTCACGAGCACGATGAATTAATATGAAAGTCTATCGATTGTGAAACAATATCCTTACATGTGCTTGATAATGACTTTATAACCACAAACACCAAATAACTTACATAAAAAAAACATAATATTTCTTACTTCTATAAAACTATGAATAAAGAATTAAAAAAAATCATCGAAAACTGTTATGAAGATATGACGTTAAGGATTTTGTTAGAGTATTCCTTCCTAACTTTTTCCTTTTAAATTATATATAAATGGACTGATTTCGAAGCAAACAGTGATAAGAATGGATGAGCGAAACATCTTCGGAAATTGTGTGTACTCAAAAACATTATAAAGGTTTATATAAATGAAGATAAAGCCTTGATTTATAGACGTATACGTTGACTTCCAGTTTCATAAAATTATAGAAGAAATATGAAAAAAAAGAAAAATGACGAATCTATTTAGTGATTTATAAGATTAAATAAATAAAAATGTGTAATTAACGTTTCAAAAGAATTCATTAAAAAAAAAACAACCTATTTCACGAGTTTTGATTTGGCCTATGTTTCGTTGGTTTGAAATTGTTACTTCTTTTTTTTTCCTAAAACACAAAAATCTATAACAAGTGAGAAAGCAAAAAAACAAATGGAACCCAGGATTAAAACTGCCAGGAGACAAGATGAACAATTTCCTACCGTTCCATTATTTTTCACCTCAGTTTTAAAAATACATCCACAAGTTTCAATACCGCGGCGAAAATAGATGATATTTCGACTTTTTAATTTTTTGAATTATAAGTTTCATAACTTCCTGATTTATTTAAAATAATAATAATAATTAAACATCTAATCAAGTTTAATGATATATAGTAAGGGGAAGTATTGCGATCGTGAAAATTTTCGAATTCCAGTTTTCAACGGAAATACACGTTTTAGGGTTCCCTGAGTCCAAATAA
The DNA here is from genome assembly GCA_023052935.1 of Piezodorus guildinii. Classification (NCBI taxonomy): domain Eukaryota; kingdom Metazoa; phylum Arthropoda; class Insecta; order Hemiptera; family Pentatomidae; genus Piezodorus; species Piezodorus guildinii. The sequence continues at coordinate 100,856,220 of CM041297.1, forward strand.
CCAAGTCCCGCAAAAAGGTCTGTGTGTGTGTGTGTGGTAACTCCCAGGCGGAAACGGTAAGTCTTATGAAACTGAAATTTCATATTTAAGACAACTATACGCCCGAGACGTGACAAAACTTTTTTCATCAAAATGAGCTTACAAGAAGAGGCACTTTATACCATGCATTTTGCACCTTTTTTCGATTTTCTCAAAAACGGTTCCGACGATTTTGATTAAATTCGCTATATCGATGTAAAATGTAATGGGCTTTAATATCATCTCGATCCTCTCCAATCTGGTTTTCGACCTAGCTTTTCCACACAATCCGCTCTCCTCAAAATCACCAGCGACATACATACCGCCATGGACGAAAAGAAACTGACAGCTCTAATACTTCTAGACTTTTCTAAAGCCTTCGACTCCCTTGATCACCATATACTTTTTTCCAAATTACAGTCTTTATCTTTTTCCAACAGCACTATTCGCTGGTTTTGATCATTTCTCTCAAATAGGACTCAAGCTGTCACTATTCCTAGCAATCCCCTGTCTTCCTTTCTTGCCCTTTCGGCAGGTGTGGCCCAGGGCTCAAGCATATCTCCTCTCCTTTTTAATATCTATATCAATGATCTTCCCAATTCTATCCATCACTGCTCCCACCATCTATACGCTGATGACTTTCAGATCTACCTATCCTTCTCTCCTTCCGAGTCAGTAGTAGCATTTGCCAAAATTCAGGAAGACTTGGATAGAATCTGTGCCTGGGCAACCCTCAATAAACTAAGGTTGAATGCTATGAAAACTCAAGCCATTGTTATAGGTTCCAGTTCCCTCCTTAGATCCAACAATAAATTTCCGAATCTAACCCTAAATCATTATCCAATCACCTACAGCTCCTCAATCAAAAACCTGGGTATTACCATTGACCAAACCCTTTCATGGAAACCCCATATTGCCCAAATTTCACGCAGAACAATTAGTACCCTCAAATACTTTCATCGTTCCCGTCATCTTCTTCCACTATCCATCCGTAACCTCCTTATTTCCTCACTTGTTTTCCCCCACTTTGACTATTGCTGCTTAGTATATGGTGGCCTCCCGAAAGTGCTTGAGGACAGGCTAAAACGAATTATGAACATATTTTTAAGATTTGTCCTCAACACTCCGAAGCGGTCTCATGTAACCCATTTATACGGCGAGTTAAAGTGGCTCCTCCCACCAATTCGTAGACAATATTTCCTAGGATCATTCCTTTACCAAACCATTAACACCAAGTTCCCTCCTTATATCCACAGTCTTCTACAATTTAAATCGTCAATCCACTCCCTCGAAACAAGGTCCCGCCATTCTGACCTTTACATTCCTACCCATAGAACAACAACTTTTGATCATTCCTTTCTTGTCCGCTCTGCAAATCTCTGGAATTCCCTACCTACTCATATCCGCCATACTTCATCTCTATCATCATTCAAGTCCCAACTGTTCCAATACCTCCTGTATTCCCAAACAGACGCTCAACAGCAATGAGGTTTTTATATAAAAAATCAGGTTTTGAATGTAAAAAGGAAATATTATTTATTGATCATACCTTATTTAATTTATTAATCTTTTTTAATTTAGTTTTGTTCAGCAAAAGTATGCATCTGAAGAAGTTTATTTATTTTACTCTTTTGTTTTATTGTGTAGATATATTCCTTTTTTTTTTTTTTTTTTTTTTTTTTTTTTTTTTTTTTTTTTTTTTTTTTTTAATTTTATTACTTCTTACACCATTGTAAATAAAAATTAATCATGATCATTTGGTCTTTTGGCCAGACACACTGTATACTTTAATTGTACATATTTGTTGTTCTTAAGGGACTATGTCCCAGAATAAAGATTATTTTCTATTTCTATTTCTATTTCTATTTCTATCATGTAGGTTTTATTTGGATACAAATGGTCCGACAAGGCTTAAATGCCGATATTTTAAATTTTCTTCCCCTAAAGTACCTTTAATTTTGTAGATTCAAATATAATATCATCTCATACACAAACTTTTAAAAGTTAATAGAGAGTGACGAAATGAACATACAACTAACTGATTATTTTAGATAATAATATAATAGATTTTTTAATGAAACACATGTTTCTATAGAAATTCAATTTTATTAATTCCTTAATAGTTTCACGTATTTTTATCTCTAACTGTATTTTAAAATTCTTTCATTGATTTTAAAAATCGAGGTAAGTGAAAGTCGTGTGTATCCCGCACCAGATTTTTCTTTTAGTATTGTCACTAGAATATTATGATTAGTTAATGGGTTATAATAAACCACTTTCCTGGAGGTTTGATTGATATGGATTCTGGCAAAAGAAGGTCTATTATCATATACGATATATTGCTTATAATATTGTATATTTTGTTAGGCAAATAAATGAAGGATTGAAAAAATTAAAGTTTGATTCGTTTGCAAAAACAATAGGTCTAAAAAATATAGAAAACTATGCTCATGTCTGAATTACTGTTTTTTTGTAATTATAAATTCAAGATTAAATAGTCGAACATGTCATAAATATGAACGATCAGATGACTTCAGTTTCGATGGAAAACTCTCTGTAACAACCCAGGCATATACTAAAAAAAGTTAAGTTGACACTTAGATAAAATGCTGAAAATCTTTTATCATTGAAGACTTTATTCTTATTTTTCACTATGATTGTTATGTATATTTCATAACCCTTTCCTGGAAACCCTATATTGTCGAAATTCTTCGAAGAATCATTTTCTATGTCATCCTCAAATTTTTCCATTGGTCCTGTCATCTTCCACTATCCACTCGCAAGCTCCTTTTATATTAACTTAATTTCATCCACTTTGACTATTCATAGTTGACAACTATGCGCCCGAGATGTTACAGAAACTTTTTAATCAAAATCAGCTGACCGGAAGATCTACTTTATACCATGCATTTGCACCTTTTTACGATTTACTCAAAAACGCCTCTAACGATTTTGATTAAACTCTATATATCGATGTAAAATTTGATGGGCTTTAATATGATATAGGTTTCATTCTGATTGAAATAGTCTAACATTGCTTAAATACTGATATTTTAAATTTTTGTCCTTTAAAGTACTTTTAATTATATATACTTCTAAAAATTTAGAACATCATCTTATTAGCATTGAGTAATAACAGTTGTTGAGCGAATTTGATAAACAACTGAAGGAGAAAAAAGTAAAAATATTTTTCTTGCAAAATTTTGTGTTTTTAAACACAGGTATAGTAATATAGATGTATAATATACCGTTGAATTGCTAAATATTTTAGAAAAAAATATTATCTAGTACACGGAATTGTAAAAGTTAACGGAGAGTGATAAAAAGCCGATAAAAGTATCTGATTAGTGTAGATAAAAATATAATAGATTATTTAATAAAACATTTGATATTGATATTGAAATTCAAAATAATTAATTATTTAACAATTTATTTGTATCTTTAAATGTATTTAAAAATTCTTAAATTACATATGTTACAGATTTGTTACCCGGACCAGGTATCAATCCTTTCATGACAAACTCCATTCTCACTCTAACCCACTAGTTTTAATCCTTTCTTCCTCTTCAATTCCGGAAAATCCTCCGAGGCCCCGGGACCTTCTAGTTTAGAATATTTTTAGGGTGCTGCCAGTGGGTAGTGTCTCTACATGTTTTTCATGACAGTTTTGTATATTACCATCACATTTACTAGATGTATTTTTATTTAATACATTATTTAATATCAATAAATATGTTAAAAAAGTTTGTTCAATACATTTATTTATCTGAAGTTATTTATTTTAGTCTTTTATTTTATTGTATACTTTTGTTCTTCTCTTTTTCTACTTATATTATTGAGAATTTGGTTCTTTTGTCAGGACATTGTTTGTCTTAATTGTAAATATCAGTTTTTCTTAAGGGACCATGTCCCAAAATAGAAAATATTTTATATTCTGTGTTTATTCATTCATATTTTTTTAAAGTTCATATCAATGGCTCTCATTCGATTGTCAATATATATATTTCTTTTAATTTTCTCTCCTACTTATGAATTCTTTAAGTGAAGGAGGATAGGATAGCTATAAATAGTTGGGAGACACCTTGAACTTGTTCGGTGTAAGCCAGCGGCCATAAGCCCTTCCCCACAGCCCTGTTTCAGTACTTTAGGGCTCCCCCTATCACACCGGGTATCTAGATCTACACCCTAGCCTGCCTTTTTCAATGTAGCTTCTATCCTCGGCTATCTACACTTCACTTAGCCGTGTCAGATTTCGTTGGTATCTATTTCGTTCAAGGAAACTTTTAAATTGTAAGAAATAGATCTTGGGACTCGATACGTTTTCTTGGCTATCCTACTCCTTAATTTTTTCCCCCACAGCTAAAATAACTGCCTTTCCTTTTTCCATTTTATTAACAAAATTGTAGTCATACATAACGAAATGTAACATTTTTACTTACTTATACATGAAATAATATATAGTAAGGGAAAGTATTGCGATGGTAACAGTTTTCAAATTCCAGTTTTCCACTAAAATACCTGTTTAAGGTCCTCTGAGTCCAAAAAAACAAGTCATGCGAAAAGGTTTTTGTTTCCGTGTTTTTTTGGGTGAGATAAGTCTAGCACAAAGAAAAAAAGGTCGTACGAAACAAAAATTTCATAGGGAACTTTTACATTAAAAGTGGCGGACCAGAACAGCCACTTTATACCGTGCCTTTTGCACCTTTTGGCGATTTTCTCAAAAATGGCTCTTCCTCTTAAGCACCTTTAATTTTGTAGTATAAAAAAAATTAATCATAATATACCATTGGAAGGCTGAAGATTTTAGAAAAATACATCTTATACAATTGTCTTATAAAAGAACTACCCATTAGTAGCGGTTCACTATTTTAAGACAGTAGGTCCCGAGGCCACCTTTTTTTTAATCGCCTCAACGGGTTATCAGGAATATCCAAGGAAGATAGGTTACTTACAAATACGTTTTTGTGGACAGCGAGTTATGGATGAAAAGAGGTATTATCTACTTCGGGCCAAGTCTGCGACTTATGGGATAATTACTTATTATGGATGATTTTATTTGTGACAAAAAGGGGCATTCAGGATTTTTCGATGGCTTTTGGATTGTAAGGATGGGATGCGAAATGAATTAGATGCTTTAGTAGAGCCCCAAGGCTCGATTCCATATGCCCAAATAGGTCTGATAATAGTGTTGTACTTGAATTTTTTGTTAGAGATTGGAAGTTACGAACGTTTATCAAGTAAGTGTCGTAATAACCGCTATCTTCGGGCAGTTTCTTTTTTCAGTCTCGAGTGAGGATTCTAAGTAAGACGCTTGTCAAGATGGACTCATAACAAAATAACACAATATGCACTCTAAAGAAAGATTGTAAAAAGTATTGAATCAGTCATAATCCGTTTTCCCTTCATTCAATTCTTCAAATATAATTCAATTTAACTTCCCGTATAGTTACGACCATAACAAAACCTATTGTGTAAAAAAAAACTTTCTCGGGTGGCGAAAAGTTTTAACCGAATCATTGATTGATATTCCTCTCGAGTACGAATGAAAGTTAGCCGCGAGCCTTTTGTGTTGTGAAACAATTTTGTTTTTGCAACTTGGATGCGTCTCACATTTTAGGATATGAGATTACTTGACGCAATTTGATGGTTTGGTACATGCGTTAAACAAAAAAACTTAAGAAAAGACGTTATTAAACACCTTAATAATTTCTTTTTTATTATTTACTAATGATCTTTTATAGGGCCATAAATTCTTTTAATTTATTATAGAAAAAGGAGAGGATTTTACATTTATCTCATAGATTTGGATTTTTTTTATTAAATATTGTTTAGTGTTCAACAATAGAGGCCAATGCGTCCCTAAAATCACTAAAAGAAATTCGTATTTATTAAACACGGTTTATTGAATATCACTGGTTCCTACTGAGGATGAAAAGTTGGGAGTCATACCGGAAGATCTATATTTTATGGCGAAAAAATAAATAAATAAGTGGTTAAAAGTTTTAGGTTTTATGCTCGATTGGAACACTAAAAATATTAACAGAAACTGAATTTTTTCATCTAAAAATTACAATATTATCAACGTTTCTTAGAATCCGATCTTTTTCGTGATTTGGAAAGAAATTGGATTAATATTGTATACATTATAATAATTTAAGGCGTAGATTCTGTAAAAAAAAATATCATTAAAATCTATGAAGTTGTTTTGACAACAATTTCTTGTAAGATTTCACCTTTTATTGTGCTTCTTCGCCCTTGATCTCCAGTTTGTTTCAGACTTCTTATTAGCTTTTATAGAAATGCCCCGTTTTTTTAATATTTTATCTGGATTACTCATTATTTTATTTTCTATTCACCTTTTCTATTTTTATTTCTACTTACCTATTATATTTTATTTTCTACTTACCTATTTAATATATATTGGTAATTATTTAATATGCTATTTACTATATTTTTAATCCTAAGTTTCTCTATGAATGTTCTCCTCTTTTAACTCCGACAAATGTTTCATGACTTAAGTAGACATGAAAAACTTAGTCTAACTCAGTTATTTTTAATGAAGAAAGATTAAAGTCAATGTTTTAATGCATGTCGTTAACAAAATTATTAAAAAACAAACTGAATAAGCTGAGAAGTTAATAGACAAAATTTAATCATGACTAAGCATTAGTAAATTAAATGATATTTACTGTGTCTATACATAATATATTAACTATCTTCATTATCATACTTTATTTTTCCCTTATTAATATATTAATTTTTCTTAGTAATTTCTTCTGTAAAATATTGTTGTAATAAAGTTTTATCTTTATCTTGGTCCCTGTTTAAAAATAAGCACATGAGCAAAATTATTTAAATTTTATATATATTTTTATTTTAACATTTTTAATGTTATGTACTAATTTTTATTTTTTTATTTTCAGGTAAGCCCCTTGACTAATTTGGATCTATATACATCGTTTTCGAAACAGGTATTTTATAAAGCTAATATTGATAATCATAAGAGAACTAAAGTGGGGCGGGAATGTTGCCAAACATTAAAGTTCACAGATATGCCGGTTATATTCTGTGATGTTTTAAATTAATGTGGTAGAGTATTTTTAGGTAACTTGAATTTTTTTGTAGTTTGGATTAAAGGTAAATCCTGATTTTTGAAATTCACAAAACCGAATTGCCTGGTAGTTTTGAAAATTGCAGTTTGAGCACGAATATCAAATGTTTCCGAACCAATGATAAATTTTCAACTTTTTAAGAGTATTTGGTATTTCAAACACTGCCTTTTATGGCAATAATACAATGTACTTATATAGATCAATACTATTATCATCTCTATGTTATGTTGGCAATAAAAAAACAAACAAAAAAACTAAATAAAAAATAACTGTTATGAATATTCAAAAGCATATTTTATATTCTTATTAATTTTGGGGATTAAGAAGGTCTTTTTTTAAGATTAAAAAAATGTGCATTCTTATTTAGAGCTGTTGCTGTCCTTTACTGTAACTATAGTTTTTGTTACAGTTCTTCCCTTTATTTTTTAAGTAGAGTATTTGTAATTATGTAATTATCGTTTGACTGATTTTCAATACTATTCCTAAGGACAGTAGAGATTCCACAGTAAAGTGAATATGAATAATAATTAAATACTATTATTAGTGAAAATAAATTTCTCAGGATATGCCATTGTTTTAAGAATAGAACTGGAGAAATAGCGAAAAGAGGAGAAATGTTAGTAAGTGGATAATGAAAATAATAATAAAAGTGGATAATGAGCGGCGAAAGGGAATTTAAAGTCGTGGGACTTTGGTTCGGAAGCAGAGGGACCATCCCAGTAGCCACTGGATCATTTTTAGAGCACTATGGACTCGGAAAAAATGAGATGCAAAATATGGCCGAGACCATAATCTTGGACTCACTGGGAATCCTGCATCACCGTATATATTGAGGCTGGTCTGGATTTTCAGATGTCCATGATCGATTTCAAAATTAGTAAAATATATGTATTTCCTATTTGGCAGAATCTCTCTCTATCTTTTTTCTTTAAGATTGTCTTCGGGGTTGATGCGGTATGCTGTGTACTGTAGCAACTCAGCGAAGTTGAGCAGCAGATCCAAATTGGAATTTCCTTCTCCCTTGAGCGAAAAATATTTAAATCCTTAATTTATTCACAAACCTATTGATTTTATGATAATGGTAATTTTGTTTATTGTTTATTAATTTAACGTCACTATATACTACTGGTAATCGGACGGGGCTTCAGAGCCACCTGCCAGGTTTGAACCCGCGACATTGGGCATAGAAGGCTATTTTGCTAGCTACTACACCACTGGAGACCCTACCTTTGAATAAGGCACTGTGCTACTAATCTCAAGATCCCTGGTTAATAAGATAATTACTTATTCTGTAATACCAGTTTAAGGTAAGCATTGGAACCGGGAAAATATCCTCGGGTTCACCAAGCTCTTAAAAAAAGTAAAAAAAAAAATCTATGTGTTATCATTGTTAGTAATCGCCTGCTTCCTTAGAAGTTGATCTAAAAACACTACGGAGCCTTTAGATGCATTGGACCCTACCCACCAACAAGACACTGGGTCGTACTGCTACAGCTTTTTTCCTGCCACTGAAAATGGAGCCTTTATAGATCAAGAAAAAGGAAAGATCTTACTTAAAGGAAAAAAAAAACCTTTCTGTCGGTTTGTAATTTGTCTGAGATGTCTCTGGATCTTCTCCGTGACGATTGTCATCTGTGATGCCTGAGTTGCGTGACGCCACGTCCGCTATTAATCAGGAAGGAGACGAAATAACTTAATAAAGTCAAAGTACAACACGAATCCCGCCACTGATTAAAGTAATCAAAGTTCTGTCGGAGTCCGTCAGGCGAAGGCAAACTTTGATTTGTGATTATTAGTAGCAATTTTCGTGTGAGTTCGGGATCAAATTGCTAGATATACTTTAGTATTGTTAGGAACTGTTAATGAATTTAATGGTATACATTTATAGTATACTTACATAGTTCAGAGGTTCCCTGACCATCTAATTCTTCACGTATTCTAAATTCCAAAATCTGTTGTAAAATTCTCGAACTTCCTTACATTCTTAGTCCTAATCAATGTATCCATGATGATCTTAATGCTCCTTCTGTAGCGGATATACCTTTCCTTTCATGTCTATCTCTATTTCCACTCGAATCCAGTAGCTTCGAACCTCGCCTCCTCTACAAGACTGAAAATGAGATGGCCTAGGATTCCTCTAAACCAGTGGTGCCCAACAAGTGGTCCGAGAACCTCTTTGGTGTTAAATATTATCTTGTCGTAAAATGTTTATGAACCCTTGGCTCTACCCGGACAAATTTAAAGTTCTCAAGGATATAATTGCTTGTGTTTATTGCTACTGTTTACAATCACAGTCTTCTTATTTTTTTTAAACATTTTTGTTGATATTTACAACTGTATTAAATAAAAATACATCTAGTAAATGTGATGGTAATATACAAAACTGTCATGAAAAACATGTAGAGACACTACCCAGTGGCAGCACTCTAAAAATATTTTAAACTAGAAGGTCCCGGGGCCATTTCCTTTTCAGGCGCCTCGGAGGATTATCCGGAATTGAAGAGGAAGAAAGGATTGAACCTATTGGGTTAGAGTGAGAATAGAGTTTGTCATGAAAGGATTGATACCTGGTCCGGGCCAAATCAGTAACATAGGGAACATTAAGGTCTTTATGGATAAGTTTATTCGTGACAAAGTAAGGAGCGTTGAGGATTTTACGAAGGATTTTGGATTGTATGAATTGGATACGGGAAGAGTTTGATGGTTTATTAGAGCCCCATAGCTCTACTCCATAAGTCCAGGTTGGTGTTATAATAGTCATTTAGATGAGCCTTTAGCAGTTGAGAAGAAGGTTTGACTGTTTTGAGTAAGTCTAGTAAGTGTTGAAGTAGCTTAAAACGGCGAGCACAATCACAATCTTAAAAATGAGCTTAATGAACAGAAAATGTCAGATGTATTGCTGAAGATAATGAACAATATTTGATTTCTTTATGAGTATTTGAATAAATACCTTTTTGTGTGTATATATATCTATATATATACATAGGGGTTACCTTTAGCATGGTGGTTAGCATAACAGCCTCTTATGCCCAAGGCCCGGGTTCAAACCCGCTGGTGGTCCCGAGCCTGTGCGATGTCAGGTACTCGTTAAAGATCCCTATCCTAATTAAACCTGGATAGGCAAAATTTAGGACTCCCACTGTAGCATCTTCCGATTAGCCACAGCCGTATAAGGGACGTTAAATAAACAAACAAACAAACCTTCTTGTATAAGTTTTAAATTGTAGGTTATTTTTATTCATCTAACGTCATTTTATACTACTGTGGCAATCGGACGATTTTAAAGTAGAAGCCATAAGTTTTGCCTGTCCAGATTTAAGTAGGAATGGGTATATTTATCGATTACATGACTAAGCACGGGCTCTGGACCACCATTTAACGATCCCTCTGAAGGACGGCATACAGAAGGATTTTATCACTTGTATAAAAAAAAAAAATCTAGTATGATGTGCTAGGCTCTACATTAAATTTTAGTTATCCATTGTTTTGCAGATAGAAGTAAACTTCTAGAGCCTTTTATTTTTCGTTAATTCCCTTTTCCCCAACTTTGCCATTTCAATAATAAATGGTTGAGGTATTTCGCTGGCAATGTACGTGATACAATTTAGCTCACTTAAATTCTAATACTTAAGATTCATGAGGTCTTTGCCATTGAAATGATTGTATGAAGGGGTCCGCGGAAATGTTTTGTTGGCATCCACTGCTCTAAACCAATAGCGTGCTTTTTACTGCACGGGTTTTGGGCGGCTTAAACGGTAGTGGGTTCCTAGAATGACCTTGAATTATAGGGGCTCTAGAAACTTGCTTTCTGCTTAAGACATAGAGATTCATTATTAAGATGCCACCAACAAGTAGTTTCTCTTCGAACCTGTGACATCATAATAACAAATGTCGTAATAGTGCTTTAAGTTTACATACATTCAGTATCTAATACCGTGATAAAATTCAATAAAAAATGGTTTCAGTTTATTATTATTATTTTGTATCAGTTCATTATTTATTATTAGTTTATTCAGTTCAATCGTTATTCTGAGTCTATTTGAGTTGTATATATACATATGGCTTAATTATTATGCACTTTTGCTTTAAATATTAGTTTTCGTTTCATGAAGGAATTGCAATTGATGAAAACAATTTTTCTTCATAAATGTTTCATATTTACTCTGAAGAGTTATTCTTTTTGAAGTAGAATTGGAATATGTAAAACCCATTGATCTCAAATAAGTAATAGTTTTAGAATAGTGAAAAAAAAATCACGAATATGGAAAATGTCAAAAAATTATATATATCTTAGTTGGTATTCAAGTAATAAGATTTTCTTTTTAATTAAAAAATAAATTGTAAACAGTTTTACGTCACTTTATTTTTATCCAACTTTTTTTTCTTGATTTCTCTCTCCCGATTTCAATAGAACTTCGTGATATTGTGTGGTGGTATTCTGTGAAAATTCTAGTATTTAATGATTTTTTTGGAATCTTCGGGCGTGTTACTTTTCACTTGAAATTGTGTTTACATTTTATTTTATTTTTAAATATTTTTATTGATATTCACAACTGTATTAAAAAAAAATACATCAAGTAAATTTGATAGTTATATAATACAATGACATGAAATACATGTTGAGAAGCTTCCCATTAGAAGCACTCTAAAAATATTCTTAACTGGAAGGTCCCGAAGTCATCTCCTTTTCAGGCGCCTCGGGGGATTATCAGGGATGAGGAGGAAAAAAGGATTCAAACTAATGGGTTAGAGTTAGAAAGGAGTTAGTCATGAACCTTGTCCGGGCCAAATCACTTTTTATTTTTGAACCTTATATATTTCAAACTTTGCTTCTGATCTAGAGGTTGATTGGAATTTCGATAGATATTGAAAAAAAAAATCAAGATCCTTGAAAACTTAAACTAAGTTACAGTTTATTTTAGAATTACAATACAACATGTCTAAGTTTCCAAAATAATTATAAAAAATTCCTAAACTTTCTTTCCATTTCTTATAAACATCAATTGATGATTACATCAATAACAATTGTTTATTATTAAAAAATAAAAGATAATGGTAGGTTCAAGTTCGTGGTCCAAAACTATAAATTTGCTGTCCTGCAGTATCTTGTCACTGCTTACAAATATTTTAGATATGAGGTTAGTGTAAACGTATCATGTTTCTCTATCTTAAAACAGTTCAAGACTAATTCACGAGTAACTGCTGATTATTTTTTCCTATTGCTTTGAACAAGATGCAAAATTTATAAAATTCATTCAGTAAAAACGCATTCTGCCGCGAAGTTGTTTGTAGTAATGAAGGAAACAGCAATGGAAGTAAAAGAAAATAGAAAGGTACAAACTATTACCAGGAGCTTGTTGGAGGATAAGCGTGGGGAGGGGAGGCGTTAAAGGTAGGCTTCTAATGGCTTTGTAAGCAACTGTTCTCTTTCAATGGTCTCTTCAAGAAAATATCTTTGACCATTCCTATGTCCACTGGGTGACGGTAAAATTTTATAAGTAACTATCAGACAACTTTTTAATGGTAATAAGAGTCTATTTACATAGTCTGATTATGATACGTGATTTTAAAGCAACAGGCTTTTAAAATTTTGTAATAAGCTTTTAAAATATTATTGTTTCAATATATAGATTTCAAAAAAAATTTTATCATATTTTTTTAATAAATATGGTGTTGAATCTTAGGCTCCTCTGTCAGCTTCCGCAGATCTGGCAACATTGCTAATAGCGAAATTAAGAATCATTAAATACTAAATACTGTACTAGAATCTTAAAACCTATATAAGTCAATAAATATAAACATAAAAATTATACATTTTATATAAAATATTAACATATTTAGGAGAAAATATATTAATTTAAAACTTAGTTTAACTTACTGTCTCAATATAAGTGGTGGAACTAGCAACATTGCCAATAGCTAAATTAAAAGCCACCAAAGCCAGCACTTTAACTTATTACATTCATCTCAAACCTTATTATATATTTATTTTAAATAGTTTTTCTAGCATTTTATTAATAAAAGTGTTCGATCTGAATGTTTCATTGATTAAGGTATATAAAATCGTGCTATAAAACATTTAAAATTCAGTACCAGATAATTTTAAATATTTCAAAACTAGCGAAATTAAGAATCCGTCAAATGTTGAACTTTTTAACTAGCATCTTAAAGCCTACTGTGTATTTATTTTAATATGTTGATTTTAAATAATTATTTTATCATGTTAATAATATTCGCTTGATTTAAATATTTTAGTTATAAAGTTATCTTTTTTACTTAGTTAATAAATTAGGGTGATAAACGCCATGTTAAATTCAGTTCAGGTATAAATATTTTTCATTATTTCTCTTACAAAATATACAGTGAGTGTAAAATGTATTCGGAATCCACAACCATTCCGTAATTTACTTGCTTTTAATTTATTTTATATATGTTTTGAAGGTAACCAAATTTATTTAGAACGTGTGCAAAATGTGTCATAAATGTGAAAACAGTGGTTTATTAGAGTTTCTTAATGGGTCTGTAATTTTATTATTTATTTTCGTTTAGAACTATGTTTTAAAGAAAAAGACAGACAGTCTTAAACTTGAATGTAGGAGGCCATATTGAGATCATTCGACATAAAGGTAAGAATTTAAAATTATGCATGATAATTGTTTTTATTTTTTTTAGGTATTTCCTTTAGCATAATTTATTATATTTCATAAATGACTGTTAAATATCTTAATGACTATTTTTTGAAACATAATAAATTTACTTTCAATATGAATAATTTAATATGTAATGTAAGTTTCATTCTGATTGAAATAGTATGACAGGGCTTAATTGGCGATATTTTTTATTTTCTTAGTTTAAAGTACCTTTATTTTTTTAGATTTAAAACAAATTGTAACATCATCTTATTAGCATTGATAAATAACGGCTAAATATGCAAGTTGAACGAATTTGATAAACAACTAAAAGAGAAAAATGCAAACATATTTTTTTAATGAATTTTTTTTTTTTAAACTTGAGAACAGTAATATACATGTATAATATACCGTTGGAATGATAAAGATTTAAAAAATAATAATATCTTATACATACCATTGTAAAAGTTAACGGAGAGTGATGAACAGCCGATAAAACAAACTGATTGCCGTAGATAATAATATAATAGATTATTTGATATGTTTGATTACACATGTTTCTATTAAAATCCAATGTATATCATTCTTTAACAATTTATTTTCGTTTCTAAATTTGTTTAAAAATTCTTGAATTGATATAAATATCAGAGGTAAGTGAAAGTTGTGTGTTGCGCGCACAAGATTTTTTTCTTTTTAATTCAAGAAAAAAAAAGAGAGAATTTTTCCTTTTACCCTTCATGTATTCTCTATTGTGTTAGTGCTAATAAAATTAATTATATCAAATAATAAAGAATTGTCGTTTAAATGTGACTTAATATTTTTTTTATGTGTTAAACGAAGTAATATTTACAAATTAATAGAGTCCAGGCCACCATCATGAGCGAAAATCACATTTATATGTTAGAAATATTTCATAATTCAGTTAATTAAATAATTCAATTAAATGATTCAGTTAAAACGTTAAAACAGGAAAATCTGTTGTTATTATATCTAGATTCTATGTTTTCATATGTCCAATTAACTTGTTCATATAATCCAATAAACAATGACTGTATGAACACTTATTGTACTAATTACTGTTGATTGAGCTGACCTGTGTTAACATGAAGTAACAGAATTTATCTCGTGTAGAAATAATTTAATGTTTTTGTATTGAGACTTGACATCTGCTATTAAAAAATGGACTGATCAGAAAATAGTTTCATTAATTCAACTTTGGATATTCCCACTTTACTATTCAAACTGCCTATGTTTGGTCGGTCTGAAATTGGACAAAGTCGAAATAAATAAATACAGATATTATAATTAAAACCCCGTATGTCCCATAAAAAGTCTAAACAAAAACGAAACGCTTCGAGGAGACAAAATGTGCTACTTGGTGTTGTTCGTGCCTGAATCTGGTTTACCGAGAAAAATGAATCAATTTGAATTCACCAATTGAAGAAAAAGAAAAAAAAAAAACTCATTTTATAGATCAATAATGTATCTTTCATCCAACTATTGACATGGTGGATTGATATTAAGATATTGTGAAATTAAATGTATTATTGATATACTAAAATATTGTTGTTCTAGCATATTTTCCGCTTACTTGTATAAAAAAGGATTGGGTTTGTAAATGTTAATATTACGCAGATGGCCTAGAAATACGCCCTCTGTCGGAAAACACTCGAGAGACAAATCAAGTGAGGACAATGCTGGGACTACACTCGGACGGACGGTCTCACTTAATGTTTATGCACAATTGTCGTTTTTACGGTCTCTGCGGAACATAAATCTTCCTTCTCCTGCCCTTGTTCTGTCCCGTTAGGAAAAAAAAAAAAAAAAAACTGAAAAAGGAACTCGAAAATAAAACAGGAGTAAAGGCATGCTCTTCCACTTAAATGTGGGTCTTTAAAATAGAGAAAACTTCCTATTTTTTCCAAACCTTGTACTTAATCTTGTCGACAGCAGCGATTGCGATTTTTTTAACCTTGATTATTAGTCCATGGTTTTTTTTATATACTTCTTTTAATTACTATTTGTAGCAAATTTGCGGAATTAATTGGAGATTCAAAAAAGTAATCGTGAAAAAAAGAAATAACAATATGTTATGTTGATATATATGTGTGTGTGTATATATAAAAGTAATAAAAAATGTTATGATTATTATATATACACATTGTTCGATTAGTTCTAGATTGTTGTTAAGTTATCTACTGCTGTTAAAGTTTAGTCAATAAATAAGAAACTTTATTTTGGCTACGTTTCCAGAATTTTTTTTGACGACATAATTTGGAAAATCCCTCCCTCTCTCTCTAAACTAGCTGCTTTGTTTGAGGATTCTTTCAAAGTTTATAGTTTACACATGTGTCTATGCAAGACACTAATTTGTCTAAAATTGTAAGTAAATTTTGTAATAATATATTCTAATTGAAATATCTATTTATTGTTCAATGCATTATTAAATTTATTCAAAAGTGTTTTCTGTCTCAATCATTATCTATTGATTATTGTATACAAATTTTAATGTTCTGTTTTATTTTGTATTTTTCACTGTTAGGACATGAATATGAGAACAATAAAATCTCAAAACATACCCTAAATAAAATTGGTTATTTATTGAATGACGTTTAAGGCCTGAAGATATACATACCCACCCACACACAAACACACACACACACACACACACACGCACACGCACACGCACACGCACACGCACACTCACACACACACACACAAACAAACAAACAAACACATAAACACACAAACACACACACAGGGTGTCTAATAATTATTGTGAGAACAGATAGAAGACCTTAAATAGAACAAACAAAAAAGTTATGTGTAACCTATGGTCTGATTCTCAACAGTAGGGAGGAAAATCAAATTTTGGGTGTTTGCTGTCATCTATGGTTTTTATTAGAGAAACACAGATATGCTTACTTGATCTGCATGCACAGGAAACAAATGGTGCCAATTGTAAAAAAAATAAATTTTTCTAAAAGTTCCAGATATCAAACCGTCAAAATAAGAGATTAAGTTTCACAACTTCATGCAGTATATTAAATTTCAATATTTCTAAGAATATTCGAACTTTTCAAGGAGCTATTACTTTTCTACCGTTAGATTTTCCTGATCTCAGAAAAACTTTGCTTGTTTGTATGATCCATAGTTCGATTGTCAACGGTTAGAAAGTACTATCAAAATAGAGTTTTGCTGTTTTCGTGGGTTTCAATGATCTGCAAAAAGTATTATATAATTATTTTGTAAATTATTACAGTCATTATAAAAATCTAACTCTTAATTTGTAACTGTTGTTCATTTTTATTTGTGTTTTTTTCCGCCAGTAATATTGTTCCGAACGGACTTGTTCTAGAATAAAAAAAAAAAAAAAATATATATATATGTTATTATTAAAATATATAGAATGATGCATATAGAATTGAAGTAGCAGAAGTTGTTGATCGTAGAATATAAATGTTTAAGGGGTTACCTGTAGCATGGTGGTTAGCATAACAGCCTTCTATGCCAAAGGTCTCGGGTTCAAGCCGGAAGGGCGCTAGGATTTTTAACGGGATTACTTGTAGGTGGGTGGCTTGCATAACAGCCTCCTATGGCCAAGGTCACGGGTTCAAACCCGCAGGTGGTCCTAGGATTTTTTAATGGGAGTAAAAAATCCTTACTTATGCCGTGCTTCAGAGGGGACGTTAAGAGATGGTCCGGAGCCTGTGCGATGTCAGGTACTCGTTAAAGATCCCTATCGTAATAAAAGCTGGATAGGCAAACTTGAGGATTCCCACTGTAACATCGTCCGATTTTGCCACAATAGCATGAAGTGACGTTAAATAAATAAACAACAGCAATAAATGTTCAAAAAGTTGGTGGGAATGCGCACATTAAATAAACGCTGATTAGAAAATTGAATGAAAAAAAAAAATCATGTTTTCTTTTTACAAACTCCAATCATAAGATATTAATAATTCTTTAAAAACTTGAAAATTACAAATTGTCCCGATATCTATCAGATATTTTTTGTATGATTTTGCATTCGCCAGATACTCTAAATTTATGTAACTTAAAAATGGAATATGAAAAATATTTCGAAAGTTTTAAGTGGATTTATCGCTGATTATATTAAAACAGAGAATATAGTATGAAAAGCCCCCCTCATAGGCCATATTAGGGTTGAAGCTCCTCTCTCAACCGCTACAAAAGTGTGATCGGTCGCCGCATGCAAATATAACTAGGAGTGGAAATATGAGGGGAGAGAAAGCTCATTTGAATGCAGCGCGCAGTGCAGGGGAACCAACTGCTGGCTCTGTGGTCAACATTCGGAATAAAGTAATCCCCAGGGCCTTTCTCTCTCCCTTTGCTATCCCTTGTCTCTCGGTCCTACGGCATTCAGTCTCCATTAGCTATGCAGTATCCGACTCGATATGGCTCAATAATAAATTAGTTTCACTTGTCTTTAAATTTATTTCAGACAAGTACTTATTAATGAATATTACCATGTGTATATTTTGTATGGTTACCGGTAAAAGATAACCTTCCAGCTCAAGCCAAACCTTTCTGACACCATCAGAATTAGCAAGTCCACTACGAGAGGTTAGGTTAGGCTGTATATTTTATGGAATTAAAAATTAAATTAAATTAAAATTGGGTTGTAATCACTGCGGAGGGTATGTTGTGTTTATATTTAAACACAGAGTATAGTTTGCATGTTGATACAATAAGTTTTGTTTGGAGTCAGAGTAGTTAGCATGTTGTTGCAATATTTTTTAACGTCAGAAGCCACTACGAGAGACCACATCCTAACAACGGAAAAAAAAGGGAAACTTTTCCTTTATAACACATGAAAGGTCTTCAGTTTAGTACATACAGAGATCTGTACTGTTTCCAGGCCAACTTCCGTGCCTGGTGATTCAGCAGAGATCACGCTCTGCCGTCCGGGTTTCCTCCCTTTTTTGGCACCCACTTTATAGAGACTGTGCCCCAGGAGGGTCTCCATACACCAGGGTCCCCTCACGGCTAAAATAATAGAATACATAATATATCACAGCCGGGGTTCGAACCCAAGATTCTAAGACCTGTAAACTATTGCTCTATCCACATGACCTCGCCTCTCCCTTTCAAAAAACAGCGCATAGCAACCTGATGGCTTTAAAACAATACATTAGGCCTTGGAGTACCTCCAATCGCAGTTGCCTCAGAGAAGAGGTGTCTTTAGTTGATCATACAAACTTGACGCATTAATTAAATAAATTATGGTATTATATTCCTCTCATTTTTGAAAATTTTCCTTTGTTTACATACAAATATATTTGTGTAGTCCTGAAATTTGCAATTTTTTAAAAATACCCCCTTATACGCCAAAAAATTTACTTAAAAATTACTGGATTATTCTTCCTCAAAACGATAATGTTGCTTTACTTCTGTAGAATTTCACTTTATTAGTATAAATCTGTTTTACTAGGTTATACTCTACCGGAACGGGGACTAGATGACTAGAAATATTATCCAAGTCTGGGGCGAGGAGAGCATTAATGAGTGCACTGATCAACGGTGGTTAAAACAATTTCGGGAGGGAGACTTCAGCTTTGAAGGAAGGAGGTCGAGGGAAGATTCCGTCTCTAGATGTTCTGTGGGCTTCTGTGAAAAAAGCAACAAAAAAAAAACAACTGAAAACAACTGTTCGAGGACTTAAAGGAAAATAACCCGAACAAATAGACTGTTGGTGAGTAACTCAAGGCGATTAGAAAAGTACAACCTTGATAAAAAAACAAGACACGGAAGTAATGAAATACAAAGAAATTATCGATATCAATGAGTCGTTTTAGTTTATTCTCTTCTACATAAGTCTACTTTTCTAACACCTACTTCAAATATTTTTCAACACATCGTTAACAGAATTATTAAAATTAATAGATTATCCCATTATGAAGAGTTGATATTAATTTAATTGGATTGTTTAGGGACATTTTCTTCTTTTAACTATCTTTTAACTTATGGTTAAAGGAAGAGAATGTTCCTAAATAACCCAATTAAATAAAAAAAAATGCAGAAAATAGATGAAAATTGATTTAAAAAAATTCTATATTGTATAAACATTTGAAGTGTCGGATTCAGTAAGGATCCTAAGTGTTAAGTGTCAGATATCCTTGAGAGGAAAGATGAGGGTTCTCAAATAAAAATTAAAAAAAGTATTAAATATATAGCAGCATCCTTCACACTGTTAAGCAGTAGGATAACAATATATGAGGATACGATTAAGAAATAGAACGATCTAGAAAATCGTTATGAGTATAAAAGTATTTCTACCACCTGTATTTCGCCAACTTAATCTAAAGTCATCAATTGAGGCGTTGATTTCCAAAAGGTACTATATCCATTTTAGGAAATTTTACAGGAAGCGCGAAAATCTCTCATTACTATATTATTAAATCAGCCAATTTGGGTCTTTTTGCATTAAAATTTAGAATTATTTTTTTACTATAATAATAACATCATATTAAAGTTATAAAATGAATTTTTTTAGAATGATTTCGAACGAAAATAAATGCGTAATTAGTACATTAAGAAAATGACCGTATTTCTAAATCGCGTTTTTTAAGGACTTGAGAGTTCATTAGATAAGATCAAATAGAATATTTAGATAAAACTAAATGATGAGAATACAAATATGTAAAAAAATCAGTTTCGTAAAAAATGTCCTTTAGTACCTTTTGGAAATCAACGTCTCAATTATCTCACATTACTTTCCTGGTACACCTCTTATTGTATATTTATTAATGGGTGAAATTATATAGAGTGTATGATGAATTACAGTACTTTTCGTCAAATCATATATCTAAATCATTTGTACCGTAGTGAGTGTGAACGTAAAAGGACTAAGGTAAAAGTTTTCTGACAATTTCAATAATTCAAACGCCCTCAAACTCCACCATTTTCTGTATTTAATTAGTCGACCTCAACAGCCGTTGTTCATTTATCCTGAGACCCGAAGCCTTCGGCAGTAAGTGGGGTTGTTTTCAGAGGGGGAAAGAATTGATTTAGTTAATACGGTTAAAATGAAATTCCGCAACGCCTGAAAACCTCTCCTTCATTCCGTTGTATCAGAATGGGTTTTCGAAGAAAATTCCGCAAATACTTTACTTGCAGAAGATTGGCAGATTACCAATTTACTGGGAAAATTCCTTTAAGAATTAAAGCTTTCGGTTATTTGATAGTAGGAGTTCCTTTTATTGAGGTTTTTTTTTTTTTCCTTTATAAAGCTAAATTAGTGGTAAGAGAAAAAAAAAAAAAAAAAAAAAAATCATTATTACACTGAGTGAACTTGGGTGGATTTTTATATTTTATACCAGTTATATTATATTATTTTCATTAATGAACCTTTTTAATCGACCTACAAAAAAAAATAAATAAAAAAAAAAATACTCCGTTCCAATATCTTAATTTAAGAATACCAAAAAAAACTCACATTTATTAAATCATGATTAATTCATTGCTACTCATGTTGGTTAATTGCCTATAAAGTATAGAATTTGTTGTAGCATAATATAATTATTCCAATAAAGGCTTAGAAGAAGCCCTTGAAAGATTACTAGTGCATCCAGCGCATATAGCAATCCTCTTTAGAATACCTCCGGGTAACAGAAGGACAAATCTGACAGCTATACATATTATATTTGTATTTGTATTTTGTTCGAAAATAAAACCAGAGGGTAAGAAAAAAAAAAAAAAAAAAAAAAAAAAAAAAAAAAAAAAAAAATTATTCGGAAATAATAAACCATTGTATAATATTTTTACTTTTACTTACCTATATATAAAATATTTAGTAAGGGAAAGTATTTCGATCGTGAAAAAAAAAAAAAAAAATTCACAGGAAATAGACGTTTTAAGGTCCCTTGAGTCCAAATGATTAAGTCCTGTAAAAATGTGTGTGTGAGGTGTGGTGTGTGTGTGTGTGTTTTGTTTATTAGAGTGTTTGTGTAGGAAGGTAAGTCTAGCACAAAGCGAAAAATCGTACTAAACTGAAAATTTATGTTTGACACAACTGAAATCGGACCGAAAGTGCTACATTATACAATGCATTTTGCACCATTTTACGATTTTTTCAAAAACAGCTTTAACGATTTTGATAAAACTCCTTATATAAATGTAATATTTAATAGGATTTATTATAATGTAGGTTTTTTTCTGATAGAAGTAGAGAGACAGTGTTTAAGTGCCAATATTTTAAATTTTCTCCCTTCAAAGTACCTTTAATTATGGTAATCTGAAAGAAAATATTGCTTCTTTTTGTAAGATCAGTTAACTGACAATCATTTAGGATATCTTGATCTACTTAATATTGTTTCGGCTTAGCGAGGGATAAAGCCGATAATGGGATATCTTGTTACCCGATGACCTGTGAACAGTAGGTCGCCAAAGCACCTGTTAGTCCAACTCCAAACTTATTATTTACTTGGAGGGGTCTATGATCTTGTTATTAATATTGTGTTGTCTATCCATTAATGCTAACATAGTTAATATAGTTAGTTCGTGTGGGAGTTCTTCTGAATTGAAATAAATTATGAAAATGATATGTAATTTTACAAATGAATATTAATAAAATATTTTTTAAAATCAATGCTTCATATTCAACCAGGAAAGGTAATCTATTTGTTTATTTTTTTTCCAAAAATATCGCAAAAAATCTTTTTTCTTCCATTCAGTTCAACATTTGGTTTGTATGTTCTATTATTAAGTTAGTTGAAGTTTTGATTTATTAACTTAAGAATGTTAACCCTGATTGTATTTTCATTGTTATAAAATATCGATTGATTGTTTGAATAAAGAATTTTATTCTGGAATATGTCTCTAAAGAATGACAAATTTGTACAATAAATTGACAATATGCCTGGCCGAGAGACCAGCAAAATCAATTACTATTTACAAGCTGATAAAAAAATGTATATATATATAATCCCGTGAAAAAACAAAAACAACTAAATATAACAGTTCATATATTAAATAAATGAATTAATCTTCAAGTCCAGAGTTTGGATGATATAGTTATTATCATTTCATATAGTTGATTATCGGGTTTTGAAGAGGTAGCTAACAAAACCAATGGGTTGGAGTGGGAATAATTTTTTTCTTGGAAAGAATGGTACCTGGTTCGGAACAAATCGGCGACGTAAGAAACATTGATGGATGAGTTTATCAGTAACAAAGAAGGGTTGAGGATTGTAGAATGTATTAAGGATTATATACGGAAAAAACTCGATGGCTTAGTAGAGTTACAAAGTTCAAAGCAGTAAGTCCAGACTGGCTTCATGATAATCAGGATGAGCCTTTTACAGTTAAGGGAGGTTTGAGCGTTTTTCTAGTAAGTGTTGAATTAGTAGAAAATGGCGAGTATTTTTTTCTGACAATAAAATTCCGATAATGATATTGTTATATCATATTCAGTACGTCTATTTGGGATGTCATTAGGTGTTGGTAAAGGTAGAATTAAAATGAGGAAAAAGAAGAAATATTGCGAATATGAGTTTCAAATATTACATTATAAGTAAAGAAAAAAAAAGTAATTAATCTGTATATTCAAGTGACAAATTATAATAGGTGTAATTCCACTAAAAATCGGTTATTATTGAAGATGGACAAAAATCGAAAAGACTTTTGAGATCAAGACAACGCTGTCTTGTTTAAATGCTTTTATTTTTTTCAATATTGCACCTTTGTAATAGACTAAAAAAACGTTTCAAGATACTTAGAACCCGAATAACGAGTACAAAAAAATCCGTTTCTCTTAATTAGTAAAAAAATACCTAAAATTTTAGATTTGTGTGCTATTTCATAGAGAATTACATCTTATACAAAATTAAAAAAGAATCATTGAAATTGCTTAGGAACTAGCAAAGATCATCGTTATGAAATTAGGAGAAAATCTGTGCCGTTTTACTTTGAATTATTTTTTTTTAAAGTTTTTCATATTACTTAATTGCTTATCTACTGCTTTATATACAGTTTTATGCTTATATAGTTATTTAGAAATAATAAACCATTGTGTAATAATTTGTATTTTTTTTTAATTGTCTGTTATATATCGTTGAAATATATCTGGGACTCGCCCGTCAAATAGAATTTCTTGATGTTCGTGTATTCATAACGCATATTTTATGCAGACTAGTAAGTGTATTTTTGTGTTCTGTATGAAGCTTGCTGTTAAGGTATCCTGATTAATTCAGTTATTCGGTACGTTATACTCGTATGCTGAAACGAACCTGTCTCTACGTCAAGGAAAGTAGCATTAAAATATTTAATAGTCATTACGTTTCCTGAAATCTCTTGGCAATTCTTTTTTTTTTTTTTTTTTTATTACCATATATATTATTTTAAAAAAAAGAGACTATTACACCATGGTTTGAATATTATGGTTATGATAACTTGTATATCATGACCTAAAATTTGTACTTAGGCCAATTTTATCCAAGGTATGTCATAATGATGTTGTTTCTTGATGTTTTGATTATTATTATTTAATTTATTAATAAATTTTTACTTTCATTTACCTATACATGGAATATATAGTAAGGAAAAATATTGCGATTGCGAAGATCGTATTCCAGTTTTCAACGGAAATACACTTTTTAAGGTCCCCTGGGCCCGAATGACCAAGTCCCACAAAAAGGTCTGTGTGTGTGGTAACTCCCAAGCGTAAACAAAAAGTCCTATGAAACTGAAATTTCATATTTAAGACAATTGTACCTCCGAGAAGTTACAAAAACTTTTTCATTAAAATCAGCTAACCAGAAGAGCCACTTTTTACCATGCCTATTGCACCTTTTTACGATTTTCTTAAAAACGGTTCTAACGATTTTGATTAAAATCGCTATGTCGATGTTAAATTTAAGACCTTTAATATGATGTAGGTTTCATTCTGATTTAAATAGTCTGACAGGGCTTAAATGCCGATATTTCGAAATTTCTTCCTCTAAAGTACCTTTAATTTTGTAGATAATAACCAATTCATACTGTTAGCACTGATAAAAAACGGCTATATATATACAAGTTGAACGAAATTGATAATCAAATTAAAGAGAAAAACGCAAAAGTATTTTTAATCTAATTTTTGTTTTTTTTAAGATAAGAACCATAATATATATATATATATATATATATATATATATATATATATATATGTGTGTGTGTGTGTGTGTGTGTGTGTGTGTGTGTGTGTGTGTGTGTGTGTGTGTATAATATACTGTTGGAATGCTAACAAATCTGGAAAAAATAATATCTTCTACACAAAGTTGTAAAATGTAATGGAGAGTGAGGAAAAACGGATAAAAATGTCTGATTAGCATTGCTGAAAAACAGGTTAATCTATAAATGGAGCGTAACAGCCTCCCATGCTAAAGGTCACGGGTTCAAACCCGCAGGTGGTCCTAGGATTTTTTAATGGGTGTAAAAAATCCTTAGTTACGCCGTCCTTCGGAGGGGGCGTTAAAAGGTGGTCCCGAGCCTGTGCGATGTCAGGTACTCGTTAAAGATCCCTATCCTAGAAAAACCTGGATAGGCAAAATTTAGGACTCCCACTGTAGCATCGTCCGATTACTTAGTAGCATAAAGTGACGTTAAATAAATAAATAAACAAACATCTATAAATGGAACGAATTCGATATCTAATTGAACGAGAAAACTGCAAAATATTTTTTTAATGCAATTTTTTTTTTTTTTGAACTCAAGAACAGTAATATACATGTATAATATACCGTTGGAATGCTAATGATTTTTGAAAAGTTTTATCTTATTCATACTACTGTAAAAGTTAACAGAGAGTAAGGGAAAGCCACTAAAACAAACTGATTGTCGTAGATAATAATATAATAGATAATTTAATATAACACAGATTTATATTAAAATCCAATTTAAATCATCCTTTAACAATTTATTTTCGTTTAAATTGGTTTAAAAATTCTTGAATTGATATAAATAATGGAGGTAAGTTAAAGTCGTGTGTTGCGCGTATCGTTTTTTTTTATTTTACATTAAAATTAGATATAATGACAGTATATCTAAGCTAAATTCGCATTTTAGTAGCATTTAGCTGGTTTTGTGGGCAAACTGAGATGTGTGCTATTTCATAATACTTAATATTATGTATAACTTCCTGTTCATAATTCATCCTGGTGAAATTCGTATGAAACTCTTATGTATTATTTTTATTAAAGGCAGAACTAAGTTAAATTAAAAAAAAAAAAATTATCAGAGGATTCTGTTGAAACTTTGGACGTTTGGATTTTTAATACATGAAACGTTGTGTTAATATCCTCTTCATTTAAAGTCGGCTAATAACTCACATGTTTTTATCGCTATTTTTCTAATTACTTAAGAAGCTGCTTCCTAGGCTTTTTCAGAAGTAAACAACTACTATATATGTGTTTTCCGACTTTAACGAATTTAAACTGGGGAGAAGGAATGGTCAGTATATTTACTTTTTCCCTCCTACTGATGCAGTTTTCCGGAGGCAGTAACTAGAAATCAGTGGAGTAACCAAGAGTTAGTGCCTCCCGCTCTTGGAAGTAACTTTGATTTTACTGCGTTCAAACTTTTGACCTCCCCCCTTTTAAGCACTATCACTTGTTTATAACGTCAAAAAGTTTCATCCGCTTCCCCGTCTTCACTTTATAATAGCCTTAATAAGGTTTATTATGAAGCATTAAGGGCAACTAAAAAGCATTTTCTTAATCGTCATTTGATGTGCCAAATTGAAATGACTAAGTTTGTCGCCTAAGTAATAATCCGTTCAGATACTTTCCGCTGGGACGTCATTTTTTTTTTTTAACCTTAATTAAAGTAAAAAACCACCTCGTTTACATATTCTAACTAGATTGAGAATCAATTATCTTTATTATTTTTAGGATATATCTTTCAGTTTATGGTAGTGTAGGCTTTTTTTTATTCATTTAGAGACACTTTATGCTACTGTGGCTAATCAGAAAATGCTACAGTGGGATTCCGAATTAGGATATGGTTCTGTAGCGGTTACTTGACATCGCAAAAGCTCGAGACCACCATTTTACGTCACCAACAAAGGACGGTAGAGATAAGGATTTTTTATTCTCATTAAAAATCCTTGGACCATTTGCCAGGTTTGAACGCGCGACCTGGAGCATAGAAATTCTATTGTAGTGTAGGTGTTGTCATTGAATAAAAACCTCAACGTTAACGACAAATATAAGTAATAGATGATATGTAGTAAATAAATAATGATGCATGAATGAATTAGTACAATTTATAGCATTCCCCATTCATGCAACGTGATACTCAATGACTCATCAGTACGCGTCACAGACACTACCCCCACTCCTTGACGATCAACTCTGACTCTTGCGCGTGCGCACACGTACATGGTAACGGGACACAACTTTTTCGTTCATGCACCCATTCACGTCAAAATGAGACCAAATTATTGGGTTGTAAAATGAGTTCGTAGCTTTTTTTACAGATGATTTTAATAAAAATTTCAGATTCAATTATATATTACTTATTATGGCTATCTATTACATGTTGCCATATTTTAGGTAATTTTTGGAATTTAGTCATCATCAACAGTAAAGGACGACCCGAGCGCTTTGCGTCTTCCAAGTTAAAATTTCCAGTTTTGAACCTGAAGGGAGAATAATGAAAAGCGCATAAAACTAAGTGATTGTTGAATATAATGATATCATTGATTATTTCTTGAAACACATGCTTCTATCGAAACTCAATGTAATTTTTTTACTATATTTCATCTCTAATTTTGTTTAAAATTTCTTAAATTGATTATAACAACGAAATCGTGTATTGCGCGCACTGTATTATTTTTATTAACACGAACATATTGTTTCCAAATATCAATTTTCGGGATGTTACATAAGTAATCAAGTTAAGAAATAGTAGAATTCTATATAAATTACTGTAGTCCTACTCAATAGAAAATTAGGTATATATTTTGTTGCAATCCTAGTTAACATATTTTTCGATTAAGTTTACTTTTAAAAAGTCGAAAAAAAAAGGTACTCTTCCTCGCTTACCCGTGGAGGCGCAAAAGATTTGAAGATTTTTAAAAATGTATTTTTTTTTATTATTTATATATGTCGAATTTGATACGTTTCGTAGCATTAAAATTGTATAATAGTTGTGGTATTTTAGATTGAAATTATTCTTTAATGTTTCTTAAAACCTCATGATGCATTCTTGCCCAAATTAGCCTTTGTTAGTAAGCATGTGTTTGCTAAGGTTTGTCAAATTTTAGTGCTTAGCTTAGCAGATTCAAAAACTGTTAGATTGTTACCATGTGGCTCTTTAAACAATATAAATCACATTTAATTAGTAATTGATATTGTAGTCGTAATTATTTTAATTGCTAGATAAGAAGTAGTTCTAGAAGTAGAAATTTAGAAATAAAATAAAAAGAAAAAATTATTAAAAACCCAACAAGTAATAAAGCTATGACTATAAGTTTTAAATAGTTGAAAACATCCTTGAGAATAACGAATGCTTCACAAACAACTGAGGAGTTCATTAGACTGTTTATTCAGGTACAAATTAAATACCGAGTTAATTGCACTTTGCATTTCCACGAAAAGTCAACGACGTCTTATGAAAGTTTATTTAAACAAAAAGACAGAAGACAAACAGTATAAAAATGAAAGGGGAGAACCTGGAGAAGGTGCGGTCGGGACGCACTCATAAAGTGTACAAGTTTCCATGGCAGAAAACTTTATTTAATACTGGCTAAAAAGTTGGCGGATAATAACTACCTCACATTCCCCCTCTTTAACTAGGGCATTTGTCCTCAGTTACAAATGGTGTTTAAAAAGTTTTTATGAAAACTTAATGTTTGTGAGTTTTGTGTAGGGTCAGTTATATTAATTGTAGAGGCCATTACGCCTATGACTTAATAAGTTATTTGACGATTTTTTTCAATCTAAACGTTTTTAAGTGTTGTAATTAAATAAATATATATCTATTGACGATAATTAGTTGTTTTACTGTTTTATGTCTTTGTTAAATTATAATTTTCTTAATTACTCATTTTCTTTTTAATCAACGCTTTTTACTATTTAAAAAAATATATATGAAAAATAACACCTGTATCGAAATTTTATGTAAATGACTTGAAAATTATGCCGTATTATTAAATAATATAGTTGTAAATTTGCTATAGATTACGTGTAATAACCACGATGGCAACTAAGTTACCGCTTACTCTGGATTAGACAAGGCGTTAATATCCTGAAAGGATATATCTGACTCACAGTAATTAATGCAGTAAATTTGAATGGGTCATATCCCAGCTCTATAAGCGTGAATATTCAAGGGATATCTGGTCTATCTACATATATCTCTAGATAAAAAATGTCTAGCTATTTTACATTTATGTATCATTGTTAATGCAACTGAAAAAAGAAATACTTTTCAATTATCATTTCAATCATTAAACAGGGAGAAAAAATGCTGACTTCTTTTGTATGATTGAAGGGAATTGCCATTTTTGGATCCTGATTTGGAATAGTATGTTAACCTTTTGAGTCTTGTATTTGGAATTTTAAGTGTATATGCGGTCTAGAGGTT
This sequence comes from Piezodorus guildinii, assembly GCA_023052935.1. NCBI lineage: Eukaryota > Metazoa > Arthropoda > Insecta > Hemiptera > Pentatomidae > Piezodorus > Piezodorus guildinii. The sequence goes on from CM041297.1 coordinate 100,885,567, forward strand.
ATAAGGCAAATATTTTTTTTATAATATATTTTATTGTTTTACAACTGTATATACAAATACAATAAGTAAAATGGCTGAATTACAATAACAGGCATGAATAGACATGTAAAGAATCTACCCTGTGGTAGTTTATTTCATGAGCAGGTCTCGAGGCCACCGTCTTTTCAGGCGCCTCGGAGGATTACCGGGAATAGATGTAGATGAGAGGTTACGGACAAGCGGGTTTGAGTGGGCAGGTAGTTTGGAATTAAAGGAGGTGTATCTATCGCGGGCCAAGTCTGCAACCAGTGGGATATTTAGGTCTCTATGGATGAGTTTATTAGTTACAAAGTAAGGAGCATTGAGGATTTTTCGTAGGATTTTGGATTGCAAGGATTGGATGCGGGAAGAATTGATAGTTTAGTGGACCCCCATAGCTCAATGCCATATGTCCAAATAGGTCGGATAATCGTGATGTAAATGAGTCTTTTGTAGTAACCCAAATATATAAAAAAAAATAAAATAAATAAAAATAAAATAAAAAAACACAGATGGGGGGGGTCTTGAATTAAGGAGTAGAAAGACTTCTCCATCTTAATTATATTTAAAAAATCTATATCCGTTATCTATTCAATCACATGAGATCATTTGATAAAATTGATAAGTTGCTTAAAGAGAATAACACTGTTTTTAGAATGGCGGTATACTGGAAGCTTATACTATATGAATTTGATGATTTGAATGAAATCCTTGGAGACATTTTGACTACTGTTATAGATTTTAAGATAGAGGAAACAACATAAAACTTGAGAAACTTCATTGCGCAAAAATAATAGTTATCAATGTGATTTTCGAAATTTTCCTTCTCTTTTCAAACCACCAGCAAAACCTCGTAATTTTAGAATTTTTCTTTCATCTCACTGTCTTTGATATTTCTCACGAGATTTACAGACCATATGGGGTCAGAAATAATAATGGAATCTGTAAAAAAATATCTTTAATACATAACATGTGTATCGTGACTTAAATAGTATTGTATATATAATATAAACGTAATTTCATATTTATGTTAAAATACCCAAACACTTGAAACCCGTAATGAAAATCTAGACACTTTATTTATTTTATTTTTAGACCGCATGCGTACTAAAAGGTTTATCATTAGTTGGCTTGTACATATTCCGTAAACCGGTTAATTTATATTTTCGAATTACGAAGTATTTAGTTAGGCTACATTAATAATATTTTTTGGGGCAGAGTTTCGATTTTCATGAAGTAAGAATTATTTCGGTACGGGCTAAAGTTGTGAAGAATTTAATCGAGTTACTGTCTTGTTTCGGGTTCCGCAACGAGAAATTTTGTTGACCGTGCTTGCCACCTGGCGGTCTGTTGAAGAAGCAGAGCGCCCCCAGTGGCCAAAAGGAAAAACTGGGATGTTGCAAGCTCTGGCTGGATGTGCCACATCAATTTTCTAGTTTCTGAGTTCTGTTATTTCCTACCATTATAAAGTAAAAAAATTAAGAAGATCCTCTGTCCAAAGGGGGGAAAGAGAAGAGGAGAGAAAGTTCAATATCACCATTCCACAGCTAGTGACAGTAACTTCATCATCTCAGGTTTTCACCAGTCATTTAAGTCAACATACCCATTCATATAATTATTAGCAGTTTCAATATTACTAATCCAATAGATTAATACCTAGCCACCAAGTGTAAATGTAGTTGTTTTTTTTAATATATGGTTAGTCTTTATCGCTAGTACTCGGTCGTTTAATTTCCATCTAGGTCCATCTTTCATTCACTTAGTTTTTTATATTTTAATACAGTCCACTTTTCAAAAAGCAGTGATCATCTTGACATTAAGTTGGAGGTGATTACCTCACAAAATCTTATTCAATAGATGTCGAACCATGGATTTAATTTATTTTTCAATATTAATAAAAGTATGGTCATGAGTATTTGGTATTGCACAGAACATATTTTCTTACGTATGTCAATAGAGCTGCAACTATTAGACATTTTTGCACGTTAAAAAAAAAAAAAAATAATAAAATAAATATACGGGTTGTTTCTCAAGTAAAGAAGAACCCTTGAATAAGTGCAGTGATGTTACTCAAGTTTTGAAAGGACTTGACAGAACTAAAGTGGTACTTTTCCAACTCGTGACTTGCCCACTCGTGAACTAAGCGCAAAGTCAATGGTGTTAAGTTAGAGCATTCTTATGTCTGGCCATTGGGGACAGTAACTTTTTCTAAAGCTAGGACCTCTTAAATTATCGACCGAAAAAAGGAAGACCCAAGGTTTGATTTTTTTTTTTTAGTTACTTCTCGGTTCTGGCACTGTCCCACCATTTATTTCACTTTGTGCTTCAATGATAAGAATTAATTCTCGGTAAATTAAATTATTTCAAAGCTGATTTAATTTTTTTTTTTTTAATTAAGGGAGTTAAATTTTTATAATATTTTATTCACTTCCTTAACAAAATAATTTATACTTGTACCGTGGAACGGTGACATCTACATGGGTATTGTATATACGTATTATATTATACGTATTGTAGTGCCAAATGTGTTACACCTTGTAAATGAAAACATGATATAAAGTTGTGGAGTTAAAATGATCTCTTACCTATTTAAAAAAGAAATAATAACAAAACGTAGAACGTGTTAAAATAGGAAGGTTGGAAGGAAAGCCTTCTTTCTTTGTACTAGTGGTAAGCTGCGTCCCAAAAACGGGCAATAAGTGCTTATTCATCGGTCAATTCACAATTTTCCCAAAAACTGTTCCAACATGTTTGATGAAACTAGGCTATACTATTCTTAAGTAAATCATTTAATTTATAGACGATGTCCTGTCTTAGCTATGAATATTTCATTTGGTGTTGGAAATAAAGAACCTGTAAGCTGATAAATATTTATACCCTAAATCTACAAATATAAAAAAATAATAAATAGATATAACAGATATTGTATAGAAAATAATTTGTACCACCATGTAAACCTCAAATTCTGTCAGCTACGCCATTCCTCCATCAATTTTTTTTTTATAAATAAATAAACTAAAAAGCTAATTTAATCCATTTCATTCCTAATCTTAATATATGAAGACTATAATCACAGAGAGAAAAAATATATAAGCACCATATGGTCTTTTTTTTTTTTTTTTTTTTTTTTTTTTTTTTTTTTTTTTTTTTTTTTTTTTTTTTTTTTTTGTCATAAGTAACTTCTCCGACTGTTGCAAACAATAAAAAAATAATTCGCGAAATCGGTCCAGCCTTTACACGTGATGCCGTGATCAAGATATTCATTTATGTATGTATATATATATATATATAATATATATTTGTTTAAAGAGTTTGTGTTGTACAGTTAAGGGTTATTTACTTGTAATTTAATTATTCTTTGTGATATATATTATTATAATATATTATTGGAAATCTACAATCTTCTTTTAGCTTTATTCGGCTGATTATCGATCTGTCAATGTGCAACAAAAAATAAAATAAAAATAAACAAAGAAATAAAATGAAAAACGGAGGAATTATGATGGGTAATGAAGATAATATTACAGACAATATTTCAACGTGGGAAAAGTCTGAGGGAGTGAGATGCTGTCATAGTGCTCTCAGCCCAGACTAATTTCATCCGAGTTGAGAATTGTTGAGCCGTGTTTAAATATGAAATAATAGCTTCAGACGACCATAAACGTTATCTCAAACAATTCATCACATTTAGTTTAACCAATCGATTCTTTTTGTAACGTAAAATATAAATTACAAAAATAAAAGAAAAGAAAATTTATTCAGAATTTTTAGTTTAACAGCAAATGATTTATTTTCTAACATTACTTTAATTTATTTATTTTTTATTAATTACGATTCTTTGTACTTAATTGATCATGAAAAATAAATGTATCTTACCCCTAATAATTGTATATTTTACGTTTTATGAAGTGTATTATCCAAATATTTAGCACAACATCTTTATAGTAAGTATATAAGTAAAAAAAAAAAAAAGAAGATAATTTTAATCTGATTTGAGAGGAAAAGGTGGTTAAAACCTGATAGTGATGATTCATAAATTATTTCATAAATATCGATATTGCGTTAGTTTTTTAATAAATCAAAATCTATCCATATTCCTACATGTATTTATTCCTCATTTGAAGAATATTTTAATTGTATAAATACAAAATAAAACGCAGCGAAAACTATACTAATTTAAACTTATATAATGAAAAAATGAGAGAAAAAAAAAGATAAATGTTACACAATGAAAGTAATTAAATATAAATATTGCTACATAATCATGTAAGTCAAATTATTATTTTTTATTAAATTATTAATCCTTTATTACAATTTTGAAGTTGGGTACTTTTTACTTTCACTTAACTATGCATGAAAAATATAGTAGGTACGAGAAAATATTGTTACCGTGGAAATTTTTTAAATTTTAGTTTTTGACGGAAATTCTCGTTTCAGGGTCGATTGAGTACAAATGACCAAGTCCCGCATGTAGATCTGTGTGTGTGAAAAATATGAAAAGTCATTCGAAACTGAAATTCTTTATTTAAGACAACTGCATGTTTGATGTTACAGCAAGCAACTTTTACTCTCGGTAACGGTCAGCCTCTCACAAGGGCTTTTTGCAAACGCTCTTTAATATATATATATGTATATAAACATACACACGTACATACTAGGTCTCTTATACCTCACCCGTCTGGAGCTCAACTTGATATACCAATTACAAAAAAAATTGAAACAATACAAAATACATGTATGCAAATCATAAATAAGTACCCACGATATACTAAAATTTCAACAATGCTCTACGAACTAAATTTTCCACTTTAAATTTTATACACAGAAATAAAAACTATTTTAAAACCACATATTCCAAAAACCCTCTGAAATACGATATTGGTTATTACGATGGAACATCACTCAAGCGATACACGCATAAAAGAACAAACACTGTAATTTTAAATTAAGTTTGTAATTTTTTCTGTGTAGTTTTTTTTTTCCCCTGTTACTTTTACTGTTAGCTCTGGCGATTATTAAATCCGGTATATTGATGTAAAGTCAAACGGGTTTCTTTAGATTAAAATAGTGTAGCAAGACTTAAATACCACATTTTTACCTGTAAAATACCTTTAATTTTGTTAATTAGATTTATTAAACATTTTAAGACGATTGCATTAAGACAAAATGGGTGAATATGCAATATGAAAGCATTTTATTATCAACTGATGGAGAAGTTTATACAGCTGATATCCCTTCCCATCCTAACACTTTCCTTTCTACCTATGCTGATGACACCTGTGTGTTATCAGTCAATACTGATCCAACTATTGCCTCTCAAACACTCCAATCCCACGTCAGAGAACTTGAGGTATGGTGTCAGAACTGGGGAATTAAAATTAATGCCAACAAATCCAACCAAATTACCTTTACCCTTCGTTGTAAACCTATGACATCCTGCCCTACTGTCTCCTTCAATAATACTCCTCTTGTCCCGGTTGAACAGATCCGATATTTAGGACTGCACCTTGACAAACGCCTTACTTGGAACCCTCACACAAGACTGAAACGACAAGAAACTGTACGACGTTTTCGACTTTTTCAACACTTACTAAACAAACGTTCTAATCTTCCACTTAACTACAAAAGACTCATCTACATGACTATCATAAGGCCGATATGGACATACGGAGTGGAGCTTTGGGGCTCTACTAAACCATCGAATTCTTCCGTATCCAATCCCTAAAATGCAAAATCCTTCGTAAAATCCTCAATGCTCCTTACTTTGTCACGAACAAACTTATCCATAAAGACCTCAACGTTCCGTATGTTGCTGATTTGGCCCGATCTAGATACCATTCCTTTCATGACAAACTCCATTCCCACCCTAATCCTCTTGTTTCAATACTTTCTTCCTCTTCAATTCCTGACAATCCTCCAAGGCGTCTGAAAAGAAGATGACCTCGAGACCTTCTAGTGTAGAAAAGTTACAGGAGTGCTGCCATTGGGTAGTTCTTCTTCAAGTTTGTTTCACGCCATTTAACTTTTGTCACATTTACTTGTTGTACCTTGAAGTACAGTTGTAAATTTCAATAAATGATGTTTAAAAAAAAAAAAAAAAAAAAAAAAAGGAGAAAACAGCAGAAATATTTTCCAGGTTAATTTTTTTTTTTTTGGACATAAAAAGTTTTAGAAGGTAATACAAAGTTACGAAAGGGTATAAAATACCGTTAGTTGTAGATCATAATTTCCATTTTAATATTATTTAATCTGAAATAAATATTTCTATAGAATAATTCTTTTATCCCATGCAGGTTTATTTAAATCATGATTTCAAGAAGTGAGGTAAGTGAAAGTTGTGTGTTGCGCGAACAGGTTAAAAAAAAAAGTATTGTTTTATATATACCATTGTATTATTGCATTTGATGAGATTTCTTTATGATGGCTGTATTAATTACTGCTCTTATAATGAGTGGTAGTTAACAGTGGTAAACAACGGCTTCGATAAAAATTCCCGTGGTCTCATAAGAGGAGATGAAGGAGTGTGTCGATATTGAGTGTGGTATTTTTGACGTGCTCCGACTCGATAAATATGCTCTCTTCCTAATAAATGGTTCTCTTGGGCCCTCGCGGTCGCAAATGCTTCATGGAAAATCTAAAAGCCAGGCCTCTTCGGTTTTCACGCAAGTGTTCCTTAAAACGTCGATATATATGGGAAGATTTATTACGCTGGATGAGGCAAGAAAAATATATATACCTTGAATCCTGTCAGGTGTTTCTTTTTTTTTTTTTTTTTTTTTTTTTTTTTTTATATATCTTTTATCTGTTTTTCACGTGGTATCGTATACTCCATTTCGATATAAGTTTAAAAGAAAAGTATTATTTCTTTCTTTGAGAGTCACTATAAAAAAAAAAGTTAAGAGTGTAGAAATAATAAAATTAGTCCTTTTCGTGCCCAACCCACCCTCCTTCGATTATATAGATAGACTTATGCTGTTGGACTTATGGACCGATTCTTGGATCGGGAAGAGAGTTTCTATTTAAAAAGTGTTAGCTGTTTTTTCAAAGATTTTCCATTCAGATATTAATATGAAGTGAAGATTGTGTTTTTTAAAGAAATTTAATTATGTTTATTCAAATATTACATCAAGAGGGTTATTTTTTGCTCTATAGAGGAGCATACTGTTTTTATTGAAAAGAAGATAGGGCTTCTGAATCCGTGTTGAATAGGAAAGCAAAAAAGGACGGATGGTGGAGATTGGGAACAGGGATATGGCAGATAGTGCGGAAGGCGAACTAGGGTGAGGGAGATCATAACTTCGGGATTGCTACGTTTTTGTGAGTTTCGAACTGACGGGATTGAGTTATTCCCACGAAATAGGAACTTTGCACGTCTTTCATATAATCTTCAAAATAATCTGTATTATTAAAATTTAAATAGTCTTTAAAAAAAACTAGTGCGGGCAACATACGACTTTCACTTACCTACGCTGTTAAAGTCAATTTAAGAAATAAGTAATAAACTTAAATTTACTAAATTTGGAGTTAATTTAAATAATTTTTTTTTTTTAGTTTCGCTGTAAACATATGATTTAAATTAAAGAATATAGTAATATAGAATTTTCACGTATAATTATCAATAATAAATGTATGCCCTGTTTGTATATAAGATAATATTTTTCCTAAAATCTTTAGCTTTTCAACGATATATTATACATGTATGTTGATGTTCTTATGTTCAAAAAAAAAAAAAAAAAAAAAAATTAAATTGAATAAATATTTTCGTTCTTTTCTCATTTATTTCTTTATTAAATTTGTTAAACTTTTAAATTTAGCCGTGATTCATCAATCATAATAAATTAATGTGGGTAATTATTCTAAATCTATAAAATTAAAGGGGAAGAATATTTTAAATTTCAGCTTTTAAGCCCAGTTAGATTATTTCGATCTGAATAATACTTGATATTAAAGCCCTTTAAATTTCACATCGATATGGCGAGTTTAATCAAAATGTTAAAGCCGTGTTTTTGAGAAAATCGTAAAGAGGTGCAAAATACATGATATAAGTAACACTTTCGATCAGCCGATTATCGTGAAAATGTTTCCGTAACATCTCTAGCGTATAGTTGTCTTAAATATGAAATTTCAGTTTTGTACGGCTTCTCGTTTCTACGTCTTTCGTTTGTTGAAATTCGGAGGAAAAAAACTAAATCAAATTTCGGTTTATTATTTTCAGTAATGAAGAAAAAAAGTTAATAGGCGAAAAAAAATATATTACCAGATAAGGAGACTGAGGTTCTACAGGCACATGGTCAGAATGTACAATAAGAGAATAAACACAAAAATTTACGAAAATGTCTGCAACTATAAATTTATGGATTGATATATAGGGGGCAGGGTGGCTGAGTGGGCTAGCGGGCGTTGCCCAAGGTACCACAGATGGCGAAAATCTTGAAAACCAAAAAATTACGTTCACATCTCGGTACCGGGAAAACTTTCATCTCGCCATTTAAATCCCGCCCTAATCTCTCTTCGAGAAACCCCCTTATAGCCTTAAAAGGTAGGGCTGAACAAAAAAAGTATGGAGGGATATGCAAATCAAATAAAAGAGAAACTGATAGGGAACTCTTGGATAGATGGCTTTTTGGGTAAAAAATAAAAGAGGTTATAGTACATGAGGGGAAGAGAGAGAGAATAGTTTTCCTTAGTCTATTTTCTCTCTCTTTCTTAAAGGTTAAAGAAACTGACCAGGAGGATGAGAGAGTATTGGAGTAGAAGGAAGGCGGAAGGTGTTATGAAAAATACGTAAAGATATTCGCGTGGTCCATGTTCGCCGATAAGTCAAAATAAAAAGAAGAAAAAAGTAATATAGATCCGCAATGTATCGTTGAAATATTAAATGTTTTAGAAAAAATGATTTCTAACACAAAAACCTATAGGAGATAATGGATTGTAGCAAAAGACCATGGACCTAAAGGAATGTTGAAGACAATAATTTCTATTGTTATAAACTGACATGTTCATGCCACCTCACACGAAAAAGAGATTACTTGACAAACATTTAAAATTATCATTGAAAAACAAATTAACTATTTATAAAGTACTGATGAAACCTATTGGGACTTATGTCATCGGGTTACGAAGAACTGTAAAACAGTCAAACATCAAAATTATCCAATGATTTCCATCAAAATTACTAAGGAAAATTGTAAATGCCTCTTTTTTTGTATCTAATGAGACGCTACATACTGACCTAGACATTCCATTCGTCATTGCAACTGCCACGAATCGCTACAATAACTTTTATAGCAGACACCCTGAATTGAAACCCGCTGACTCTAAACCTATCCACTGCCTCAAACCCTTATAATCCGTCCAAAAGACTATCGAGGCGCTGGCCAAGTGACCTACTATACTAATATAATTTATTTATTTATTTTTTTCAATATATTTTGTAGTATCGAATGTAGTTTTGCACTTCCATATCACTTGTTAGCTTATTTGCTCATTGCATATGTGGATAGAAAATCACATTTTACTGTCAAAACTCCTATAAATAAATAAATATTCTTTTGTCTAAAATAAACGTTTCAGTGATACAACATAATTCTTTTATTCAACTTTAATTATCTAAAATTGATTTTAACTAGTAAGGTAAGTAAAAGTCGTGTGTTGCGCGTACCAGATTTTTAAAATTTATTTTAGTTCTTCATATTTGATAATTTTTTTTTCTCTCTGAAACGAAGCCGAACCGAGGCAATCTATAACGGTCAACAGACACTCCGTCCAATAAAAGGAATTTCAGAGGTAGCGCGATCGGAAGGCGGGCAGTAGCCGGAGCTATTGAAGGGCTAAGGTGGAGCAAACCTCATTCATACGCCAAATTGAGTTTTTCCAAAGCTCATTCCTCGGGCGGACAAATGCTCTTTTGTTAGGGCCAGCTATCTTATTGCCCTCCCGTCCTCTATCGTTTTCCGCTTTCATTAATTTTTCCAAGAGGGTATGAAAAGCCTGGATGAAATGGTAGGGAATGGGAATTCAATTGGACTCCGCGATGGAGTAAATAAAGAGAGCTTTGTTATAATAACTTCGATTGGCAGAATCACTGCCTTCGCCTAACCTGAGGACCTTAGCAGTCTTCCCTTTAGCTATTGACGGTTCTTTCAACACAACTTAAATTATACTCTTCAATAAATGTTCTTCATAAAGGCGTAAAGTTTTGTTAACGTTTTAATAAACAGAATGAAACTCTCCTTTAACGAAAGATTATGGAGAGGGAGAAGTTTTCCGTTAGAGGAAAGTTACAGCCAGGAATCAGTAAGAAAAAAAGAATCGTGAAAAGTTTAGTTTTTAATTTTTTTTTCTTCTCACACTTGTAAATACAGTAATTGTTTTGGTTTGTATTTTTCAATATCGGATCATTATATTCGTCTAAGGAAAAAAAAAAAAAAAAAAAAAAAATTGAGCTCCCCTTAAAGGTTTTACGTTCCATGCTTGTTTGAGCCTGAACATTTTTTTCCTTTATATTTATGTTTGGAATTTAAAACTAAATTAAATTAAAAATAGTTTTGAAGTGAGAAAAATAATTTATTTGTTGATTTACGTATGTCGGACTATTGAGTAGTGCAGGGATTAACCAGATAAAAGTGCCCCTACTGCCCTCAAAGCAGTACCGTTCAAACCAGCTAGCTGCAAGTACATATATATCGACTGGCGCCTTCTACCAATATCTCAATCAGGACGTCATTTCGTTGCCTTCCTGAAGATCATCGTTCTTCCATAGAGAGTCGCCTACCCGTCGTACGGAAGCTGCGTTATAGTCTGGACCAAAGTTAAAGGATTCATGGGCAGATAATTATAATTGATCATTTTTTCCCTCCTTGTATTCGTTCATTTTTTTTTTGTATATTTCCTTAAAGTACTAACCCACTAACCTAATTTTTTAATTATTTTTTACAGTTTGTTTTAATCGAAGAATTATTTTATTTTTTTATAAATCATATTTTTTTCTGTTTTTTTTTTCAATTTAATTTATTACCTATTTTATATCATTTAAATTTTAAGTGCTCAAAGACCAGCTCGTTTTGACCCGGAATCGAGTCTACGTTAGCCGATCTTCTTTTATTATAACGTCACTCATCCCAACAATGACTGTAATTAGAATATTAGAGAGTATAAGTAGAATCAGTTTTCCGCAGTTATTAGACAGACCTTTTTTTATTTTTCGTTATATTACTCGAAAGAATTACAGTTATAACTTGAGTAAAAAAAAAATTGGGTTTTGATTTAATTCTTCCAAAATATTTTTGTTAAAAATAAAATTCAGCGATCAACGTTTCGTGGTACCTCCAACATCTTCAAGATCCTACTATTAAAGAGGTTCCCTATGTGCCAAACAATTTCGTCATTTATAATAAAAAAAATATAAGGTCAATAATAAAATAATATTAATAATAAATACAATAGAAAGAATAGTAAAAAACACCTAATTTTGAACAAAAAAAAAATGATTGAGTACTCATTATATTTCCTTGTTGAAAAATATTTTGTTGGTATTTGTCACCAATATAGTTTAAATTACAACAGCTGCTTTGTTTTATAATGACGTCGAATCATATGTTTAACGTTCATTACTTGACATTTCTTGTCCATTTGTATGAAACGTTATTTATAAAGAAAGTGAGGAATTGTAAATCTTTTTCGAATCATTACACCGAGAAAAAAAAAATTTAAATTATGTATATCGGATAGTAATTTGCAGTGATATGTTTTTATAAAAATTTAGGTGTGATCTATAAATTATCCTTATCCATAAATTTACTTCGTAATTGGTTCGGATTTCTTTAGCTTTGTGATTGCTTTGAAAGTTTGCATCCTCCTTAACATGCATTCTCTCGTTTCAAAGATAAGAATTATGCAATAATTAGGCTATATAGGATGAGATCATTCAGTTAGCAATCATAAAAGATTAACAAAAATCAAACAACGATTTATTTAAAAACGTTTCCACCCACGTTGCTTGTCTTCATCAGAGCTAAAAAATAACAAGATACAGTGTAGGTGTTTGAAATCAACATGCGTTAATAAAGAAATGTAAATTTTGATGGAGGTATCAGATACCCTCAATATCCGGGAGTGGATGGATCCTGTCCTTTTGTATTTTAAAAATGACAAGCAAGAACAAGCTTGTGCAATATTTAAATAAACCGACAATGCTTCGTGAATTCCTTTATTCATATATATTTGGAAAAAATAAAGCAATTTTAAAAGTTTTTAGGTTTTTTTTTTCCGTAAACTTCTACTCTATATTTTTTCAGGCATCAAATGATTGGTGAATGGGCCTACATCACTTCATTTCTGTTTGTGTATATTTTATATATTGTATCAAAAATACCCTTGGTTCCCTTTGTCATTAATTTTATACTTGATAAAGGTATAAAGCGTTAAAAACTAAAGAATATAATTGGATGAAGTTAATGTTCTAAGAAAGAAGTAATAAGATATTTTCTTTACTTTTAACAATGCTATCAAATCGGTCGTAAAAATCAACTTAAACGAAGATCATATAGTACCATTATTAGTGACTCTAGGTCAATCACTAACAGTTTAATGTTTGAAATAGAATGCTTTGTGCCCTAAACTTTTTATTATATTGGCTGCAATAGTGCTTGCTATTAAAACATATAGATAAACGTTTTATATAAGACTTGTTTTAATTCGCACATAATAAAACTCTATTTTTATGTAGCAAGCAGTAAAAATAAGTCATATATATTTTATATCACTCCACATTAATGTGGTTGATCTTTTATTACTTTATTTTCAGGTCATCGAAGTTGGGGAAGAAAAGTTGAAGGAAATTTTTTAGTAAAAATCACATCTTTGTTATCTCTTTAAAATAACAAAAACAACTTTAATCGGTAAATTACCCATGGTTATGGAATATGGCAGTTTTTCATCCGGTTCAAGGAAATGGGAAAACAAATGTGTTTCTAAATAAATTCTTCGGAACTATCTTTTCTTTTTAATATTGTTTATTAATTCATTAAATTACATTTTCAACAAATCAACAATAATAAAAACCATAATTTAATAATTCTTAATCACATTATAACAAATTTTATTAGTATTTTATTACTACTGAGATAATTCCATATTATTCAATATTGGTCAAATTTCCTTAAACTCTCTTTATTTTTATGTTAACAATGGTCATTTGGTAACTAAATTGGTTAAAACTATTATATTATCACAGATTTCTATTTATTTCATCCATATTTTGTTTAAGAATATACACTATCAGGCATGGAGTAGACTAAAAATTTAACTTCACCCCTTTTCCCCAATCTTTCATACCAATGCATATGTAATATATATATATATATATATATATATATATATAATATATATATATATATATAAATCAATATTAATAACGAAACATTATTTGTTGGTAGGGATTGGAAATCGAAAGACGTTTTCTTTATTTATAAGCAAATATAAATGTTAATAAAAATATTATAAATGTGAAACACGTCGAATACAAAATTGATAAAAACGTTATAACCGAAACTAGGACCAATGAAAAATAGTTTTACTGTATGATGGATTATGTTGTTCATGACTTTCATTGTTCTTAATTTTATCTATCGTAATCAATATACTACAAAACCAATTCAGTGTTATATTTATGCACATATGTACACTATTCTTTTATGGAATTGTTAGCTAATACATACATTTTAATTATTTTCACTTCCACTTACCTATTTTTGAAAAAATATAGCAAAGGAATGTATTGCGCTCTTAAAAATGTTTTTGGAAATCAGTTTCCAACGAAAATACACGTTTTAGGGTCCTCAGAGTCCAAATAAAAAAGTTGCTTAAAAAGAAATATGTGTGTGTGGTAATTTAAACTCTATTATAAATATTTGAAAACATTGATTAGCACAAGAAAGGTATTAGATAAATGCTATTTTAGTATACACGATAGTTGCAAGTGCACAGCAACAAAAGGCTGAAACAATGAATATGTGATAGTGAAAAGATAGAATTTAACAGAATGATTATTCATATCTATGAGCTTAATATGAAGAATATATAGTAGTAATTGACCTATATTGATATACAATATGGAAATAAATGTAAGTAGAATTATAATAATAAACAGAATGTAAATAGTTTAAATGATTAATTGATTCTAATTTATTGATAATGTGGTCTTAATGTATATATAACTGCTTAAAATATTTATTCAATTATATTTTAGATAATATTTGAAAATCTGAAGATGAGGCATAGATACCTCGAAACGTAATGTAATAATCATCTTTGACATGTTATGATAAATAAATATATATAAACAAATTAGAAGAGAATGTTCCGATTAATATAATCATAACTTAAATTACTCTTCTATAATAGTAATTGATATAAAATATTTAAAACAAATATAAGCCCGAGATGTTACAGCATTTTTTTTCATTAAAATCGGAAAATCAGAATAGCCACTTTATACTATGCATTTTGTATCTTCTTACGAATTCCTCAAAAACGGCTGTAAAGATTTTGATTAAACTTTAACGTGCAAAATTTAATAAGCTGCAATATTATGTAGGTTTCATTCTGATTGAAGGGCTTAAATGCCGAATGTTTGAATTTTCTTTTTCTAAAGTACCTTTGAATGAAAAACCGATAAAACTAACTGATTGTTCTAGATAATAATGTAATAGACAATTTAATAAAACACGTGTTTCTATTGAAACTCAATGTTTATTTTATTTATTTATTTAACGTCACTTAATGCTACTAGGGCTAATCGGACGATGCTACAGTGGGAGTCCTAAATTTCGCCTATCCAGGTTTTATTAGGATAGGGATCTTTAACGAGTACCTGACATCGCACAGGCTCGGGCCACCTTTTAACGTCCTCTCCGAAGGACGACATAACTAAGGATTTTTTACTCCCATTAAAAAATCCTAGGATCACCTGCGGGTTTGAACCCGTGACCTTTAACATGGGAGGCTGTTAGGCTAGCCACCCAGCTACAAGTGATCCCGAAACTCAATCTAATTAATTCTTTAACAATTTATTTTGATCTCTAATTGTGTTTAAATATTTTGAATCGATTATAACTATGAAGGTAAGTGAAAGTCGTGTGATGTGCGTACCATATTTTTTATCTTACAGACATAATTAAAGAAACTAATAAATGTTTAAAGAATTGCCCTCATTATACGTAATATTAAATGGTATTAGGTACCAGGCATACTTTATGAGGACAAACAAAGTTAAGGAGCGTTTGGGGGTGGATGTGTACATTGCAATTCATTACAGCGTCCTCAGGTAGTTCTGTGCTATCAGTTCCTACCTCAGTATAGTTAACAATTCTAAACTCAGGTAATGGAAGCAGAATCAACATCATTTGCACTAATTAACCAGAAACGTCTGGTGTTCAGTTACCGGCGACAATATCGTTTTCATTTGCAAATAGTGTTTACCAAGCTCGGATATTATTTTAAACTTTTTTTTTTAAACAACGCCAAAAATATTTTTTATTTTAAACCAGGTAATAATCATTTAAGTTTTTACATGTTTATAATTTATCTGTTAAAACAAATAATTATTTTTTACTGTGAATCTAAATGTTAAATTACATAAATATCACAAATTATACTAACTTTATATTAAACATTGAACGTACGAGACGTGATAAATTATCATTATTTGGCTTGATATTTTTTTAGTTTCGTATATAGTTATAATTGCGAAACAAAGTGAAGTGATAGAAGTTGAAAGTGAATTGATTAATTTATTTTTTGCAGGAAGTATCGGTATCGATGCTAACATGTTAATAAAATAAATAAATCAATAACTATTATTTTTCACTTAGTAACTACAAAAAATACATACACACACACACACACACACACACACACACACACACATATATATATATATATATATATATATATATATATATATATATATATACATAAAGGGTCTTGGATTCAGCACTTATGATGGAGATTTGTATCACTTCACGGCGAACGAGCAAACGAAGCAGCCTAGATCACGCTATCCCAATTTTCGGGTACCCACTTTATTAAGACTGTGTGTGACGTAGAAGGTTCTCCGCACTCCAGGGTCGCTGAAATAAGAGAATAAATATTTTCTCCAAAGCTGTGTTTTAGAACCCAGGATCCGGAGAATAGAAGACTAGAGATCTATCCACTACATCTCGCCGCTCCATAGCTTTATTGATATTGTAGATATGGTCAACCTTTTTTTTGTTTGCTTTAGAGAAAAGGAACGATTTATCATATGTAAAAAATTTTTCATATTCGTTTTATTTATTTATTTTTTTAAAAATATTTATTCACCAATGAATAGTTAAAATATTTTTTTTTCTTGATTTTTATAATTGGATATGTTAAAACTGTCTAATTACAGCTAGAAAATTAGTTATTATCAAAATAATGATATAATAAATATATTAATGATAAGTGTAATCATCAGATATACTCAATTTCACATTATAACTCATATTTAACCCTGACTAAAGCATTTCAAGAAACATATCATAATTAATATAAAAAGGCGATAATTCCGGAAAATTTTTAATATACTCTAATAAAATACTCTTAATACATTTAAAATAATCTATGCTATTAAATAATCCAATAAAATTTATTGGAGGAAACTTTTAGTGTTGAATTTGGCAGAAAAAATAGTGGCCGTTATGGACACGGACGAAGGGAGACCTCTTTAATATTATTAAACCGAGATTATCAAAAAGACATTAAATGAAGACTATTACAGCATTTTTACTTTCTTATAAGTATTGCATTTAGTTATGATTGTTTGTATGATGTTTATTTGTTTGCCAACATTGTATTTATCTCAAGTATAGGTTGTTGTTTTGCTTTGTTTTATTATTTATTAATTTATATATATATATACTCGTATAAATTCCTTTATTTTCTTTTTTGTGTAATTTGACTTTATCATTATTTTCTGTATATATGGTATGATTGTGGTCTCATATCAATATTACTACTATTCATTTTGAAACAAATTGTAATATATCTCAATAAATATTTAAATGTGTAGGTATTTAAAAAAAAAATAATGCATTATTCAAGGCATCCTGCTAACTTCAATGTTTCATAAATTCATTGCTTCATAATTAATAATTGGTTTCTAAACTGGTTACGAGTTTGTAATTGGTTCGTGAATTAATAATTACTAAATTAGCAATTTATAATTCAATTCTCAATTTGAACTATGAATTTTCCATTTTCCATCTCTGTTGGAGGCTTAGATTTTTTAATATTGCTGTTCTAAGCCCCATCAATACTTAGATAGTTTTGATGTAGGTGAGGATGTTCTCTATTCCTTACCATGTTCTTTCGTTTTAATCTTTGTCCTTATTAAATAGCCATTTGCAGTATATTCAACCTTACCACTTCCTGTGAGCTTGCGATTTCAATAGTGAGAAATCAAGTAATCTGTTCTGAGCCAAGTCTGGATGCTATATTAAGGTGTCAATATATGGATTAGTCTTATTTTCTCTGTATTATTTTTGGATTCTTTACATGTATATATATATATATATATATATATATATATATATATATATATATATATATATATATATATATATGTATGTATGTATGTGTGTGTGTGTGTGTGTGTGTGTGTGTGTGCATTGGGTTGTAAAATAATTTCGTAGCTTTTTTACTGGTGATTTCAATACAAATTTCAGATTCTTGTAAATATATATATATAAAACCTATTTTGATCTATTAGATGTTGCCATGTTTCATCACTTTGGTTGAATTTGGTCATCATAAACAGTTGAAGGACGACCCAAGCGCTTCCAAGTCAAAATTTCCGATTCTAAAAAGATTTCTTGATTAACGTTAAACCACTTAAGAACGTTTCTTTCTCCTAAGCAATCATCGGCAAACACACTGCAATTTTTTTAAAAAAAAATTTTCGGAAATAACGAATCATTAAATAAAGAAAATAAATTATTATTTTCTTTCATTTTGAGAATGCAAAATAGCACTTAAAGGTAAGGAATCAGGGTTGAAATTGATGCTTAAAAGCACGTTAACTAATCCTTTTTTAGAATATTTAAACATTAATCACCATGTAAACATGATTTTATAAACACAGAGAGGAATAAGTAAATAAGAGAGGGTAGTTAGGGGAATCTTATCATGTTAATCTCTACACTATCGAATAGTACTATATACGTAAACCAACAAATAAAATATTTTCTTCATTTCGAAACTATTTTTAATTTAATTGTTAAATTTCAAACAAATTTTTCAAAGTTTCAAAGAATAAATATCCTTAAATCCTTTAACTATATATATATATATATATATATATATATATATATATATATATATATATATATATATATATATATAGAGAGAGAGAGAGAGAGAGAGAGAGAGAGAGAGTGAGAGAGAGGGACAAAGGGAGGGATGTAGTGTTGAAGTATTATAATTATAAAACTAAAATTGTAAGCACTTTAGTGATCTAGTGCTTTGGGGTACTATTTTGCTGACCCTATAAATACAATTTATCCTTTGATGCAGTGAGCTTATTATTACCGCTGTAGACTCCGCCGTGGGATCATTGAAATATATGGCTAGGATTAGCTGGTATTTTCTCTTCTGGAACGGTGGGGGGCGGATGAATTATTATCTTAAAATGCATTGAACCTAAATCTTTCAGTGTAGGTAAGGTATGAGTAGAGGTGTAAAGTTTTACAAAGTATATATATATATATATATATATATATATATATATATATATATATATATATATATATATATATATGTATATATATATATATATATATATATATATATATATATAATAACTTTTTTTTTTATTTTCATGATATTCAAGTTATTCTCTTTCTTTTTCTGCATTTGAAATCCTTGATAAAATTTCGCTGAAATCATGTATCGAGAAAAACCTTTCTAACTCTAGTTAAAACTACAATAACAATGTGATAAGGGAGTGCTATACATTTTTTGTCCGGGCAATTTATCACCTACATAGTGAAGAAAGAGGTTTAAAAAATTAATAAAATACGAGATTTTTAGCTAATAAAAAGTTTATGAAGAACAAGAAACAACTTACGTTTAATTATACAATTATACAAAGTTCGTAGACTACATATATTAATTATTGTATAATAATATTAATGTTCTGTTTTTTGTTTTTCCATTGTGAAGGCATGATTATGAGAACAATAAATTCTCAAAACGTCGCATAGATAAAATTGGTTATTCATTGACTGAAACCTGAGAACAACAAAAACTTAAATTATCAACAGCCGAAAAATGATCAAAAATATATATATATATATATATATATATATATATATATATATAAATATGAACACTCGATATTTCACCCTTTGAGATATATGTATGTATATATTTAGTGAAATTTTAGCTGAAATATCGATAGCTCCACTATCCACTATAGTTGCCTTAGATCTCCCTTCACAAAGCCTCATCGAACCCCATATCTGCATGATCTGCTTTGATGTCTCTGCCGTTTACCAGTCCACCTAACCATCCACCTCTCTTAGTTGCTCTACAGCTCTTGTGTCACTGAGTGTCGATTTATCCCTATGACTGGGCACCTAATTCACTAATAATATATTTCAGTGCTTATGTCAATTAGTCCTATATTTCATAAAGAAAAATTGCAGAACCAATGGAAAGTAATCTTTTATTTAGTTGAACCATTAACTTTATTTACGTAATAACAAGACAAAAAGCTAGTATATAGTCACGCCACCATGAGGCCATAGTGCACCTGCAGATCACACCATATTCCTTGAATCTTATTCAGCAGTCCTATTAACCTTTATATACCCTGTCCCTTCTCCCAGGGATCACTCACTCTCTTCAAGTCCTCGCAGTAATTACGGTACGTAATCTATGTCAGATCTAGTATAGCCATATTGTTATTATCAAGATTGTCATTATTGTCTTTTAAAGTGTTATTATCGATATTTTGTAACTTTTGAATAAATAAAATATTTTTTTTACAATAACGAGCACGAACACCAAAATTGGCGCCCGAACAGGGACTGCATATTTTTATCGCAGTTTTAAGAACCGAGTTTCCGCAGATCCGAACTTTTTCCGCAAATCCAGAATTAGGACTACCGCCTAGGATTCCTCACCTGTGAAGACTCAAGATTTTGGCTTACCTACCGAGGACTACCAACTTCAAGATCTTCAGATTCTGGACGAGTTCACTCACCCCGAGCATCTCGCAACGCAGGCAAAGTCTCTTATCTGCACTCAACCTTGGCCGGACTTCACTGTCGTCAGGTATCCAGCTCAAGGACAGATCTTCACACCCCGTCGAAGATTATTTTGACAGCGTACTCAATTTTTGTAAGTTAATTTCCTTTACTATTGTAATTTTATGTCTGATGATTATTTAAATTCTTTAATCCTGCGAGTAAATAATTTAATATTAACTACAAATATGGCAAGCTTTCAAATTAAATCGGCAGACTACGATCATATCCCTAATTTTAATGGAAATCCACACAATCTGTTAAAATTCGTGACAGTTTGTAGACAAGTTTACCAAATCGTGTGTAAACCGGACAACTCGTTTAAGGAACTAAACGAACAAAGATTATTAAGTAAACTTTTAGCAAAACTTACGGATGAAGCTGATTATATAAATACAACGTGCGAATTCAGTCGTGTTGAAGAATTACTAAATTATCTCGAAAGAACCTTCAGAGACAGCCGCTCAATTGAACAATTATCGCATGAATTATTTAATAACAAAATACATCATAAGGAACACCCTCTTGATTTCCTTCAAAGAATTGATAAGATCCGCACTTTAATAATTTCTAAACATCGGATAGAAAACACACCAAATAGAGAAACAATTATTAGCGCATTAGAGAAAAGTATTCTTTATTTTTTTTACACTAACATGCCCCTTCACATAAGAACATATCTTATGACTAAAGCAGAAAAGTTAAGAACATTAGATGATTTGAGAAATTTAATTCAGAATGAGAACCATCTACTCTTCGATGACCTCATAAATTCGGGAAATATGAGAAGACCCGGAGAACATGATTACAAAAGAGGCTTCGACCATAAGAAAAAGTTCGATAAAAAACATCACAAACGATTTAATAATTGGCAAAATCCCAATAACCCGTATAACCCACATAATCAAAGACAAGAGCATCAATATCGACAACAAGAACCTCCACAAGACTACCGGCAGAATAATAATAATAATAATTATTACCAACAATGGCCCCGTCAAGAACAACAAAGGTATTTCAACGGTTCAGGTCGATACCGGAATCAAAATTATAATAATAATAAGAAAGATGAAAATCCAACTGTATCCATGAGAACAGTTAGCGCATTCGGGAATAAACCGAAACAGCCTAATTTCCAAATTCAGCAAGAAGACCCGAAAGACCAAGAAATCAGAGAATTAAGAGAGAAATTAGATCCAAATAATTCTTTTTTAGAGAAAGGCCCGCCAGACAATCAAAACACATAAAAGAAGAGAATAAAAGCCAACTGCCTTATGTTAAAGACCACGCGAATCGTAAATGGCTTATTGATACCGGATCTTGGAAGAATTATATAAGACCAGACATTGTACCACCAGATGTTGAAAGAGAAAAAGAAAATTTTACAATAAAAACAGCAACCGGAGAAGAACTTGGCACGGAATCTATTTCAGTTTATTGCAGAAATAATTTTCTTAAAAACCCCGAAAAAATAAAATTTTATCTATTTAATTTCAGTCCCAATTACGAAATACTACTAGGAAATGAGACAATGAGGGAAATGAAATTTAATATCGATTTCGAAACCAACAAAATAAAAACTCGCTATACAGAGTTTGATTTTATTATGGAAGACGAAGTTTTAAAATTAGTTTAGAAAGAAGGCGAAAATCAGATAAAAGTAGAACAAAATAAAAATCTATATTTTATTGACTATGAAGATGATAAGATTAAAATTAAACCTGGCATCTATGATCAAAATATAATAATCGACAGTAAAGTTAACGAAACCATATATTTACCTTTATACTATTTGCAAAAAGAAGAAGTAGAATTAACAGATTCTAATAAAAAAGGAAACCATGAAATAATAAAACAAATCCCCCAACTAATCAGAACCGACCATATACCTCCTCAAGAAAAATCAAATTTAATTAAATTATTATCGAAATATCCATCAGTATTTAAGACTGAAAATGATCCCCTTTCAGCCACTGATTTATTGGAGCATAAGATTAAAACAAAAACCGAAGACCCGATATATTCGAAAAATTACAGATATCCCCACCAATTCAAAGAAAATATTAAGGAAGAAATTAAAAAGATGTTAGAATCCAAAATAATAAGACCCAGCAATTCCCCTTACAATTCTCCCGTTTGGATTGTCCCGAAAAAGCCAGACGCATCAGGAAAAAGAAAAATACGAATGGTGATTGATTACAGGAAATTAAATCGAGAAACAACCCCGGATAAATTCCCCATTCCTAATATTGAAGACCTTTTAGGCAAATTAGGAAAAGCGACGATATTTACAGCAATGGACCTTTGCTCAGGCTTCCATCAAATAAAAGTCGAAGAAAGTTCTATCCCAAAAACAGCATTTTCTACAGATCAAGGCCACTTTGAATTCCTTCGCATGCCATTTGGACTCAGTAATGCCCCAGCAACGTTTCAAAGAGCCATGAATATCATTTTTTCAGATTCTATTAACGTTTTAGTCTATATGGACGATATTATATTTTTTTCTGAAAATTACAAAGATCATTGGAAACATTTAGAAGAAACTCTTAAAAAGTTAGAAAAACATAACTTAAAGATTCAGCTCGATAAGACAGAATTTTGCAAGAAAGAATTGTTATTCCTCGGACATATTATCAGCGAACGCGGCATAGAACCTAATCCAGAAAAGATAAAAGCAGTAAAAGATTTTAAACTCCCTAAAAATGAAAAAGAAATTAAAAGCTTTTTAGGATTAACTGGTTTCTATAGGAAAATGATACCAAATTACGCAAAGATAGCTTCCCCATTAACGAGATGTCTTCGAAAAGATCAAAAAGAAATCAAACCAGAGTTATATGAAAACGCTTTTGAGAAATTGAAACAACTTGTATGTAGTAGCCCCATTTTGCAAATTCCAGATTTCAATCAGGACTTTTTCTTAACAACTGACGCAAGTAATTTCGCCATTGGTGCAGTATTAGCACAGAAGAAAGATGGAAAAGAACTCCCTGTATGTTTTGCATCCAGAACACTTAATAAAGCAGAACAAAATTACTCAACAACGGAAAAGGAATGTTTAGCCATTATTTGGGCTTGCAATCATTTTCGACCCTACTTATACGGTAGAAAATTTTTCATATATTCAGATCACAAACCTTTAGAATATTTAAGAACGTGTAAAACACAGAACGCCAGATTAATTAGATGGAAATTATTGTTAGAAGATTTCGAATATGACATAAAATACATTGAAGGAAAGGCTAATAAAGTCGCCGATCATTTATCCCGTTACCCTATTGAAGAAAGGAAATTAAAAGAACCAGAATTTGATATTTTTCATACAGAAAATTCTCCTAATAACTATTCACAAGAAATCGTAGATTTATTACAAGAAATGGGAATAGAAGAAACCCAAGAAGAAGCTAACAATGAAAACTTAGAAGGAATTAATAATGATGAAAACATAGAAGAAAATAATAATGGTGAACACCAAGAAATAATTCAAGATGATATATCTTCTTTAGCAACGCAGCACTCCACAGAATCCTCCGATAACAGAATCTTAATAGTTGATGATAAATCTAGACCAGTAAATGTTGAGAAAAATCAAATAATAATAAAAAAGGGACACGCGAAAATTCAACGCGAAACAATATTCAATAATAAGCAAAGAACAACAATTGAATTTACTTGGCCTTATCATGAAAAAGATTTTGAAATAGAAGAAAAACTTTTAGAAATCTTAAGACCAAATATAACTTACGGCATATACTGCTCACCCATATCAGATTCTATAGAAAGTGAAAATAATTGGTATAATGCATTATTTAATAAAGTTGCATCACTCATTAGAGAAAAATTTCCCACAAATAGAATTAAAAGATATTATAAACTATTGCCAGATGTAAAGAACACGGAAGACCAGAAATTACTTATCCTTGATTATCATATCGCCAAGACATGCCACAGAGGTATAAATGAAACATATTTAGTTTTGAAAACCAAATTTTATTGGCCCAATATGAAAGATCATATCACAGAAATTATAAACAAATGTGACACATGTGGAAAAGGCAAATACGATAGAAGACCTATAAAACAAAAATTTAAAATTACTCCCACACCTGAGAAACCCTTTACAGATTTAATGATTGATACCTTACACACGAGTAATTATTACATTTATTTAATAGTAGATACTTTTTCCAAAAGAATATTTTCTTATTACGCAACGAGTTATAATGCCATAGAAAGCATGAAAGTATTGAAAAAATATTTAGCATATTTTCCAAAACCCCAAAAAATATCATGTGACAACGGAAGAGAATTCGACAATAACTTGTTTAAAGATTTTCTAAACTACTTAAATATTGAATTACATTATACTACCCCCAATCACCCTAACTCTCTTGGATTGCTTAATCGAGCAAGCTCTTCGTTATTAGAAATTTTAAGACTTATAAACATAGAAAACAAAGATGATAAAGAGGAAGATAAGTTAGAGCAAGCAACGACAGCATATAATAATTCCCTTAATCAAGATCTTAAAATGACCCCTAACGAAATAACTTTCGGTATCACTAATGAAACTTATAATGAATCCCCGGAAATAAAAGAATATCTTGTTCATGAGTACCATCGGAAAATGAAGCAGCTTTTCGAAATAACTAAAAAAGGTATAGAACAAAATAAAGAGAGAAAAATAGGCAAGTTAAATGAAAATAGAGAAGACATAGAAATCCCGGAAGATGTGTATATAAAGAGACAACAGAAAAAGAAAATAGATCCTAAATACGAAAAAGGAAAGTATGTTGATAAAAGATTTCAAAATAGAAATAAAGGTAGAAAGAAAAAACTCCACCCTGATCAAGTCAAACGACCGAAAAAGGTCACTAAGAAAAAGAAATCAAATAATAATAATAATAAACCTAGTACAAGTCAAAAAAACCCAGAAATAACTGATGAAGATATTGAGAATGTCATAAAAGAAATAGAAACGTCTAATGTTACAGGAGTCAGCCAAGATGACTTTGAGTTCGACGACGAATTGTTTCAAGTATCTTCTGATCGCAGCGCTTACGGTTCAGATACAGACCCTGCTAATACAAGATTTATCTGACGGACCAGGAGCATCCATCGTACAAATTAATCCATCTTTTATAATTGAAGATTGGTACACATTTTTACATTATAAGAATCTTACAAATTTAACAAGAGAAATTCAAACCCTTAAGATTAGCATTGACGTATTAACAATTAGTAATGAATATAAAACTTTGCATAATATTATTGAACAAAAATATAACAAGATATTAGAAAAAATTAATCATATTGTAAATATAAATCGGAATAACCGATCAAAAAGAGGTTTAATTAACGGACTAGGCAATGCTATTAGTTGGCTCACCGGCAATATGGACGCCGATGACAAAGAAAAGTATGATAATATTTTAAATAAAATCGAGAGAAATATGTATCACATAGAGCATAATGAAAATGTTAGATTAGGATTAAATAAAGAATTAACATCTAAACTTAATAAAGAAATAATTGTTTTAAATAAATATAAGGATAGTATAGAAAAAATAAATAATTTTACAGATTTAGCTCTTACTAAGTTAATGTATCATGATTTATTAGCCGTATTAGATTTAGTAGAAAATCAATTAAATGATATAGAATTTTCCTTAGAACAATGTAAATTAGGAATTACCCATCCAAGCATATTAACGACTAGAGAACTAGAACAATTAAACATACCGTTCGGAGAACCAATCACAGAAAATGTAGAATTAAACTGGTTACTTAGCTCCACATTTTGTTCCCTATCAGATACAGGATTAATTTATTATTTTATTAAAATCCCTTTGAAATCATTGCCAAAAACAACTTATTATGCTATGTCATATCCAGTTACAAGGAATAATAAAGTCATTACTCTAAAGATTAAAGAACAACTAATCATTAGATTTAAAAATTCGTTTTACAATGGAAATTGTATTAAATTCAATAATCATCATTACTGTAAAGACATGATAGAGATTAAGGACAAATGTATTTTAGAATTATGTAAGAATATAGAATTAAATGATTGTAAAGCTGTAGAAATAAGAACAAACCCTATAATCAGACTTATACCCACATTACACCAATATTTAACCTTTAATATTAGCAATGTAACAACTAGTGTAACAAACACACAAATGTATCATCTACCATCTACTAGCCTCCTTAATCTTAATGAAAATGAGAAATTTGTAAATATAAATGTACCACTTTCTTATGTTGACAATGTAAATATTCCTTTTATTTCCTATCATTCTGTTAATAATAAAACTATTGTATCAACAAATTTTACTTTTGAGGAATTACAACAAATAGACTTAAGTAATATAGAAATAGAAGAATTAGAACCTTATGATATAACTGTATCCCAATTTATTTCTTATATATTTTATGTAATATGTTTATATCTTTTATGCTATAATCTTTATCGTCAGTATTGTAAACTGGAATTACTGTGTTCTAATCCTTCAAATGATAATCCAAGTACCCATCCTCAACCACCTGAATGTTTTGATGGCAGAGCCAGAGCTTGGTTTCAATATTTACAGAATAGACAAACCGTCCCAAATCCTTAAATTTAGAGTTCAGTGGGCTTCACTCTCATAAGGACGGAGGAGTCACGCCACCATGAGGCCATAGTGCACCTGCAGATCACACCATATTCCTTGAATCTTATTCAGCAGTCCTATTAACCTTTATATACCCTGTCCCTTCTCCCAGGGATCACTCACTCTCTTCAAGTCCTCGCAGTAATTACGGTACGTAATCTATGTCAGATCTAGTATAGCCATATTGTTATTATCAAGATTGTCATTATTGTCTTTTAAAGTGTTATTATCGATATTTTGTAACTTTTGAATAAATAAAATATTTTTTTTACAATAACGAGCACGAACACCAAAATTTATTACTAAAGGGAAGCATCTGACACTTTATGAGTTGTCTGAAAGACTCTTCTATACGAACATTCCAGCTGGAAACTTGGTTAGTAGTTGTAGCATGTGGGTCCTCCGATACTTCTAGTTCTGCGTGTTTGTCAAGTCGTGGTCCGCCCCGCATTCCAAACTTTACGATCGATATGAAATTTGAGAAATATTCTTATTTCGAAAAAATGGCGGAAACATATATGTTTCATGTGAGTAATAAAGTATTCGTATTTTAGAAATAATTAATGATAATAAAAAAATTGTCGATGTTCATTTAAATGGTCAATTCAATTTGATATAATTGAATACCTATGGAAGATTCAATGGTTTGTTTCACTAAAGTACTAATAATTTTTAGCTTGGCTAATGTGACGTGTATGGTTTAATTGTTTTACAAAGAATGGAGAAATATCATAAAAAATATATTAACGTAAAAAATATATTAAAACACAGCATATTATATTAACTTGAATTTTATACCAAGTATGTTTCCTTCCAAACGTCCGACTTTTTTTTATCAACTTATGGTAGGATATTTCGTTTCCAATATCCTAGGGCGTATTTTTTGTATTCAATATTTCAATGGCTTTTGACCGAGTCTGGCATCCGGGACTGCTTTACAAACTCCGAAAATTCCTCCCTCCAACATACTTCCTCATCATCCAGTCCTATCTCACTGACAGATCTTTCAAAATAAATCACAATAGTTCCTATTCATCCCTTTTTGTTCAGTCCGCTGGCGTCCCACAAGGCAGTATCCTCGGACCCATTCTCTTCACCGTCTATACACCTGACATTCCAACCAATCCTAACACTTTCCTCTCCACGTATGCTGATGACACTTGTGTGTTATCAGTCAATGACGATCCAACTATTGCCTCTCAAAACCTACAATCCCACATAAGAGACCTCCAGATATGGTGTCAGAATTGGAGAATGAAAATAAATTCAGACAAATCCCACCAAATTACCTTTACCATCCGTCGTAAACCAATGACATCCTGTCCTACTGTATCCTTTAATAATATTTCGCTTGTCCCGGCTGAACAGATCCGCTACCTAGGTCTCCTCCTTGACAAACGTCTCACATGGAATCCGCACACAAGACTGAAACGACAAGAAACTGCTCGCCGATTTCGATTACTTCAACACTTACTTGACAAACGCTCTAACCTCCCACTTAACTACAAAAGACTCCTCTACACGACTATCATCAGGCCTATATGGACTTACGGAGTTGAGCTTTGGGGCTCGACTAAACCATCGAATCTTCCCGTATCCAATCCTTACAATCCAAAATCCTTCGTAAAATCCTCAACGCTCCTTACTTTGTCACAAATAAAATCATCCATAAAGACCTAAATGTTCCATATGTTACTGATTTGGTCCGAACTAGATATCAATCCTTCTATGACAAACTCCATTCCCACCCCAACCCACTAGTTTCAAATCTTGCTCCCTCTTCGATTCCTGATAATCCTCCGAGGCGTCTGAAAAGAAGATAGTCTCGACACCTTCTTGTTTAAAATAGTTACTGGAGTGCTTCCATTGGGTTGCTCCTCTACAAGTCTGTCTCATGTGATTTTTCTTTTAGCATATTTACTTGTTATAATATAAATTACAGTTGTAAATTTCAATAAATAAATATTACAAAAAAAAAAAAAAAAAAAAAATTCAATTGTACACTTTATTAAATGCGCAACCAATAAATTTGAGGTGTGAAAGGATTTTATTTTTCTTGGTCAGTCACAAAAAGTCGTTCTTGAAAATAGTAATAAAAGTAATATTGGGAAACAAATTATTTGTTGTGAAACAAAAAAATAGATTCTAAATTTCTTTTTAAAATCTACTATAATAATTATAAAGGTTTAGCGAACCCAAAAGTTCGATGCCAATACGACCTAATGTTCCCTGATTCGTCTAATGATCACCGTCCAATCATAAGCCCTCGAGATTAGACATAACACAATCCTCCTGCCAACGCACACTGGTGCAAAATCGAAAAATCCTGGACAAAATTAGTTAACCATCTACTTATGTGTTTTTATCTACTAAAGACGAATAAATACTTATTAAATTCTACGGAGCTCCTGTAAAGAATGGATGGATCGTTTATCGAGGTAACTTAGTGATTTTTCGAGTGTTCTGAAGACATCGACGTATTAATATGCTGGATATAATAAAAATTGCGTTTAAGGATACCATGAAATATATTGTAACCACGAACTTTTTAAAAACATATTTATTATTTAAAAAATATACAAAAAATACACAAAAAGGAGAAAAAAAATACAAAAAAAAAACAATTTAAAAGGTCAGATAGTTTGATATTCAGCCTCCAATATGTTTACAAAATGAAATATAAATATAAAACAAAATAAAATTTCTAGTTTTTGAAAGGATTTTTTTATTTTTCCCCAATAAGCGACGCCTCGATAACCTCTAGAACGCCTACCAGTCGGTTCAGTGCATATTAAGTTTTAAGGAATTGATTTTTCACTAAGCTTAACAACTTTACAATTGACACGGCCATTTGATTAGCTCGGTATTTCCGGGTTCTATAACCTTCTGAATTCCCAGTCGCCTTATCTCTCTAATGGTTAAATATTTTACTTAGTACCTTATTATTTTAAGCTTTAAGACGTTCATTCATAAAAACAAGTGACCACGTTTCACATCCGAACAGAACCGTCGCACAGTGGTACCAAACGTATTTTTCCGGAACAAATGTCTGCACTGGTCGTTCTATTTAAGATATATCTGCCATTTTAACATAATTTTGTTTTTTATTGAATTCACTTTCAATGGTATGATTGGCATATTTTTGGCGCATTTTCATATCATGAAAATATATAGGTTTTGTCGATCATTTCACAGAAATGTATCTGTAACTAATTAGTTTTATGTACATCTTTATATATCTATATTTCCTGCATTTAACTTCGATGTTAAATGATTGATAAAAAATGTTGAAAAAATCAAAATTATTTTAAATATCTCAATATTTGCCCAACATAACGAAGTGCAAATTGTTTCAAAAATTTTAGTTTTGTTTATAGCTTTTACGAACAGAATATGAAAACCGTAAATTGATTCCCACGCTTTTGAGAACGCATTGTTGGCTATAGAAATTTCTTTGATGGAAAAAACAGAAAAAAATTGACATTAAATTATTTTGAAGTCTTATAATTTTTCCAAATGATGAACCATAATGAAGTACTGCCCCGAAGCGAGATACAGTCATAAATGTGTTTTTGTAAGGTATTTTTGTTATTTATTTCTATTAACAAAGGAGTGGTTAATATTTAATGTTCCACACTCCTTCTGAGTCACCAGATATAAATATAATTGAAAGTTTATGGCACACCCTTGAACGAAATTTTAGAATACACCATATCACTAGTGGACAACACCTTAAACAATTTCTTGTTCTATAATGGGAACAAATAAACCTAGATTTAATGAAAAACCTAGTACATTCAATTCCTAGACGTCTATAAGCAGTTATTGACGCAAGTGGCCTATTTGCAAAATATTAAAACTATTAAAATTTGGTTTTTTTCCAAGCACTTTTATTGTTTTAATTATGAAAGTGTTTGTATTTTTTAAAAAGTTTTTTTCAGTTTTTAATAAATGTACTTTTCATTCTTGCAAAAGAAAGCGAAGTTTTTTGCTTCCTTGAACTAATGTATTCATAAAAACGTGTTGTACAAATACTTTTTTCCATCACTGTATATATTTAAAAAAAATGTTTATCACTGTGAATATGAATATTTGAACGCCATTAATCCCATAAAATATATAACTTAACTAATTGTGGGTTTATAATAATTTTGAGAAAATACTGAATCATGCACCCTCCTGAAGTTTGGTTTTCCTGAAAAATTCACAAAATAAAAATCTTTTATAACAGTATATTTCCCATATAATATATATCTGCTATTAAGCTGAAGGAAATTTGATCGTAAAGACATAATCTGAACCATCCATTGCCAGTATATTGTATTTTTTTTTTTCAGTGGAATAAATCCAGTTTCACTACCCTCTTGTGTTAAACATTTTATAACCGTAGCATTTTTATTGGTAGTTGATGGCTACTTGGGTATATCCTTTATATCACCTATCTGGTTTACTATCGATCTCCTTTTAGAATTCTTTTTATCAGAAGGTTTATTTTTATACCGACGGGCACTCTCTTCCCTTGAATTATTTATTATTATAAGATTCTGTGCAATGGAAGAATTTTACGATATAATTATATTTGATTTACCTCTTTTTTTTTGTTTATTGCTCAAGCAAGTATTATTATATTAATAAATGTGGAATTATAAAAACATAGTTTAAATGGTACCGTAGATTAATGTATTTTTAGGTAATCCACAAAAATTGTTAACACTTTAAGATACTTATCTTACAGCTTGCTTATTAATTGATTTTAAAAAAATAATATATATATATATATATATATATATATATATATATATATTATTAAAATTCACAAATATATGAGAGTTAAGGTGTAGTAATGGTATGTTACAAGGATAAGCGGGACTTAGTGACAGGTTTGCGGAGATTTTTATTTTTTTTTAAATGTATACTTTAATTCATTAAAAAATATCAGGTTATGATTTAAATTCTGAATTTGAAATAGATTTTTATAATATTTTATTATCTGTCAGTTCAGCGGAGTATATAAGCCATAAGTAGTAAACTTTTAGTGTTAGTGAGTTTTAGTATTTTTTTTATCTTAGTGTTTTGTTACTTTTCCTTAGCATTATTTACATTTATAATAAAATTAACGTGATTATGAAACTTTTTGGTTCGAATTAGATTGAACTCGATCTTGGTGATATTGATGTATCAGGGCATACTTTTGAACACGTAGAGAAATTCAAGTATTTAGGTTCAATTATAACTAGAAAAAATGAAATCCAGGAAGAAATAATGTCCCGGTTAAAGATGGGAAATGCGTGTTATTATTCAGTTGCTAAGTTACTTAGTTCGCGGCTTCTATCTAAAAACTTATAGGTTAGAATTACTTAATAATAAAACTATTATTCTTCCAACGGTTCTTTACGGATGTGAAACGTGGCCGCTTACTTTGAAGGATGAACAACGGCTTAAGGTTTTCGAAAATAAGGTATTGCGTAAAATATTTGGTCCGAAGAGAGATGAGGCCACTGGGGAGTTTAGAAGGTCGCACAACGCGGAATTGCGGAACTTGTATCCTGTGAATATAATTGAGCTCATTGCATCGCGGAGGCTCAAATGGGCGAGTAAAGTTGTCGGGCTCGATGACGAGCGGATTCCGAGAAAGTTGGTATTTGCTGATCCGACTGGCAGGCGTCCGAAAGGTAGGCCGAAGAGTAGATGGGAGGAATGCATTAAGGCTGATCTCGGGAGCTTGGGCTTGAATGGTGAACATTGGACGAGTCTGTGTAGGCGGGATTTGGTGGTATCGGCATCGAACCTTCGGGTTCGCTGAGCCTATTATTATTATTATGAAACTTTTTACTTCCTAACTTTCAACCCAAATTAATTTTATTGTTGAATGAGTCCAATAATCAAGTCCCGCATAATGGCTTAGCTTAAATACGAAGATTTGATTATGTGGTATATATTGATATATACCATATATCAATATATACCATTGATATATACATAATTAATCAAAAGGACTAATTTTACTATTAAGAAGGATATGCCCGATTTACATATTTTAAGGACTGTTTTAATTTTCTTATGTTATGTTAAAGTTGTCATTCTCGTTGAAAGGATTCTTAACAATTGACATATATTGTACCTACAATACTGATCAAAACGAAAGAGAACCTCCATCTTTGACTCGATTCTCCTTTTACAGGGATACAAATCGAAATAATTCACTGGTATCCAGGATTACTATACTAAAAAGGACACTTTTTTAATATAGAAGCTCTCTTCCCAATGCACGAATCGGTCCGAAATAGCATAAATCTAACTGTCTTTAGAAGGGAGGGAGGGTAGGTTACACACGAAAAGGACTAGTTTTACTATTTCGTATGATATGCCCGATTTTAATATTTTAAGGATAATTTAAAAATCATCTTAATAATTTCAGTAATATCTCAAATTTATTAATTCAAATTATTTACCTTGACCCAGGACGATAAATCATTTAGTGGCATGATAACTATTTAAAATTATTTATCTCATCTTAAAGATTCTGTAATTTAAAATTTAGCGACTGCTAGCTAATGCGAATCGATTTAGATCAACAAACATTTATTCATATTTACTATTCATACATTATAGTTAGCAACAATTTTGCTGATGCTCCTTTTATCATAATGATTCCTTTATTAGCCCTTGTTGTTGATCCTAATAGTCACGGAAAGTGGCAATAAGAAAAGAAAAATCATCTTCGTTTCTCGTAAGGGTAGATGAAGAATAAATTATTTGAACTCATCAAATGGATTGCTGCATCGTGAATAATTCCATTATAGAAAGAAGCAATCATGTAAACTTTATATCATTAAACCGATACTCTCAAGAATTGATATGTTTTTATATAATTTTTTTTTTAATTTTAGGTCTAACTTATAATTTTAAATTTCAAATTATACTGTAAAAACCGTTGATCTGATATAACTCTCATCGTAACTGAACTCATGTTCCTTCGAGAATAATTTCGCGATACAGTTTTATAGTTTTTTTTGCCTGTAGTGTATTAAGCGCTTTTAATAGTTTCATAAAATGTCAGGTTTTAAATATTTTAGCAAAAATATGTCTTGAAATTTATTTTAAATCAGCACATCATTCAAAAAAATTAATTCTTTCATCACTCATAGAGATTATATTTTAAAAATCATTTAAATATTTCGAATTTAATTAGTTATTTCTATTTGCGTTTATATTTTAACGGCTCCTATAATATGTCAGGTTTTAAATATTTCTGAAACATTATCTCTTAAAAATCATTTTTAACTAGTACATATACTTGGAAATTCACCTGTTTCGTCACGCATCAGGGTTATAAATGCGTGATCATTTAAATATTTCGAATTTTTTTTTTCTGTTTGTATTTCAACTGTATAAATGTGAGGTTTAAAATATTTCTGAAACAATATCTCTTAAAATTCATTTTTAAGGAGTACATCAACCGAAAAATTCACCTGTTCTGTCACTCTTGGGGATTAAATATTCGGAATAATTTAAATATTTTTAATTTAATCTGTTATTTCAATTCGAGTTCTGGTTTTAACCTTAACTATAATCTGTCAGGTTTTAAATGTTTTTGTAACAATATTTCTAAAAATATTTTAAACAATATATCATCCGGAAAACTCACCTCTTTTGTCACTCATCGAGTTAATATATGCGGAATTATTAAAACTTTTTATTAATTTTTTTTCTCTCGAAAATTTAATCAGTGCTTGCACTAAATCAATCACTAGATGTTGGCAATATTTCAGTGGGATATAGATTAATCACATTTGTGTTCCACCTTCCGTGCTTTGCCCTTCAGCATAATTTATCACCGACCCCGTTTTAAAATTTTTGACTGAACGCTTGTAGCCATTATTCCCTTCGTGTCTGTGATTCCGATTTTAAGGATTAATGTTGAGCTTAGATTTACTGAAATGACAATTTCTGATTATGATAACTTCCTTAACACGCCAATAAATTCAAACATTAACTAGGAAATTTGAAAAATATATTGATTGAAACATGTGCTAATATTTGTTAAAAAATAAATTAGCTTTGTTAATTTATTGATATATCACTTTTATAAAAAAAACGCTGTATATTTATATTAAACTGCAATTGATGATATATACCATTTATTAGATATCATGGAGAAATTTAAGATATAAAAATAATCTCAAAAATTAATGGATCCAGAATAATACATAGCATAAATGCCGAAGAAGGACAGCTGTCCGATGTGCTGTAATATTATTCTATATGAAATCATCCAAAAATAAATGATTTTCAATCAGTGTGTTTTTTAAAACATTTAAAATTTAATCTACATTTTATACAAAAATAGGAGTAGAAGAATCCAGAAAAAAAGAATCATACCATAGCCAGCAGTACGGTCACACGAAGTCGTACTGTGACCATCTCTCATGTTGTGTGAGATGTGGTCTTAGCCACGACTGCAACTTGTACGAAGGCAAGGGAAACACAAGCGACATGCCCCAACTGCCAGGGAGGATATCAAGCCAACTATCGTGGGTGCTGATGGACTTAAGGATTCAACGAACTTTACGAACAGACCTCATCCTCTGTCTCAGGAGGACCTCATAAAATAGCCAGAATTTAAATATTTTATTGTACATTTATATTATTCTTAGGGGACTAGATGTCCCAGAATAAAATTTCTTTTCATTTCATTTCATTTCCTCCACTACTAAATTTCGAGTAATTTCCAGATCTTCGTCAGAACACATCAATTCAGTCACCATCTCGGAATAATGCTACACAGAGTTGCAAGTTCAGTAGCTGAGAACTCCGATTCGACAACAAGGACCAACACCAATATTGGGACCACCAATGCAGCTACGGGAATCATCAGCCCTCCAGATGGGTCCAAATTAAGCTTTTCCGCCTCCCTACAAGGAAACGGTGAAAATTCATCTCAAATCTCGCAAATAATTAGAGGATTGAATAATCTTATTCAGCCCCTTTTGAGCTTTCTCCAAGAGCTCGCTCATTTCACTCAAGCTTTGAACTCTCCAAATGGACCCTGTTCAAATAGCGACAGGCTTATTAACAATCTGGCACAACACAATATACTTCAATTATTTAAAATATGCTGGAAAACATACATAAAAACCTTACGAAAAGACATGCTGGTTACTGTCCTTCCTTATGCCTGACATGTTATTATATTGTTTATTATTTTATCCTATTTGCTGGTTGTCACAATACTGCTGACTGGTGCAAATCAATAAAGTAATTGAAAAAAAATATTAATAAATATTTTTATCTTTAATTAAAAAGTAGTTCTTGAAACTTACAATTTTGAAGTTATAAATTTAGCGACTACATTCGAACCAATCTAGATATTAAAAAAAAAAATATATATATATATATATATATATATATATATATATTCCATTGCTATGACTTATAAATTGTTAATAGTTTAATAATGAACTGATAAGAAGGATTTTATTCTTAACATTTGATCCCATCATGGTCTTAGAAATATTTACGGGACTAAATTGTATGTTCACAATGTCACTAGAAGCCACTAGCTAAAAATATTTAAATTAATATTTACTGGTTAATCTGTATATCCCGTCGAATTTGTTTTGAAAAAAAAAAAAAATGTTTTCCCTGACTTGTTGGTTGGTTGGTTTTTTAAAATTTTAATGGCAAAAAACATCAGTGCCAGACATATTCATTTTATAGAAGGTTAATTTAAGATAAAAGGTATTAGTTGGAACATTAAAAGATATATTCATTAAAATATATTATAATATATGTAAAAAAAAGAATAATAAAAATAAGTAAATAAATAATTTAAAAAAAAGAAAAAAAAAATTATATATATATATATATATATATATATATATATATATATATATATATATATATATATATATATAAATAAATATATTAAGAATAATTTTTAATTTTAGTTTTTTTAAAATTTATTTTAAATTTAAATTCATTATTAAAATCAATTAAGTCAAAATGGAAACAATAGTAGTTCAAATCTGCTTGTAAAAATCCATTTGAGAGAGAAGACACATTAATTCATCAATCCTTTTCTCATTGTTTCCCAAAACATCTGCGACGTTGCTTGGTATTATATTTTTGTTCAGCTACCTGGTGTAGAAGGAACATTCTTCAAAAATGTGAGCTATGGTCAACGTTCCCCTACAATGCTTGCATCTTGGGGGCAATTCTTTTGATATTATGTGTCCATGCGTTAGCCGTGTGTGTCCGATTCTCAGGCGGGCCAGGACCACCTCCTCTCTACGGTCTGTGCGACTTGAGGTTTTCCAAGGTTTTACCTCTTTCTTAATCGCTTTGAGCTTACTAGGATAGCTGTTGTTCCAAGTTTCTTCCCATTTCTTAAATACATTTTCTATTAGTGGACGTGCTAGCTCTGATGGTGTCAGTAGTGCCCTACCACGACCTGGGAGTGTAAGGGCTTCTTTGGCAGCCTTATCTGCCATTTCGTTTCCCATTATCCCCATATGGCCTGGTATCCACACATAATGGATTCTTTTTCCTTCTTCAGCGATTAATTTGGTTAATTCCAGGATTCTTAAAATTCCTGGATGGTTGGAATACATATTCTCTAGTGCTTTTAGAACGCTTAATGAGTCTGAGGCTATGGCGACATTCTCTATAGAGAGTGTTCTGGAATAATCTAGAGCCATTGCGATCGCATTCACTTCAGCTGTGTAGACGGAGCAAAACTGATGTAGCTTCGTCTTGTAGGTGCAATCTAATGTGACAAAAGCTGAGCCTGTGGCTGAGTCCGACTTTGAACCATCTGTGAAAATTAATTTGTGGCTAGGAAGTGTTACTTAACTACTAACTTACAGGCTAGGCAGTACTACTTAACTTGTTTACTACTGACTTGTGCTAATAATTTTAATTTATCTCTAATAGAAAAAAAAAAGATCCCTTCGGATTTCCTTGTACATATTTTTTTTTTTTAAACCAAAAGTCAGGTGTAGCATAAAAATGAAGAATTTTCTTAGACAGAAGGTGTACCCAATGATAAGATTGTTCTCATCAAACGAACAAATGGATAATTCGACAGTCTCCAGTGGAGAGGGTTGGGGGGGGGAGGGGAGGGGTGAAACAGCTGTCAAACAGTTTGCTGGAATATCTTCCTCTTGTCTGGAAGCATTAAATTTTAATGCTCTCTTTTACCGGGAAAGTTTCTGACAATCTCAGTTCGTAATTTCTCTCCGAAGAATTTAATAATTGACAACTTTCGTCCCGAAAATTATCGATTCTATAGGATCGAATTAGAAACTTATTATTTGTTGTTTCAATTAATTATTGTCGGGGATTTTATTAATATGCATTATTTAAAATTATTCAGTAAAGGACATACATAATTATTATTAAACGAAAATTTAAACTTTCTGGATTAAAGGTTAGATAATGTTTCCTAAAGTTATATATTGATGAGAATCGTTGTTTTAGTAGCAATTCCTTAGAAAATGTTCATATGAATTCTTTGTCTCAGACGGTTTAAATGGACTATTAGCTTCATTTTATGTGCATGTAGTTGATCCTGAATGGTATGAAATTAGAATGTTATTATTTGTTTTGGTTAATTATGGTATGCAATGATTAATATTGTAGTAGCAATGGTTAATTATGTTTTATAGTCATAATTGAATTTGAATTTACTCGTATGTTAATTGTGATTGATCATATCTACTATTAAAAATGTTAAACAATCAAAGCCTGGTAGTTGCCTATGAAGATTTATATTTCATGTGGTTTGAAGGAATTTTTACTACAAATGAAAAACCCCTTTATATTACACCTTCATTATCTCTGCAACCATTTATTCTAGCTATAACATTTATAGTTACTGGAAGGAATTAGTCCGGGTGACGGTCATTAAATGAAACAACTAAATAGTTTCAACTATTTATTGTTTGCCAACGTTTCGACCCCCTTTGTGGGTCATCATCAGGGCTAAAAAGATACAAAAGTATATAATTTCAATGAAATTGCATACAATATTATATAACCTATTTAGCTAGAGAACGTCGGTATTAAAATATAACAGAAGAACTGTATATGTAAAAAAAACTTAATTAAAATACAATGACCATAGTACAATAATGAAAGTGTTATACAGAAAAAATAAAAATGTTCACTAAACAAAATTTACACAGGTATCAATAATTTACATGAAATATGAAATATAAAAATATGAAGTAGAGTGGAGATACGTACCTCATGGTGGGAGAATGGAAACTAGGTACTGTTTGGTAGATGGGGGGTAGGTAGGATGGAAAATGCGTAGGAAAAAAGGTAGAATGGAAAGTACGTACCGATTTATGGACAGGGTCTGACAACAATGACTAAAATTCTTAATACTAGCCATACAAAGAATCAATGAAATTTAACTTATGATTATAATAATGATTCAGTATAAAAAAAATTCTAATTTAATTCTTGAAATATCACCTATAGAATAGTAAGAACAGTGATGGAAGATGTATATGGAGAAAAACTGACTGTACCTCCCAACTTAATTATCCCTAATTCTGTTAAAGGTATCCAAAGATAACAAGGTGGAAAAAATAAAAAGTAAAATAATAATGGAACATTGTAAAATACACTAAACATTTATATGATAATTTTTAAAGATATTTTAAATTACTAAAATTTTGCATAGAATAATGTTTTCGATAAAGATAATAATTTCTGAGATATTCACAAAAAAATAAAAATAAATTACTTTTTTTCTGATTCTCCCCATTCTCCCTTCAAAACCTGACCCGGAAAACTGGGTTTTTTACCACTCAATAAAGGTAGGGTTTGGAACATTTTCTGGCAGGTTTCAGATTTTTTTTTTTTTTAAATATTCGGGTTTTTCCTGTTTTTTTTTTTTTTACCTAATTTTACTGTATTATCAAGGTTTTACAAGGTTATTTGATGTTAATAAAAGATTTCCTCTTAACCAATTGAAGAGTCAGATTCCCATCGCTAAACAAGACGTGCTTTAGCAGAAGCTGCAATGTTGGGTTCAATTTGAAAACCAGTTACCCTAACTTTACTTTGGCTATTTATTTACTAAGGATAATTCATGAACTAATCAAATGAAGGCAGAAAGCCGTTTGCAATGACTGGTATCAAGTGATCTTGTTACAAGGTGGGCAAAATTCCGCCGTGTTCCGATCGGGACAAGCTAACTCAATTACCCGACAGGGACCGGCTTCAAAAGACTAGGCGCCTTGCCAGTTAAACAGTTATCCTCCAGTTTGTAATATTGTTTATCAATTAGCGACAATTGTGGAAATTAGCCGAGGGCTTCTTGTGTGCTCTTAGGCTCCAAGCCTTTGATCTTTAATGTGCTAAAGCTAGGGTCTTATTCAAGGGATGGCTCTGAGCTAAGAGCTCTCTTTGAAGGAATGCAAGTCTGGTTTCCCGCCACTCAGCAAGTAATGGATTAGGAATTTTTAAATATTGTACGTGATATTTGACATGACATGACTGGACATTATTTTTTGTCTTTACAATTATGTTTGGAATTTAAAATTTTGCAGGGATTCAGAAACAATTTGTATTGAGTAATATTACAATCTGTCCTAATGAGGACATTTTGAATAGTGATCAAGTACAACATTCATCCTACATTTACTCAATTTATACAAAACAATAAATTATCAAATAATAATTCAGTATACATATATACAATAAAGAAGGAATTTAAACTTAAATTAAATTAAAAATAGTTGATTATAGCAATACGAGGAATTTTTTTTTTGTTGTTTCACGTATGTATTGAATAAAGTAGGGATTAACCAGATAAGAGTGCCCCCAATGCCCTCAAGTAGTACCGTTCGAACCAGGTAGCTGCTAGTATTTATTTTTGAATTGGCGCCTATTACCAATTTCTTGATGAGGACTTCATTTCGTTGCCTTCCTGAAGATCACCGTCCTTCCGTAGAGTGAGTCAAATACCCATCGGATAATTATAATTGATATTTTTTTTCCCCTCATTATATTTATTCTTTTTTGTTTTTGTTTTTTTATATACTTACTTATATTACTAACCCACATACCTATCTTTTTATTTATTTCGCACAGTTTGTTTTAATGGAAGAGTTTTAATTTTTTTTATATATACATCAGATGATTTTTATTTTAGTTGGAAATTTTCCTCGTTTTAAGGATTAAACTTCTATTTTTTTTTTAAATTTTTAATTTGATTTTTAATTTAATATTACCTCTTCATTTTCAATTCTAAGTGCTCGAATACCAGCTCTATTTGACACGGGATCGAGTTTATGTAAGCCCATCTTTTTCTGTTATAACGTCGCTCATCCCGACATATTAAATAGATAATCTTTTAACATAAAGTGGTAATCTTTCATAAAGCCTTTGGCCAATATTCCAATTGGAGTACATAGCTTTTCAGTAATTTATTCTTACAAACCTTTTTGTATGATTATATATTAACGAAAAAAAAAGAAAGTTTTTTGTTCGGCTTTAGCGTTATCTTTCCAATCCAAAATCCTTAACGCTCCTTAGTTTGAAAACCCCATATTGCCCATCGCTCCCGCCATCTTCTTCCACTATCCACCCGTAAGCTCCTTGTATCCTCACTTATTTTCCCCTACTTTGACTACTGCTGCGGGGTATATGGTGGCCTTTTGACTGTGCTCGAGGACAGGCTAAAGCGAATTATGAATACATTTTTAAGATTTGTCCTTGTCACACCGAAGAGGTCTCATGTGACCCATTTATACAGTGAGTTAAAGTGGCTCCTTCCCTCAGACAATATTTCCTTGGATCATTCCTTTACCAAACCATCAACTCCCAGCTACCTCCCTATATCCACAAACTTCTGAAATTGCAATCGTCAGTCCGCTCCCTCCAAACAAGTTTTGAACATTCCTTTCTTGTCCGCTCTACTACTCTCTGGAATTCCCTACCTACTCATATCCGCCATGCTTCCTCCCTACCATCATTCAAGTCCCAGCTGTTCGAGTACCTATTGTCATCTCAAACAGACGCTCCACAAGCATGATATTTTAAATCAAATATCTATTCAAAAAGAAAATTTATTATTTATTGTTCATGTTTCTATATCGATCAATTATTATGAATCAGTTTCAATGTTAAGTTTTGTTCAACATATCAGAAGTTATTCATTTATTTTACTCTTTTAGTTATTATACTCTTTTGTTTTATTGTATCCTACTTTTATTCTTAAAGCTTTGTAAATAAGAATTAATTATAATCCTTTGGTCTTGTGGCCAGACACATTGTATATATTAATTGTAGATATCATATTGTTCTTAAGGGACCCAGTCCCAGCCAGCTATTCTACTTTGACACAATTTTTTTACAACATAAATCTTTTTTTGTATAGAATACATCTGCTCAATTTTAAAACATTGATTGGAAATCCATTACAATGCTCTTCTTATTGGCTAAAATTTATTTTGTACACCAATTGTTTTTATTGTTGTTAAAAATTAAAAAAAAACCTAACCAAGAAAAGAAAAAAAAAATAGAAAAAAGATTTGTCACGAATAAACTCATCCATAAAGACTCAG
This sequence comes from Piezodorus guildinii, assembly GCA_023052935.1. Classification (NCBI taxonomy): domain Eukaryota; kingdom Metazoa; phylum Arthropoda; class Insecta; order Hemiptera; family Pentatomidae; genus Piezodorus; species Piezodorus guildinii. Next base: position 100,928,152 of record CM041297.1, read on the forward strand.
ATAGGATTACATTGAAATATATAAAAACGCTACGAACTACCCAATTGAATACGTCTTTTAAGTAGGATCTAACTTCATAAGTAAGCCTTATGGTAAATTTATTAGGTATAACTTCAGAATAATAATAGTAATTAAAGGGTTAAGGAAGAGAGGTTCGAAACATTAGACTAGAATCGGAGTTGAGGGATGAATGCAGACTAGATAAGATATAAGGCCGGGAGAGAACGTGCTTGGACTGTTACACAACCCCTCTTCCCAGGTACCTACAGATTTGACGGGACTCCTTCCTCTATCACTACCGCTCTGCATTTATTATGCCTCTTCTCTACCGCTTAACTGATGGTGTCTATCAGGGCTCCATGCTCCAATCTTATTATATATGTATTTATCCGCCTCTCTCTAATATCCTAGCTGTATTAATTTACATTGTTAGTCTGATAGTAGATTCAACATTTTAATGATGGCTTATAAACGCTGCTGCAGAATTGTTGAGTATTATATTGCAATAGTTTAATTTTATAGTTAGTGTATGAAACTAAAACAGTTTTATCTCCGAACGTAAAGAAGCCATTAACAGATTAATATAATCGTCAGAAAAATATTATTGTTACGCTTTTTACTTTCACTTACTATATATAGTAAGGAAAGTATTGCGATCGTGAAAATTTTCGAATTCCAGTTTTCAACGGAAATACACGTTTTAGGGTCCCCTGAGTCCAAAAAACCAAGTCCCGCAAAAAGGTCTGCGTGTGTGTGTGGTAACTCCCGGGCGAAAACGGTAAGTCCTATGAAACTGAAATTTCATATTTAAGACAACTATACGCCCGAGACGTAACAACACTTTTTTCATCAAAATGAGCTTACCAGAAGCAAGAAATGCAGCTTATACTATGCATTATGCACCTTTTTTCGATTTTCTCGAAAACGGTTCTGACGATTTTGATTAAAATCGCTATATCGATGTAAAATTTAACGAGCTTTAATATCAAGTAGGTTTTATTTGGAGAAAAATGGTCTGACAGGGCTTAAATACCGATATTTTAAATTTTCTTCCCCTAAAGTACCTTTAATTTTGTAGATTCAATAAAAATAACTAGATTATCTTGTTAACGCTGATGAAAAACAGGTAAATATATAAATTGAATGAATTCGATACCCAACTAAAGGAGAAAACAGAAAATATATTTTTTTTAACGCAATTTTTCGTTTTTGAACATAAGAGCAGTAATATACATTTTATGATATACCGTTGGAAAGCTAAAGATTTTAGAAAAAATATCTCATACACAAGCTTTTAAAAGTTAATAGAGAGCGATGAAATGAACATAAAACTAACTGATTATTTTAGATAATAATATAATAGATTTTTTAATGAAACACATGTTTCTATATAAATTTAATTAAATTAATTCTTTAATAGTTTCACGTATTTTTATCTCTAACCTTATTTGAAAATTTTTTCATTGATTTTAAAAATGGGGGTAAATGAAAGTCGTGTGTTGCCCGCATCAGATTTTTCTGAATACTTTTATTGTTGTCCATTTATTGATTTTTGTATGGACGAGCGGTGTGGCATTGGACCATTGATTTTTAGGTTTTGAATTCGAACTCAGTGTGGTAGGATAATTCTTATTTAATTTAATTTAATTTATTCCGTTATTTTAATATTGGGATGAACCTAGGATAGCACGAGTCTTCTGTGTTTATCCAGCCTCTATAAAGTGGTTACCTAAAAATTCTGGTGGCTGAGTGTGATCTCGGCCTATCCACTATATATAACAGTACGAATTCTTATTAGTACTGAAATCAAGACTCTTCATGTGTTTTAAGATTTGTTGAATTATTTATTTTATTTACAACTGACATTTTACCATATGACACGCCTTACCGGAGTATCCATTTTCCAATTTGCTATAAATATTTTCGGGAATTATGTAGTCTCGTAAATAAAAAAATGGGATGCATTATTTCTTAAAGATGTAGCACTCATTTCTCCAGAATTAGGCAGGTTTAATAAAATAATAAATAGAGCAGTGGCTACCTAATAATTGGGCAAAACGCCGATTGGATAAGGCAAGCCTAATCACCTTGCGCTGCCGTTTCCCTATAAAGTATATCACGATAATATGATTCTAAATGGTATCAGTATTTTTTTATAAACTGGAAAATAAGATAAGAAATATGTGAATGTGTTAGCATGTGCGTTAGTTATATTTATGGTAAATAAATATTTATAATTTTATTTGATACTACCCCCATCACATTCAATGGTTGTCCATGAAGGTGACGGGTGTGAATAAAAACATTGACGTAATATGTAGAATGAATCTACTCAAAGGCTTATCCACTTCAATTTAGACGATTTACGTTACCGTTTATATAATGCGTATTATATTACAAACCCTTATTCGATGTGAAAATTCTTTTTATTGAAATTTAACTAAAAATTAAACTGTATTAATTGTGATATATAATTAATTATTTTCGGTTTATATTCGCTCTGATAAAGTAATAATGAAGCAATTTAGTGATCATCTATATTATACTCCAGTATCTTCGATATGCTCCATTTTATTCTATGCAACATCAATCATGTTTTAATCATCTGGCTTATGATTTTTAACTTCTTTTTGTGGCCTTATAATTATCATATATATAGTTTTTTTTTTTTTTTTTTTGGCTTTTTTGCGAATTCAATAATTGGAGAGATAACAGGTATAGGTATATTCATAGAAAATATAATTACGTATTACATACAGACCATTGTTTTAGAATTTATTCCAAATATAAGATCGAAGGAGAAAGAAGCTTTTGTTTGCCTACAGCAATTTTGTATGTAGTGAAGATAAAATTTTAAACTGTAGGTAATTTTGGACTTTTTATCCTTCTGGCTTAAAATGAATAGAAAATGTATTGTGTAGATATAAAATTAAATTTTTTTAATTTTTAATTTTTTAACTTTATATGAGAATATTTACTGTCGGTTAAGGGTTTGAAATATACTTTCTTTTAATGGTCTTATACCATCTTTCTACTACTACCTAATAAAATTATAATTAAACTAGTATCTTTAAGTTAAAATAGTTTAAAATCTTTCATTGATATTAATTAAAAGAAGAGTGGGATCACTTGTAGCTGGGTGGCTAGCGTAACAGCCTCCCATGCTAAAGGTCACGGGTTCAAACCCGCTGGTGGTCCTAGGATTTTTTAATGGGAGTAAAAAATCCTTGGTTACGCCGTCCTTCGGAGGGGACGTTAAAAGGTGGTCCCGAGCCTGTGCGATGTCAGGTACTCGTTAAAGATCCCTATCCTAATAAAAGCTGGATAGGCAAAATTTAGGACTCCCACTGTAGCATCGTCCGATTAGCCATAGTAGCATAAAGTGACGTTAAATTAAAACACCTAGAACGCCATGCTTAAATACTATGCGGGTGAGGTATAACTTGACGCCGTGGCTGCCAGAATTTCTTGTGTAACAAGGTTGTCTACTCTTTCGGCTGTGATATTTCCATTTATAATTCGATTTAACCTTTGAAAATTATGATTTTATGAAATATATTAACTGATAATGTAGATTTATTGTAATTGAATTAATAGTTAGAAAACTATTTGAACATGACATTAAATTTGTGGTTTCTTTAATTAATATTTTAACTTCTTTTCGGAATCCAAACAATTTTCTCATAGTAATATAGATTCCGCCCACCGTAGGATGTAATCACCTTTAATATTCCTTTTACATAGGAAATGAGCTGCGATTTACAAAGAAAATGATTCGACCTAGTTCCTTATTAGAAATTCTATTTCTCATGAATTCATTAATTCACAAAACCATAGATATTTTCAGACGTGTTATCTATTAACTATAGAGCTGTAAAATATTTACAAATGTTTTATGCAAATATCAAACTTGTATTAATATTAAGAAGGTCCATTATAATCTATTCTGGGTTCAAAGTTTAATCATTTTCTTATCTTAAACGAAGGACACGACACATATAATATATTTAATTATTTTAGTAAAATTAGAATTAGGTTATTTAAATTACCACATATATTCAATCTTGTTAAATAAGTAACTTATGCTATTCTAGAACAGCATTCATGTTTATGTTAATCCTTCTGCAGAGCTAAGCTGTCTGAGCTTCCTCATTTTTCTGCTGATATAAATTTTTAGGAGGTCTATCGGCATCTTAATCGCTTGTACACAAGTTTGGCTGTTTAAAAGTACTTGCCTTTTATCTCCGTAATAAATACAGACATTTTGGTAATTTTCGATTTCTCTACATCTTGGTCAAATAACAAATTATCCTGAACTAGTAATGGATGAAGACTAGCTTATACTCACCCAACAGTGAACAGATCTTTGTGTTTTATATGTCCGCATTTTAACGGACATTCTAAGCTAAATGTATCAAATAAAAAATTGTATAAAACTTTCCTAAGACTAATTCTTACTTACGCATGCCCGATATTCACCTATGATGCAAAATATAAAAAAAAAAAAAAAACTATAAAGAATCAGTGGAAATATCAAAAGTAAAACCATGCACTCATAATTGGGAGTCACTCATATTAAAGAATGTATTACTAATGTTTTTGAGCAATTCTTCTTCAGATGTATGACATGTAATTATTATCTTATGAGGAATATTACAAATTATCCAAAATATAGTACAAGACAGTATGTCTATAAAATAACTAAACATATATTACTGATTTTTTTTTTTTTTTTAAGTATCGCAAACGTTTTCTTGTTGATTTAGGAACGCGCGTAAATAGTTGTATGGTAGGGCGGGGATAGTTGATAAAGTTTAATTGCGATCGTGAAAATTTTCGAATTTAAGTTTTCAACGGAAATACACGTTTTAGGGTCTACTGAGTCCAAATGACCAAGTCCCGGAAAAATGTGTGTGTGTGGTAACTCCAGCGCAAAAACTAAAAGTTAATTATACGACCGAGATTTTACAGAAATTTTTTCATCAAAATCAGCTGACCAGCCACTTTATACTATGTATTTTGCACCTTTTTACAATTTTCTCAAAAAAATGGCTCTAAAGATTTTGATTAAACTCCGATATGGATGTAACCATATCGGCATGGATATAACCATATGGATGTAACCATATGGGCTTTAATATTATGTAGCTTTCATTCTAATTGAAATAGTCTAACATGGCTTAAATGCCAATTTTTCCAATTTTCTTCTTTTAAAGTACCTTAAATTTTATAAATTTTGAATAATTACCTATATCATCTTGTTATCATTGATAAAAAACAGGTAGATATATAAGTTAAACGAATTCGATATCCAACTTAGGAGAAAAATGGAAAAAAAAAAAAAATGTTTAATGCAATTTATTGTTTTTGAACATAAAAACAGTAATATATATGCATAATATATTGTTATAAAAGCTAAAGATTTTATAAAAAATATACATAAGCGTGCAAATAAATTTATTGGTGACAAGTCGAATATAAAAGCTAAAGCTAATTAAATGCAGAACAGTCGAAGTATGTTTAACTTACCCTGTAGATGGTTTTATATATCAACATCTTTATTTGAAGAGGTAAACTTGAAGAACAAAATAAATGACTGAGTTGGTGTAATTGTTGTTATAAATTCAACATGAGTTTTTATTATTCAACATTTGAAATAGTAACATGAAAGGATAAAAACCAGCTATGGATGCATAAGTTTGAATTTGACTTATGTATAACATTTCTAGCTACGAAACTAATTATTTTATTTCTTATTTTATAGTAAAGCTAGTTACAAGGCGCGTTTGATATTCCCATCCCTTTAGTATAGGTAATAAAAGGGGCTTGGTAATAGTTTCTGTTGCTAAACTAGGTAGTTGTGTAAACATAATCATCGGAGACGTGCCTGGGTCAACATCCCGTGGCAGCCTACAATGAATTTCCATTTTAATTACAGAGTGGTGTAAAGATGCAGCTGGGCCCTTATGCAAACATAACCCTGGAATGATCAAAGGGGGCACACGGTGCTCAGTCGAGCAACAACCTCCCACCCTGGAATAAGCGACAAGTTGCAGCGGCAAATTGCTTCGCATCGCTGGCTCCTTCTGTTTGTTCAACGTTTAATAGTTTAATTTTGCCCTCTGTGGCCATACTCTCTCCACCTACACTTTTGCCCTCATTCAGGAGTGGAAACTGTTTGCTTTTAATGCTTTGAAAATGTTGGTCGACAAAAATAATTATTTAATTACCCGCGATGGTATATAAGTCGGATAATGTCATACTTAAAAATTTATAATTGACCATTTTATGTACTTCTGATATTCTCAGTGCCTCTTAATATGTTACAAAATGTTTTCTGTCATTTAGTAATGTTACATACTAGTCTCAATAAAGCAGATGATAATGATTATTTCGGCATTTATTTACACAGGGCCATAATAATAACAAAAATATACTAAAAGTAACTCGTAGTATCCTTCGCATGAATGCAATTTGAATTTTCGTTCATCTCATTTATGTTTTAAAAAACAATCACTGTTTACCCGATTTAGAGTTTATCGCTCTAGGATTAGTATTTATTTAACGAAAATTCCAATTCACTATTATAAAAATTATCTTATAAGAAATACTGAAAATCATTAAAAAAAAAAAAAAAAAAAAAAAAAAAGTACAAGACGGCGTGTACATAAAATAAATAAACATATATTACTGTAGTTTTTTTCTTTCGAATTGAGGAAAAATTATTTTTTATTTTATTAATGAGAAATTGAATCTTTCGTTTATATTTTTATTCTGTCAATCAAGAGACTGCTCTACTTTTAGTACAGTATTATGGATAGAGAATGATTCTATGTACTACAATGTAAAGTAAAAAAAAACCATAATAGACTGTAGAGGTTCTAGTTCGATGGAATGACGTTACTTTTATAGTTTTTCTTTGTACAACGATGCTAAATGATTGCAAACGTTTTGGTTGACTTAGCAACGATCGTAAATAGTGGCAGGCTAAGGCGGGGCTAGTTCAACAAATTTCTACTTTAGCTATTATATATAGCTTTTCAACGATAAGTCTAGATAGCTTGTTATGCATATCAATGGATTACGTATTTATCTATCCGTATTTATCTCTGGGATTAGTATTTATCTAACGAAAAGTCCAATTTGCGAGGAAATATTATGTTTATTTTATAAAGTTTATTAATTATTTTATTTAATCATCACCAAAAAATGAGAAACATTAATTGGTCATTATATTAATGAAAATTCGTCCACGGGTTCTTGGAGATCTAGCAGCTTTTACATGTAAGATGTTTTCAGATGGCATTGTCAAACTTTAAAAGATAAGTAGCGGTGTGTGTAGGTTGTAAATTATCGGGATAGATTGTAGATTGTCGACTAAGAGAAGTACGAGCAAGCAATGTTTATTTTGAGACTAAAAATAGAGAAAAAAAACTAAATAATAACACGAAGACTAGAGCTTGTAAGTGTTCAATTCACCCCGTAATCATGCTCAACTTACCTCACCAATGGGGGTAGGTTGTGCGTAATTGAGTTTTTGCATTTAACCAGCTGTAGCTCTTACCGCTTCTGTAAAGGAATAAATTAGTAGCCCATTTTATCAACAAAAGATCCCAGCCTTTGAACCTACTCATTCCTTCTCATAAAACCACTTCCTTTAAGACATTCGTGCATCCTGATTCTGGAATTCCTTACCAAAGTCCATTCGTACATCTCAATCCTTAACTGCCTTTACATCAACTATTCATCCATTTCATAGAATATCAATCTGCCGTGCCTTTGTTAAGTTGAACTGTTTAGCCTCTATGTTCTTTTAATGAATGTTTATTTTTTTCAATATTTATCTTATTTTTTTATTGCCTAAGTATATGTTTTTGTTTATTAAATTTTTTTTAAGATAGCAATATTACCTCTGTACATATGTATAAATTTATTATTATTCGCTATTTATTATGTATTTTAAATGATGTATATAATATTATAAACATTGTATAGCCAGAAGAGTAATTTCAAAAATGTACTTTTATATTATTCTTAGCGGTCTTGCTGTCCCAGAATGAAATTTATTTTTCATTCATTGGTATGCATAACAAGGCATTAGAAATTATCTTTGAGGAGCTATAACAGCTCAAGTAAAATATATCTTAAATAGTCCACCCCTACCCAAACCAAGGTCCTTTATGTCGAGTAACATTTAGGCATTACCTGTTAAAATTATTAAGTGCTTAGAATTTAATGACTCCAATCACCTCCCTTAAGATTCTGGGCAGTGAAGCTTAAGCTTGTTTACGATGAAAAATAGATGATCCCGGATCCGAGGGTGATCCGAAAGTCATCGGAGTGGGCTGTTAAAGGAGATTTGCGGCCTATAGAGATGAGCGGAGGAAACTGCTAGTGGAAGGCCTTAGGTCCTTTTGAGGACTTAAGTAACAACTTTGTTAATCTGTGCAAATTGGTCACAAAACTTCTTGCTTCGGATTTATGTTCCCTTCGAACAACGTAAATAATATCATCTAAATCTTTACAAGTCTTCTTGAGCCTTGATTTTTATATTCATCTTCTTTTTTTTTTAATTATTTATTTGCATAATGAATAATTTGAGATAAAGGAAATAGTATATTTTACTTATGAAAAGCATATCGCATGTTTTAAATATCCAAGGCCAAAAAATGTTTCAAAATTATATAATTTAAATGATCAAATTGAAAAAAAAATAAAATAAAAAAATTGAAACTATAGTTGGAGAGTTTGTTATGTATGTTGGAATGGACTTAGTGAAGTCTCTCCAAATATTTTTTAAAAAAGCCTGGGAGTAGAAAAAGATCCCTGCAGAATCTGAATATAATGTGATAATTCCCATACATAAAAAAGGCAGGCAGGCTGAATGATACAACTACATACCTATATGCCTGTCTCCAGTGGTATACGAATTGTATACAAGCATCCTGCATAATAGACTGAAACCTCTAGTTGAGCCGTTTATAGGAGAGGAGCAAGCTGGATTCAAACCAGGACGTCAGACGCAGGACCATATATTCACCCTTAGGAACATTATGCAAAAATCATGGAATCATGATAAATATTTGTACCTTGCCTTCCTAGACCTTCAAGGTGCATTTGACTCGGTCCCAAGAAACGAAATATGGGAAGCACTAAGAACAAAGAATGTTCCATGAAGCCTGGTGGAAGCTATAAAATCCATATACCAAGACCCAAAGGGTATATTCCCAATGGTAAAAGACCACGTGGCCGACCAAGAATGTCATACCTGGAGTACGTCGACCGTTTATGCAAGAAAAGAAATAAAAATATTCGCAAAGCCAGAATTCTAGCATGCAACAGGGAACATTGGCAATCTTGGCTAAACGCTCCCCTACGCTGAAAGGCACTACATGGTGATGCAAAAGAAGAAGAAGTAGAATAATAAAAGAGTTCGTGTTCGTTTAGTATATTTCTAGATAATCTTGTGAACTTAAAATCATGTTGAAAAAAAAAATAATAAAATATATATATATATATATATATATATATATATATATATATATATATCTTATATCAAGCCTGTCAGATTTTAATTAGTCTGTAGTGATTGAAAGGGTTTTATAAATGCAAATTTAAAACTATTCAAACGTTTGGATTTATTTGTGTGATATACAAAAATCAGAGGGACTAATACCACTGCAAAACATTTGAGTGGAATATATGTAATTACACCTAAATCTATATATGAGATTACATCAAGCGGCAAAATATTTATAAACGCTTGCACACCGATTTTGTTGGGGAAAATATAATCCAGGTGTGTTGGGCGGATCAAAGGCAGTTGATAGTATATGCGCGTTTTGAGGAAACGTTTTATTATTTTATTATTAAATCGTATAATATGATTATTATTACTTACTTAATCGGGTGAGGGTTGGTATCAACATTATATAGTGGAGTTATTGGCAGCCTTATTTTCAAGGAATATTATACACAGAATTTTATAATCAGGACTGGACATAAAATTTTCAAGAGAGGTGAGAGAAAGCAACCTTACTTAATTTTGACTCCCTTTTCTTTAAAGTTAACGGTTGTATCATAGTATTAATATATTTCTTACAGTTAGGTAATATATTCCTACATAGCATATAATCGACGTTAAGATCTTCATCTCATAACATAAAAACATTTTATTGAGTGAGTTAATGCTATGATAAATATTTATTTTATTCGTTTATTCACATTATCTTGCACGATATGCAACACGGTTTATGACTGTATTAATTTGCAGATTATACCAGAAAGTTAATATTTCCAATTAACTTCTTTATTTGGATAAAATAAAAAAGGAAATCACGATACGGAATTCGCCGTTTTGCTAAATTATACCACCCGAGAAAGTGTCCCCTTTTAGCGTTATTTATTATTTGCGTGAATTGTAATTAATTTGCTAATCTTTTTACTTTCACTTACTATATATAGTAAGGGGAAGTATTGCGATCGTGAAAATTTTCGAATTCCACTTTTCAACGGAAATACACGTTTTAGGGTCCCCTGAGTCCAAATAACCAAGTCCCGCAAAAAGGTCTGTGTGTGTGTGTGTGTGTGTGTGTCTGTGTGTGTGTGTGTGTGGTAACTCCCGGGCGGAAACGGTAAGTCCTATGAAACTGAAATTTCATATTTAAGACAACTATACGCCCGAGACGTGACAAAACTTTTTTCATCAAAATGAGCCTACCAGAAGAGGCACTTTATACCATGCATTTTGCACCTTTTTTCGATTTTCTCAAAAACGGTTCCGACGATTTTGATTAAACTCGCTATATCGATGTAAAATTTAATGAGCTTTAATATCATGTAGGTTTTATTTAGATAAAAATGGTCTGACAGGGCTTAAATGCCGATATTTTAAATTTTCTTCCCCTAAAGTACCTTTAATTTTGTAGATTCAATAATAATAACTAGATTATCTTGTTAACGCTGATGAAAAACTGGAAAATATATAAATTGAATAAATTCGATACCCAACTAAAGGAGAAAACAGAAAAAATATTTTTTTAATGCAATTTTTCGTTTTTGAACATAAGAGCAGTAATATACATGTATGATATACCGTTGGAAAGCTAAAGATTTTAGAAAAATTATTATCTCATACACAAGCTTTTAGAATTTAATGGAGAGTGGTGAAAAGAAGATAAAATTTACTGATTATTTAAGATAATAATATAATTGATTTTTTAATAAAACACATGTTTCTATATAAATTCAATTTGATTAATTCCTTAATAATTTCACGTATTTTTATCTCTAACTCTATTTGAAAATTCTTTCATTGATTTTAAAAATGGAGGTAAGTGAAAGTCGTGTGTTGCCCGCACCAGATTTTTTACTAAATGGTATGTACTATTCACCTAATAGTAATAGTCTTTAATCTTACCGACCCAAATAAAAATAAAACAACGGTTAGATTTTTGTAGTAACGCAACTTCAGACCTTAAAAAAACAAAAAAAACACCTGTACTACTACAACCCATGAAGGTTCTTGGGCTTAGTACCTATACAGATTTGTATTATTTCTAGGAAAACAGCCGTGCAATGAGGTGATTGGGCGAGATTACGCTTAGCCGCCAGGTTTTTCTCCAAGTTTTTGGGTACCCACTTAATAGAGGCTGGCTCTGTCCCAGGAGGGTCTCCGTACCTTAGAATTGCCCCTCGGTAAAATTAGCAGAATATATAATATTCTGCCGCAGCCGAGAGTTGAACCCAGGACTCGGAAAACATTAGACTATTAACTTCAGACCTTAAAATTAGATTATTTTGGCAGTATATTTTTAAGTTTAAAAATATGTTTTAATTGTTGTTAGTTAAAGAATAATTTTATTTTAGGTTATATAAGGTAAGCAATAAAATAACATTTATTTTGTACTGATATGTTACGTATCTAAAAAGTGTTTCACTGCTCAAAGTAACGTTCAGATGCGGTTTAACTTAGTAGATAAGGCGCTCATATCTTAACTCGGCTTCCCGAATTCCGACTCGGTATGTATCTCATTTTTCTTTAATCAGTCGACTGCAGTTCTTTCTTTTATTGACTGCATTCCTTCCTACATAGTTAAATACATCTCTAATAAATCCGTATCTCAAGTATGGTAATCAGTATAAGAGTATGGCAACCCTTCTACTTAAGACATACTGCCCTTAGAACCCGAAGAGGTCCCTTGGCTTCCATAAATAGTCACTTATCTCCTACGCCAGATAAGGACAATATTTTTACCAACCACCCAATCTTCACCTCTGTCTTCTTTTCCCTATCCCCTCTTTCGCTTTTCTCCTCATAATAAAGCGACATTATCGGCTTATGTATGTTCTCGTCCCTGTTATCTTCAAGTTCCCTTAGACAGAGCACATATCTTTTTTTTTTTTTCTTACGATTACAGGGCGCTCTAGAGATTTTTAATTACGACTCTGGAGAATAGAGCGCCTGGAGTGGCTTTTTTTTTGTTTGTTAAGGTTTAATGAAGCGTTCATGTTAAGTTGCCGCAGGGTGGGGAATGAAAGGTTTGAGCTGAATAGCTAGCCTCCATGTAGCCACAAAGCCATGAATTAAATAGGGGATATACATTCTAAAGTGTCTGAGGCCATATAAGATTTTTAATTATTATGGCTTTTATTAAAGCTATAAATAAATGTAACAATATAAATTACCTTTTTGAAATATACTTGTATTTTACGAAATGGTTATGTGTTTCCTAAAAAAATTTTCTTGTTTATTTCCAATTTCACTTCACCTGTTGTATAAATATTAAAGCCGTTCATAAAATGATTTTATGATAAATATAATTGAAAATATGTCATAAATTGAATAATAAATTTAAATGATTTTTTAGGGGGTTGTTTTGGTATTTATATAACATATAATTTATTATTGATAAAAGTATTACTTTACTACTGCGGCTAATCGGCCAATGGTACAGTGATATTTCTAAATCTTGCCAATTTATCTATAGTTACAGTAGGGATCTTTTAAGACAATTTTTTAGAATAGGAAAGACAAATGTTTTTATTGAATGATGATACAAGCAAGAAGAGCATTTCCAGATTTTATTTTTCTTGGGAGATATGTGAGAATTGAATGTCCTTGCAAACTCTAAAAAGTTAAATTCTTTTTGTATTTACCAAATTAAGCCAAACGTTGTGGATTATCTGATGGGATATGTCTTCTTTCTAATTAAACTATTACAATAAATCTCTACCGTGTTTTACATTTATTTATATAACAAATGACCCTTAAGATGATAAATGTTTTACATTCGTAACATATTTTAAAAACATTTGTTTTTATTTTATCTTCTGAGGATTGGCCAATGTTAAGAGCCATCATACAGAGAACTTAAGCGAAATATGTATAAATACTGCAAGGTTATATTCATACCTTTTATTTTAAATTATTAAAATAAATAAAAGGTCAATAAAATAAATTGTGAACATTAATAAAAAAACATGTAAATTGCTGTGAAAATAATTAGTTTAAACAATGAATGAATGAATGGATGAAAATGAATAATAATATATATGTGCAATTTAAAATTTATGTTATGGGCATAAAAAGTTTTACAATTGAATAACAATTAACATTAATTAGTACTATACATTTTATTCTTAAATTCTTAATGGTTCCTAAAAGGTATACAAACAATAAAACATATAGTCAAACAGTGAAAAATCAAGATAAAATTTGAATTAGAAAAAAAATAAAGAGGCCATATATGAAATACCTCAAAGGCAGGATATATTGATGTTCAAGGGGATAGGCAGATTGTTGGGACTTGAAGGATGTTTAGGACCTCTGTGAGAAATCCCAAAATAAAGATGCGCGAATAACGAAAGATCTCTAAAACGAAGCAGTTCTGAGGGTGGGAATGAGTTGGTTCAAGGGCTAGGATCTTGTGTTGATAGAATGGTCAGAGGAGAGTGGAGTGAACGTGCTGTATATATAGAGGGTTTTCTTTTTGGTTCAGAAGCTTTGGAAAAGATTCCAAAAGAGTATTGCTTTCGAAAGTTCGGGCTTCAACTCAGCATACCATGAAAGCCCTTGATGATCTTGAAGATGAATCTAATGAAAAAGTTCATTAATCTCTTCAGTTTTGAGAGGAATTAAAATATGCCTTCTTTTTTAATATATTCTGCAATATAAAAAAAAAAATAAATAACATGAATAATCAACGAATGATTAAAATATTTAGATAAAGATAAATTAAGTTGGATGAGTGTTAAGTTAATAATCTGAAATATATTCATACCTATATGACGTGCTAGCTTCATGTAGAAAGTAAGTAGGACTCCACGAAATACCAGCGCTTTCATTTAATTTCGTACACCATTATCAAAGCCTTTATAAGGACTTTTTTATTATTTACGATTTAAATAATGATAAAGGATTTTACCAGTTTCAAAACCACAGGCTTGTGTATGTGTTACACGTAGGCAGTAAATCCCACTTACAAAAAAACAAAACAAAAAAAAAACAGAAACGATAGAAGAGGCTAATTAGTTAATTAATTTTGTTTTGTCAGCCCAAGCAAACCATCCACTTAATGAAACAGTTTTCTAAAGGGCATTTGTTTTTAAACGGTTTAGGAGTTGCGACTGGAGTTGCAAGTCTTGTGTTTTGGCAAAACTGTTGAAAATGAATTGTTTTGTTTTTTTAATGGTCCTTCTTTTAGTTTTTTTATTTATTGGTAGATGTTAGTTTTATTATCTTCGATTAATCGATCAAGATAATGCTTTTGTAATATATAAGTACAAAGTACAACTATGTAATAATTATAAATAACATCTTTGTTTTTGAATGAACTTGTTTTACTGTCATTGTATCAATTTTTTTTCGGGTGTGATTTGGAATATTTTGATTTTAATTTTACAGCATTCACCAAAACCCAATAATTAGTGATAAATTATCAAATAAATACATTAAATATTCCTAATTGAGGTAACCATAATGGAAATGTAAGGTAGTTGGTAATGTGTCATGTATTATCTAGTCGATAATAATTTTTAAAGATACACTTTCCACAAACGATAAGATATATATTTTACTGATAGCAGAGAGAGCGTTTATGATTGTTCTGAAAATGAAATTTCCCAATAGCGATCATTAGTAAGGCGATCGCTGTTGCAAACTCAGCTGTATAGTGACTGCCGATCCCAACACCACTCGGTCCTAAGTAAACTTCACTAACTCCCTTTCCCCTTATCCCTTTATTTATCCTCAAGAGATAATAGTGAGTTTAGTATATACTAACAATCTATTCATATATTTAACAGTATACGCCAACTTATTAAGTATTAAGTTGACTTATTAAAGAGAATTTGAATGAATTTAAATAATTCACATTAGTAAAAAGAGCATTTTAAGATCGGTTGTCTGCTGAGGTACCTTTTTTTAAGGAAATTATTAAAAATTTTTATTCAACGTTTAAAAAAAACAACATTTTGTGTATGTTGCGCCGTTTTTGGTTTCTTCAACACTTACAAGACAGACGCTATAACCTTCCACTTAACTACATAAGACTCATCTACATGACTATTATAAGGCCTTTCTGGACTTACAAAGTTGAACTTTGAGTCTCTACTGAACCATCAAAATCTTCCCGTGTCCAATCTTTACATCCCAAAATCCTTCGAAAAATCCTTAACGTTCCTTACTTTGTCACGAATAAGCTCATCCATAATGACTTTAATGTTCCATATGTTGTTGACTTGGCCCGAGCCAGGTATCAATCCTTCCATGACTAGCTCCACTCCCACTCTAATTCACTTGTTTCAAACCTTGCTTCCTCTTCAATTCCTGATAATCCACCGAGGCGTCTGAAAAAAAGATGAGATCGAAACCTTCTTGTTTAGATTCACTACTAAAGAATTTTTCCAAAGAGTAGTTTCTCTTCATGTTTTTTTCGTGTATTTTATCTTTAATCAGCATATTTACTTATATTATATTATAATATATAGTTGTAAATTTAAATAAAAATATTTCTTAAAAATGTGTATGTTATACACATATTAACATTAATTACAATACCAAATGTATAAAAAAACATTTTAAGAAGAGCAGTTCAAACTTTTTAAATTCTCATAAAATCATAAAATAAAATCATGAGTACAATCTAAAATGTGAAAAACATATTCATCTTTCTTAGCATTCGAAGTTAGTTTTAATTGAAACTCAGCTTGGTAAGATTTTTTAAAATAAAAAATAATCTTAGAAATGGATAGTATATTTATTTTTAAAAAATGAAACAAATTATCTCACGTTTCTAACGGAAGAAGGAAAACACACTAAGAAAATATAATTATTTTATTAGTCTGTTTTTCATGATGGGGGTGCAACCAAATTACATCGTATATTCTGAACGGTCAACACTGACTCTATCACAATCTCTGATTTCATTTGACAATAATAAGGACATTTTTAAATGGCCACCAAAACGAACCAAAAGATTAAAGGGGTTTTGAAAATGATTTTTTTTTGACTTATTTATCTTACTGGTCGCGAAAAATGCCAGATATATCGAAAACGCTGTCGAAGAGCCTGTGGGGCTGGTTTGTATTCAAAGTGGTGTCGGCCCATAGGCCTTATATCGAACGCACGTGCGTGTTATTTAAGGTGCCCAGTTCGGCTGTCATTAGAAGGCCACATGTAGCTTGCGTTATTTTTGGGGCATCTGCGCCTAACGGCCGATCTGCTGTGTTATTGTCCTTTCTGCGCTGCTTATTGCGTCCGCAGTCTCTACAACAATACACTGCTTTTGATTAATCCGAGTTGTTGTTGAGGAACTTTGAGAAATGTAGTTCTGATTCTGATTCTCATTGAAAGGTTTTAGTCTGGACAATAATAGGAAGACAACTTTTGGAAAGTAGAACATTAAACATCTCTAATAATTATTTATTTGAAGTCACTCTACTGACATTGATTTTTCAAAGTCTTTTGTAAAACTAGGTTTTTAAAATTTTATTTATTGTTTTTAAAAATAATTGAAAGCAATTCTTCTCAAGGAAAGAGGCAATATTCATGTGACAAAATACAAAGTGTGTTGTTAAAAACAACATACAAGAAAAGGAATAATGCAATAATATTTCACAATTCCTGGTTAAGACTCAGATATTTCTCTATTGCATGAAAGAAAGCCTATCTATTCCAACTTCTTAATCAATCAAATTCAGGAAATGTGTCGTCTTATTTTATAAGCTGACAGATTTATTTTCTCATAGGGAAAAAAAATCTAGGAATTATTCCCAAATCACTAAAGAAAATTCTGCTCTCAAAATACATTAACCTACAGAGCAAGCTAGATTTTTGCTCAAATGTGCACAATCACCTGATAGGGCTACAATATACGGAGACAAGCAAGTTCCCCAAATAAAAGGCAATTGCCATGAGCAAGTGCTCTAGTAGATAGTGGATTTTAGTGTTAATCAGGTGGTGAAAATGTAGTTTTACTCGCAGTAAGGATGTAATAAATATGTGCTTTAAAAACTAGTTTATGTGATGAGAACTAATCTTATATCCCTATCTAATTAAAAGAATTCGCAAAATCGCATTTTCAACCCCTCTTGAATTGTTAGATTTTTCGCAATTGGAAACCGAACGCTGTATCTGAAAGGGGTGTTTAGCAGAAGCCATTTAGCAAGCAATAACCAAACGATGGTAGGGGAAAATACCATTAACATCGGAGGGAGGTAAAAAGTGACTACAGTTGCGGCAAGCGGCTGCGGATTGGGCCCAGTAATTTGTGAGTTATTGCCAGATATCGGCTTTGCCAAAGTGTAACGTATGTTCTATACTTCTATATCTTCCGCTAAAGCTGTTTCGTTCTGTTTCTCTCTTTATGCAATATATTTATACAAGTGTTGAGTTAAACTTTGATAAGACTCTCAGGTTTTCTGAATTATTTGCTTTCAAATTTACTTTATTATAGTTATAATTCGAAAACTTTCACGCCAGGAGTACCTTAAATGGGTTTCTTCACCCAGGTGTACAAAAGAATCCTAAAGAGGAGTTTCAACTAATGATCAATGTTACAATATATAACCAAAGACATTTGTACAATACTTGTAGGTAAGAAAAAATAATAATTCTGAAAATTACACCAATGAAAGAGTCAAGCTGTTTGCAGCCAGTTATGTTTTTTTAGTTTCGATTGGAAAATCAACATCATAATGCATTATATATTTATTATTTTATATATTTAATGATCATGTTTAAAAAAAAAAAAAACTGATACCCTTACTGCACTCTCATATGAACTTCAAACAATATTTACTTTCACTTGCCTATACTTGAAATTAATATAAAGGGAAGTATTGTAATTATTAATATTTTAGAGTTTGAGTTACTCAGTGTGTGTGAAGGATAAGTCTAGTATTCAATTCACCTATTCGCCCGGGTTGTTACAGCAAATTTTCAAAAAAATCGACTGACCAGAATACCACTTAATTTATTATTTTGATTTAACTAGCTATATCGATGTAAAATTAAATTTTTTAAAAATGTAGGTTTCATTTTGATTAAATTAGTCTGACAGAGAAGAAATGCCGATATTTTAAATTTTCTGTCTGTAATGTACCTTTAATGTTGTAGATTCGAAAAAATTTACCTTCCTGTTGTTGGCATTGGTATAAAATAGGTTAATAAACAGTATAAAGAATTTGATAACTAACTGTAGGAAAAAATACATTTTTTTTCCAACATAGGAATAGTAATATAGTGTATAATATACCATTGAAAAGCTAACTATTAAAAAATCATCTTCTATACAAAGTTGTATAATATAAAAGTGAATTAAACTAACTGATTGTTGTAGATGATAGTTTAAATTAAATGTTTCCATGAAAACTCAATGTAATTATTTAACTCCGACTTCATTTAGTTCTGTGTGTTGATCGTACTATTTTTTCAAGTAAAATTTATTTTATTTTCCCTGGAAATATTTTATTTTTTAAGTTTTTATTATTTTGTGGAGAGAGAATCTTCATTACCACTGAATTAGGAATTCCCGAAGCACTTTAATTGTACTATTTTTTCTTTGACGCTTTAGTATTCTTTTTTTTTTTAATATTCACTGTATCCGTTATAAGGATACGCAAGAAGGATGGTATGCTGAGTTATCTGATTTTGTTGTTAGAAAAGATTTATTCGATTAGACTCCTTTCCCAAAGAAGTAATTATATGAAATATATTATTTTTATATACCGTAGTTTTCATAGACAAGGTGGTAAATTTCATTCATTTTCGCACTAGATCTGCAATGGTTTATTTTCCTAACTATTATTGTGTTAATAACGAGTTTTGGTACGTTTTAAACTCAGCTCTATTTTCATTTCTAAATTGCTGTTAGAGGAGGAAAATTTCTCCTTTACGGTTTCAGTAGAACTACTCATTATTATTATTAATTCACGGCGCTCCAACCCGGTTACGGGTCTTGGCCTCCTCCAACCGTTTCCTCCAATCATCACGGTCTTGAGCCGATGCCATCCAGCTAATAACTCCCAGCATGCTGCGAGCGTCCGCTGCCACACCATCCAACCATCTCCATCTTGGTCTTCCTCTTCTTCTTATCCCATGGATCGGCTGAGTGAGCAATACTTTGGGCATTTCTCCATTTGCCATCCTGGCAATATGCCCTGCGTATCTCAAGCGTCTCAACTTCATTGCCCGGACCACTTCAGCTTTTCCAAAAGCATTGTAGAGGTCCTGATTTGTGCGCCGCTTCCACTTCTCTCCAACTTTCGCTCCTCCAAAAATACGGCGAACTTTTCTTTCAAAAATGAGGAGTTCCTTTTCGGTCACCTTTGAAGTCGCCCAACACTCTAATCCATAGAGCAGTACGGGACGCACCAATGTCATATAGAGGTGAAGCTTGGTCTGTCTTGAGAGTATCCGACTGGTTAGCTGCTTGTCTAACCCAAAGTAGCATTTGTTAGCTGCTGTTATTCTTGATATGAACAGCTGGACAAGTCTGGTAAATATATTTCCTTCTCTTTCGCGTAAACCAGCATCTTTTACGCCCTTCTCAAGTGCTATGTTGAACAGCAGACAGGCTAGTACATCCCCTTGTCGGAGTCCTTTATCTGCACGAAGTTCCTTGGACCTGTCTCCATTTACTCTCACCTCCTTCATGGTAAGCTTTATGAACCGTATACGTTTCTCAGGTATATTAAGTTCTCTAAGGGCAATGTATCTTCTCGTATTATGCTGTCATACGCTGCTTTGAAATATATGAAAAGTAGGAGAGTTTTGGTTTTGTACTCATGGCCTCTTTCAAGAATTGTTCGCACACAGAACATCTGGTCTGAGGTGGATCTTCCTTTCCTAAATCCACTCTGATAGGAACTGAGTTCACGTTCGGCAAATGGTAAGAGAACTCTAAAAAGGATATTAGACAAAATTTTATAGGCGGAGGATAGTAGTGAGATAATTGCTGCAAACTAACCTGTCACCCTTTTTATGTATAGGGCAGCTAACTGATCTGTTCCAATCAGAGGGCATCACCTCATCTGTCCATATCACAAGGAGAATATCTTGTAATGCTTTGTTGAGCTTATTTCCACCGTATTTCAAGAGTTCAGTGTGGAGTGCGTCAATACCAGGTGTTTTTTTTATTTTTTAGTTTACTGATGGCATCTATAATCTCTTCTTCATCAGGTGGTTCAATATCCATCTCTTGTTCTCCAACTGGTATTCCGTTGATTTCTTCTGCCTCTTGATTGTCTAGTTCATCATGAGAGTCTCCTTCTCTTGGATTGAGAAGATTATTGAAATAGTCCCCCATTCGTCAAGAACTTCAGACTTATTTGTCAATAAGTTTCCATGTTTATCCTTACATGATATTAGGGGTGGGAATAATCGAATGACGATTATCGGATCATTCGATTATTTCACACATTCGAATTAATCGATTATCTTATTAATCGGTTTGGAGAAAGGAATGATCATTCGAACTAAATTGTTCAAAGATAATAGAGGGATTATAAGGAGTCCGGATAATCGAAGGACTTTTTTTTTTTTTTTTTTTTTTTGGCTCATCACATAAATTATATGCATATTTGCACATAGGCTCAGCCATTATAGAGACGGGAATTGTGGCATATCGTCTCTGAGAAGTATACTAATCATTCGATCATTCGATTATTTAAATCATCGAAGTCCGATCATCCGATTATGACGATCATTCGATTATGCCCACCCCTACAAGATATCACTTTACTTAGGTATTGCTTTCTTCCCTTATTGGCCAATCTGAAGAAATCCCTACTTGAGTGAAGCATTTCAATAGTTTTTAGTTCCTCACTTTCTTTCTGTGTGTTCTTTTCTTCTTCTCTTTTCTTCTCTGTCGATATTCATCAACAGACCTACTTGTGTACACACTGTTTTTCCGGTTTGTGGCTACACTGCATTCTTCATCGAACCAGAGTGACCTTGGTTCCTTCTCATATGGCCCTAGTACTTCATAGGCTGTTTCCATTATCACTCCGTAACAGTCCAACCAGAACTTTTCAATGTCCTGCTCAGCATCACTGCTTCCTTGGCGCACTTTAATGTCAAGTGCTTCAGTGTATTTATGCTGGATTTGTGGGTCTTTCAGCTTTCTGAGATTAAAATCGTCGGGGCTTCTTGGCAGCTTTTAATTTCCTTACAGCAGATCTTCGCCGTCACATGTGCTATGCTCAAGTAGTGGTCCGAATCGACATTTGCTCCTCTGAACGTTTTAACGTTTCTTAGATTGCTTCCATGGCGTCTTCCTATCAAAATATGATCGATCTGATTGACAACTGACCGGTCTGGTGACGTCCATGTGCCCTTGTGTATATTCTTGTGCGGATACAGTGTACTTCCTACCACGAGATTCCTGGACTCTGCTAAATTAATGAGCCTTTGTCCATTATCGTTAGTTGTGTCATGAAGGCTGTGTTTTCCTATGATCCGCTGGAATATTGCTTCTTTTCCCAACTTGGCATTGAAATCTCCAGCGAGCGTCCAGAGTCCTTTCCAAAAGTTCATAGAAAGTATCCTTTTCTTCTTCATTTGACCCTCTGTAGGGGCATGTACACTTAACAAACTGTAGTTATAAAACTTTCCCGCATTCTTATGAGACGAATTCGTGGACTCACTTGTTTAAATCCAATTGTCATCTGCCTATAATTTCCCTTCACAACCAATCCAGTGCCGAATTCATGGCGACTCTCATGACAGCTGTAGTAGATGGAGTGGTGCCTCTTTTCAAGAATTCCTTGACCAGTCCATCTAATCTCCTGGACAGCACCTATGTCAATATTTTACCTGTCAAGTTGTTGTAATAGAAACTTCAATGCTCAGGTCTATATAGAGATAATGCATTCCATTATCCAAAGTTGATAATCCTATGGGGGTGCCGGGTCGTTTACCATTTAGACAGATCAAATCCGAGGCTGGTGTAGGTTAGGTTTCACGATAATTGATATTTCAGGTAGTGGGGCTATCCACCCTCTCTCTGTACCCTAGTCTGCTGACGGGGCTGCCATCTCAATGCATGCAGACCTACATCCCCATCCAAGGAGGCTTCCTAGGGAAGGTGGACAGCACCTTTCTGTATGTGACCTTGTGTGTAGTGGGTGGGATTTAGTTTATATGTGTGAGTGTCAGTGTACTGTTCCCCCAACCTGGAGGGCCAGTGGCTGACAATGACCGGCCGGTGGGGTCGCCACTTCCTCTACGCCTCAGAACTACTCATAGATATGTAATTTTGTCTAAATACATATGTATGTATTCTGTTCACTTTTTTTTAAATTTTTTTATTATAGCTTATCTATTAATTTTCAAACATTTTTCCAAATTTATGGATTGTGATGTGAACAAAATCTTCTTAGCGCCTGCCTGCTTGACACATTTGAATTCATCGCCTTAGTTCATGGGGTTGGATTGAGGGAGCTCCGGATTATCATATAGACAGTCTAGTCCTTAATATAATCATAGTCTGATCTAGCCGTAGGGCGGATAAATTGGACTGTCGTCCTTGTAACGAATTGCCGAGAAATTGAATATGAAGTTTAATATTAATCTTACTGGTGATTATTTTTAAGAATCAAAATATTGTTTAAGAACCAGAAATTTAACTATGTTATAAATATTTTAAAGTTTACTTGAAATCTATAATAATGATATTAATTTAGTTGGAAGAAATATAGTTAAAAAATAATTATAATTATAATAGAATCTATATTTATTATTAATTTGACGCGAAACAGCCCTAAAGGGCTACGCAACTATGATACAGATTTCCATTTCAATTCTTTCCTCTTGGCTTATTTTAAGTTAAGGATTTCTCTAAACTTTTTCCTTCTTTCTTCCGGCAATCCAAAGTCCAAAATCTTCTTGGATGGTAATTTTTTTACTGTCCACCACAAGTACCGCATTTTTTTAGGAATTCCTGGTATTTTAGCCTATCTTTAAATAAATCCTGCATAATCCCGATCCTCTGTGTTTCTGTTCGATTTGTGCTGTATTTAACGTCACTTTATGCTAGCGTAGCTAATTAATTAAACGATGCTATTCTCCGAAGGATGGCATGACTAAGGATCTTTTACTCCTACTAAAAAATCCTAGGGCGACCTACGGATTTGAACCAATGACCTTAGGCATAGAAGGCTGTTATGCTACCGGTGACCCTACCGTATATCCGTGACCTAACTTGTACCCCATAATGTCACTGAAAAACCTCTTGTTCAATCTCTCTTATCTCTCTTTGCGTGTTTCCATAAAACCTGAGTTTTCTCACCCTTGTTTCTGTTACTAAATCAGATTTTTAACTGTAAATAGAATATATATATATATATATATATAATATATATATATATTATATATATATATATATATAGATAGATAGATATATAAATATACATACATGCACAACAATATTCAGATTCATTACAACTATGTTTTAATTATGCGGATGCAATTAAAATATTGAAAATAAAAAACAATCTTAGCTAACCTAACTTATAAATATGTATATATATGTGTGTGAGTGTGTATAAAAATGTACAGTTAAAGGATAGATCTTATCCATTAGGGGCCCACAAATATGCGGTACGTTACTTTTTGTACATTTTTAATGAAATAGTTATTTTATCTTGACAAATTTGAAAAAAAAAAAGGGGGGCTCAAGTTCTTAAGTGAAATTCTTGTTTGTTGCCTGGTAAAAGACCAAAATAGTGTTTGTTTTTTTAAGGTAACATTATTGCTTGATTTAATATAAAACGTTTTATATAGCGTTAGTTCTTATATTATAATAATTTTTATTTATTTTTTTAATGTATTGTAGTTAGTTGTGAAGATAAGGAAAAGCCACGTAACGTAGACTCTAAATAAAATGGTTATAAAATAAGTTTATGGTGGATTTGAGGACCATTTTAGGAATCATAAACCTAGAATACTTGTCATGTACTGATCACTAACCAAGAGTTTGTTTTGTTTGCATGCTGAGAATAAAGCCTGTTTGAATGTTCTTAATTATTTCTTTGAAATCAGTTGAAATTGAATCGGTATGATAGGTTTATATTTAAAACACCCCTTGAAAATATTTATTTGATCCACCACTGCCTTTACCTAAAGCTTTGAAAGATCTAGTGTGAACAGAGGAAACTACATGTTGGAATATCAACAGTATGTTGATCATCCACCCTTTCTTGTTTGATTAACTTTGATCGTGGCCTTACAAATGTCAACATATCGTTATCGGGGTCAAAACGCCTTGTTTGTTTACATTCCTTTTATACATTATATAGGGGAATTAAGTTTAATATTTGCTAAATGTGAAGTATTTTAATGATATCCGAATAAGTTTTAAAAGCTTTTAGTTCTAAAGAGGTTTAACATGTGGAGATAAATAATACTTTGCTAAATGAAGTAGTCAGAGATTTTTATAAATGAGATTACAAGTTGATAGGCATGGTCTTTTATTCAATACAATAGCAAAGTGAGTGCATAAAAAATATTGATTTTTCTATTAGAATGTATTTGCAGCAATCGACTATTTGATGCTCTTACATACAGTAAAGTGTTAATATATAAAAATGTAGTGTGAATTCCAGGTAAGGAGAATTTTCCGGGTTCATTCTCATATGAAGGTAGTAAAGTAAGTAAGTTATATCTCGTGCCTTACGGTATTACTTCTCAGTAACGTAAATATATAATAATATATAAGAAATATATAAGAAAGAGTTCATGGAGCTATTGAAACCTAACAAACGTTTGGAAAATTTAATACATAGTTTACATGATTTTCCTAATTTAAAAATTTAAATTTCCTAATTTATACGAAATAAAAAAAAAAAGATAAAAACCTGTACCTCTACAACCTATGAAAGGGCTTAGTACATATAGAGATTCGTAATGTTTCTAGATCAACGGCCATGCAATGAAGTGATAAGGCTTTGATCACGCTCAGCCGCCAGGTTTTTATCCCCAATTTCGGGTACCCAGTTTAAAGAGCCTTAGTCTGCCCCAGGAGGGTCTCCATATCCTAGGCTCACCCTCCGGCTAAATTACTAGAATAAATAATATTTTGCTGGATTCGAACCCAGGATCTAGAGGAGCAGTAGACTAATGATCTATGCACTAGACCACGTCGCTCCCTTAATGCGAAATAATAAAACAAGTATATGAGCAAAACTAGATTTATAGACGTGAACAAGTCTCGTGAAGAAACTACCAAGCGATAGCACTTTAATGTGTATTTAAGTTAATAATCCATAGGCCATCTTCTTTTTAGGGGCCTAGAAGAGTTATCAGGAAGATATCAGATGGGAGGGTACGAAATAGTGAGTAATTTTGAATGAAAGGAGGTGTATCTATTTCGGGATAAATCTGCAACTAATTGGATATTTATGATTTTCATTTTAGGAGTTTTCAGGAGTATTTTTCTGAGAATTATTGAATGTGGGATTGGGAGCGGGAGGAATTTGGTGATTTAGTGAAATAACATAACTCAATTCCATATGTCCATATAAGCCTGGTGATTGTAATACTAAAATTTTGTTTTTATAGTATGTGGGAAGTTTTAAGCGTCTGTCAAGTAAATGTTGAAGTAATCTGTATTTTCGAGCAGTTTCTATCGTTTCAGTCTAGTATGGGGATCCCAAGCAAGACACTTGTCAAGATGGAGTATATGATTTTTAATTTTAATTTTCGTTTTTTATCCATTTTTTACTCTAATTATGTGGTATAATTGGAATTCTTAAAAATATATTTATGTATAAGTATAAGTAGTATAAGGTATACTGAGAGACAAACCTAATAAACGACAGATATACTAGCATATTTTTGATCAGCTTATAAAATTATCAAGGATTTTCTAAAATAATAGCTTAGATGCTATTAACCATTTTTCTAGATTTATTTGCCTTAGTCCAAAAATATTATCTTAGAGGCTTTATTTAAAATTCGATTTTCTATATCACATGAATTATCTTTATCAGTCTAGACATGGGTACCTTTTAAGGCGTCTAAATATGTAAGAAAATGCCCTTAAATACCCTACATACTGTCACTTCTTGCTAATCGAGTGCACACTATTGAAGCAATGAAGGTTGGTCTGAAGAAATCAATGTAATAAATTCTTCAAGATAATGAAAAAATAAATAAAAACACATAGCCACCCTTATAAAATTCATAAAAATTTCAGGGTACTATTACAGAATAAAATATTTTTTTTTTGGTCACGCCAATTACTCTTAATAGTGGAGATGGATAAACTAATAAAAGAACAAAACAAAAAAAAAAAAAAACTCTCTATATGTAAAACACTAATGCTTATTATATATTATATATTATGCTTATTTTTATTAGGAAAAACTGAAACTGTACTAAAAATATTATTATTAAATATTTTTATTATATCGTTTCATATTTTGTATTTATTTGAGGGTTTCTAGTTTAGAGTACACTCCTTTATCAGAAGAAAAACTCTGGGAAACTCCTGAATCCTTTTTCAAATGCCATGAATCATTGTTCCTTCCAGACGGGTAGGTCTGAATGGAACAAAGACAAAGGCGACGAAGAAAGATGACATATGCTGTTTTCTTTCTTCCGTATCGGATGCTTACGTCAGGGAACACGCGCGGCCCTAGTGAGGTTAATAAAAACAGGCAGCCCTAGGAACAATACCGGTTCAAAGGATATCGCCTTATTGTACCAGGGGCCTCGAGAACCGGGGTTTGTTCTAAGTAGTAGTGATTTATCGATCTTACTAATAAATGGCTTCGTCTGATAAAAGGATTTGCTCTATAAACAATTAAACAGAAAATTTTCTGTTGAACATTAGAATAAACAAAAAAACATATTTAACCTAATATTAGAATTTTAATATGAATGAGTACACTCGTAGAGTTTCATAAGCATCAACAAATTTATAATGTTTAGCAGTAACAATAATAATGGTAAAAAAAAAATGTTGCGTGCATCACACAGCTTTCACTTACCTTGGTTGTTAAAATAAATTTAGGAACTATTAAATAAACTTAAAGAAAGTAGAAAAAGAGTTGACAAAATTTATAGGATCATATTAAGGTTCACTTGAAACAATGTTTTAGATGTTTTTAGATTAAATAATCTTTCAATATATGATTTTTTTGTACAAATCACCAAATTTTATGCCGTATTCGTCACTTAGGATTACCTTACATAACTTCATATATAGTTGATTTATAAAATCATTAGACTTCCTACGGGATATTATACTTCTATATTATTGGGTTGTGAAATAATTTCGTAGCATTTTTTACTGGTGATCTCGATAAAAACTTCAGATTCTTGTGAATGTTTTTAATGAATTATATGATTTAGTTATTTAATCAGAATTAAATATTTTTGATCAATTGTGCTTGAATTTGTTCATCATCAACATGACAAGAAAGACCTGAGCGCTTTGCGTCTTCCAAGTCAACATTTTCGGTTTTGAACTGAGCAAACCACTAATATTGCTTTCTCTTAAGGCATCATCGACATGCACACTTAAAATTTTGTGAACGTCTTTGTGGATTTTTTTTCGGAAAAAAATCATTATACTGTGAATGATTGATAAAAAGAAAAAAAAAAAAAAAAAAGAAAAAAAAAATTAGAATGTTTTTATTTTCAGTAATTGAAAAAAAAAAAAATTAACATGTTACAGATGAATATGGCGATGTAACTCCAAAAGCTTCAAATACACCTCAGTGAAGAGATGTATAGTATGGGCTGTCTTTTGTGTAATTTACTTTAGTTAAATTATTAAATGGCAGTATATTTATCGCAAAAAAATATGAAGTAAAATGTATACTTCAAACTGTATAAACAAGTGATATTTTCTTAAAACTAATATTTTAACAGTGTATCACACACTTCCTGACAAAACCTCCAAATACGACAATAAAAAGGGATAAAGAGACAGTCAATGGGATACAATAACTAATCCAGAGGACAAAGACAAGCGATCCAATTGGCTTACAGCGGACCACTTAGGATGGCCATCCAGGGAACGGTGATATCCCTCCCCGAGGTGCTGTAATCCATACTGTTTCGATACAGGCTTACCCTCCCGCATTATGTGTCCTGTTCGAGTTTAACTCCAACACCCTCAGGAATACTCTCATTAGGAATATCCCACGGCTATTGCACACCGGGTAGATCACACGATAGCGTGGCCAGGTCTGATGATCAAAGGTCTCAGATCTTGGAGAATGCGTGCCATTAAACTGCCACAGGCGCATAGTTGGCGTGCTTTGACAGTGCAATAATCTGAAGTATAATAAAATCTAGGACCCTGAGCGAACCACATTATTCTTTTTTTTTTTTTTTTTTTTTTTTTTTTTTGGTGTTATGTAATTTAAATTTGTTTTCAATAATGATATTTTCCTTAACTTAAAACTCAGACAACCACTATTAATATCTTTTAAAATTGGTTATAAGAACAAGGTAAATTATAATAAAATCCTAATTTAAATTCTAATGCTTATAAATAAAATTGGAGGCTGATGTCACTTCACCACTATTTTATTGAAAAAAATATATTCGCACTACGTTTCGGCTAACAATGCCATCTTCTATTTATATATAGTTTTTATATTGGAATGTGTTTCATGGTTCAGGTTTTGTCATGTTCAGTTATAGTTTTAAATTGTTATGATAAAAAATTTTAAGATTGTTAACGTTAATCTCATAAATTATTAATTTATTTTGACTGTATATATAAACATGGTGTGTGTGTGTGTGTGTATGTGTGTGTATATGGGTATATGTATATATATATAGAATGCGTGTATGTATGAATGCATGTATGTATGGTGTGTATATATATATTTTATTTATTCTTTTATCATACAATCTAACATAGTTGTAGGGTTTCATGACAAATTGTATGGAAGATTATTTGTAACTTGACAATATTTTGTACTTTTAGATCTAAGTTGTTCCACTGCACCAGAAGATGGCATTGTTAGCCGAAACGTAGTGCGAATATATTTTTTTCAATAAAATAGTGGTGAAGTGACATCAGCCTCCAATTTTATTTATAAAATATTTGACCTTCACCTAAAAGAATCTACACCTTAGTTCTAATGCTTATACAATATATATTTAAAAAAATATATTTGTTGATATTAACAACTGTATAATAAAATACATTTAATAACAGGATAGTTATGATTCATATGTAGAGATACATTTCACATTGGCAGATCTCGAAAAATTATACTAAACTAAAAGGTCTCAGGGCTATCTTCTTTTCAGACGCTTCGGATGTTATCAGGGATTGTGGAGGTAGGAAGGTTTGAAACTAGTGGATTAGAGTGGGAACGGAGTTGGTCATGAAAGGAGTGGTACCTGGTTCGGGCCAAGTCAACTATATAGGGAACATTTAGGTCTTTATGGATGATCTGATTCATGACAAAATAAGGAGCATTGAGGATTTTCGATTGTTAGGATTGGATGTGGGAAGAATTTGATGAGTCCCAAAGCTCTACTCCGTAAGTCCATATCGGTCTTATGATAGTCATGTAGAATACAATATTTAGCTGTAGTAAATTGTTTGAGAAAGATTACTATTAAAAAGTAGAACTCCTAGAATTACCTTTTTATAACAAATTACTATTATAAAATGATACTTCGAAAACTCTTTAACGGTGACTGGCAATTCTGTGTTTAACAAAACTGAGATCTGACCAATTTCAGTTCTTTATGTTAGTACTAACTTCGTTCTTTATTTGCCTCAAATGACTTGCATGAAATAAAAGACATTCTCAGTCTGAGCAAAGCCGCTGACATAAACAATATGAATGAGCTTAAATCATTACAGGTAAGAAAAGATAAGATACAAATATTCCTTATCTAATTTACCGTTAAATTAAAGTATCAATTCGTAATTTAAATACCATAATAATTCCATTATCCTCCATCTTAATTTTTGAATCACCCCTATATCCATATTATATTCATTCAGGAGGTTTCATTGTAGAATTACGAATAAACCATAAAAATGTTGTACACACACATATACTCACACACACACACACACACACACACACACACACACAAACACACACACACACACACACACACACACACACATATATATATATATATATATATATATATATATATATATATATATACTTTTATAAAACGTAAAATGTTATAGTCGTATTTTTATGTTTTATTACGTGTTTTAACATTGTTAACATAGTTGAACATGGTTCTTTGACTTGATCTATTGACTTCGGTTTATATCAAGAATTTGAATATAATCTTATTTTTTATTTAACATTTTACATATTTATATAATTAACTAATTGAATTCAAACGATTTAAGATTTTTTGAAATGTTTTATATTCTAAGAGCGTTATTAAGTATGGTTGTTAAAAAAAAAAAATTATAATTGTGTCCTTTCAGCCAAACATTGTTTGGGACCTGAAAAGGGTGTATTAGCCTAAACGTAGAGGAATTTTAAATAAAGTGATGGAGATAAGATACCTTTTATTTTAGTATTAAACACAAGTTTTCACTAAAGGAAGTTTATTTGATTTTGATTTATTTTTTAATATTTATTTCAACACATTTCCGGTTATTTCCCCATCATCAAATTAATTTCTTGGTTTTTTTTGTTGTTGTTTTTTGTAGCTCAGTGAAAATTTTAGTTAGTGATATTACCATTTGTATCTATGAAACAGTGCTATGAGACAAAGTTCATGCAGTATTTACAGACATAAATAAGTAAAATAAAAGTATATGAAAATAGAATAACAATAAAAAAGAAAATATTGATGAAAATATATTGAATTAAAAATCAATAAAATATATTTTTTTAAACAATCAATATTTTATAAAATTAACAAACAAATGACCACTTTAAAACCATGTATTCCTACATTAAAAAAAAAAAAAAATCAGGTTCGGGCACCTCAAACCAAGCTTTTCCCCCATATATGAAGCCGTGAAATTAATTAAATTAAATTCCCCACCTCAAGCAAGTTATTAAAATTTCCGTTAAAAAAGCACACACGAGTGAAAAATTTAAATATATATCAGTTCAATTTTACGGAGGTGAAAATAATTAAAAAAATGAAGGGATAATAGTTGGCGAGATAGGCGTGATGGAGAGAAGATACCCTGCGGTACCTCTTCCTGGCGTGCTTCCTATTACGGATTTAGCTTAGAAGGTCCCTCATCCAACTTCTTTTCAGTCTTCTGCGAGTATTGTCCGGCATGTTACTAGTGGCCATGCTTCGTATTTTTTTGTTAGTATGTCCGTGTAAGATGTGAAATCGTTTATAGAGGGTCCGAATCTGTTCGTTGACTGTTGGCAAATTTTAATTTATTTTTAATACATTTGAAACAAATTACATAACAAAATAGTCTAAATATTTAAATAAATGATTAGATATAATGCTAGTTAAATATCATGTTCTATTAGTAAATTATTCTGAGAAAATAGAGAGCTCTCTATTTTAATTCCAAGTTATTCTGAATGCAAATCAGTTCATTAGGTTCTATAATAAAAGTAGGCTAATTTTATTACCAGGCTATCAAATTTCATCGCAATATCGGATTCACTATAATTATGGACTTGATTTATTAAACAGTAATGCTGAACGAAGAAAGTTAACTAAGAAATTAATATTCAGATAATTATATTTATTTAAGTTTCGTGTGAAATATGACATAAATCTAACAAAAAAGTTACATATATTTAATTATACAATTTGAAAATATTTGATTAGTGTGGTTTTCATTCTTCGATTCTTCTACTTATTTTTGTTTGTTTAATATTTGCTGAATCTCGTTACCTATTATTTCAACTACGTACCAATTTCTTTACTACAGCATGTTTTTTATAGTTGTTTATTTATTTACCTTGATTACTGAAATGCCATTTAAACATAAGCATTGCATCACCATAGAACGATTAATTTTATTTATACACAAAGAATAATTTGATCTAAATTATATTGGATGTAATAAAATTATTCATTTTGATGGAATTTTTCATATAATATTAATCATTATTATTATTTTTTTTTTTTGCAGGTAAATGACTTTTCTGAATAAACATTCTTCAAATTTTGGTATGTAATATTATTATGTTCTATATACCTACATTACTATACTGTCTGTCATCATGAATTGAAAGAATTTTTGAATTATTGCTAGGAAGAGAAATTAAGGCAAACATAACTTTTGTTTATTTATAGGCACTTTTGTGTGTCTACTACACTGTAGGTTTTAAGTTAGAATACCAGTCCCGAGAGGCTTTTTTAAGCATGTTATTAAATGGAAATTCACTCACAACCTCCACGTCAGTGTGAATGTGAGACCTGTCAGCCAACTGGTGGCTACTTACAAATATAGGCGTAGGCAGTGATGACCCTACCCTATAAATTACTATCGAGAATCGCGGTGTAAAATCTTTAGAAAGCATACCGAGGGACATAGGGTCTCTTAAGACCTGTCACACCAACCGAAAAAATAAAATAAGCGCTTTTATAAATCTTAATACATAAATGTTTGCTGGTAAGTACTGACTATTTTTGTGTTAAAAATATTTTAATAAAATACATAAAATACATCATTATTGGTGATTCAATAAATTTCTCAATAGATGTCAAATATGTTTTTATTTAATTTTTTGACAGGTTTTGGGTGATAATTGATTTCTAAATAATTTAAAACTTTTTACAATGATGACAAAAAAAAAAAATGATTAATGGAAAGGGATGCTTAGCTCGTAAAAAGCATGTGCTTAGGCTAAAAGGGGCTAGCGATAATAAATGGTTTGGCTTTGTAATCGCAGGGAATGTCAGCAGATAAATCTGATCACAGTTGGAACCGTAGACTTGCTGTAATCACATTAGCTAGACTTGACAAAGTGGTCTTCAAGTATGGCAACACCCTAAGAGGCCATTTTAGTCTTGGGTGTGGGGGAGTATAATTGTGCTTTACTGTTTACACCCAGATTAGGGGTTCTGAGATTGTAGGGGCGTATCCCCTTATTTGTTTTGATGTTACTGCTAGTACAAATAGAAATGAAGGAAAACAGGAATGAATTTCATGATAATTCCGCAATAAGGGGTTTTATTTATTTTTCTAATGTAGTAAGTGAGCTAAGCAAAATTGAAAAGTATTGCCTTACACGGTCTGTAAGTAGTTTGCATGTATTAATCGTTGATCTGCGTGAAAAAAGATAAAAGTCATTATTTTAAGACATATTAAAGACATTTTGTTTATGGCCGATAATTCTTCTTTTTTTTTTTTTAAATATTTTTATTGAACCATATTACAATCTGTCCCGATTTGGACATTGATAATAGCGATGAAATACAACCAACCTTCATACAATATTTATACAGCAATAAAATTATAAAATAATCATAAAATATACATACATAATGGAATCAACAAAATTTATACAAATTCCATAAATCACTATATAGATATGAGCGATAGATCTATAACACGCGGTATATCTATATACACATATATCTATATACACGCCTTTCATGCAGCACATTGAGTGGAGAATCTAGCAAGTGCTAGATCTCCAATACACATATTGACAAGAGGTCTCGAAGCCGCTGTCGTTTTAACCTTCTAGGGGGATGTGTGGTGTTGGTTAGGGTTTGAGCTAGAGGATTTACTCTTGTCCAGATGAATGTTTAGCTCTTCATCTTTTCCACAACAATCTATCCTCCAAAATTGAAGTAATCTTCAAAAAATTCCTCAACATCAAATTTCTCATATCCCATCTCCTTCCAATGTCATAGACTTTACCAGTCTAATGATATCGTTCATCTCCGTAATCAAATCTTTTGTCATGCCGCTTATATCACTCCTTACAAATCTAGTATCTAATCTAACCCCTACCTAACCTAAAAAAAAAAAAATCCTTAAATGACCGATAATTTGAAAAAATATTTAATAATGAAAAATGAGAGACTAAATAAGACATTTTTCAACAACGTCTATTAAAGTATAGGAGGATATGCAAAACAAGTCATACAGGAGCTGGATTGAGCGAAAAATAACAGACGAAGACTGCTTCACCAGAGAGCTTTTTGGGAAAAAAACTAAATATCAAAATTCCAATATCTGGGTAACTGATGACCTATAGTAATAAGCCCTGGAGAACCGCTGATCTGTGGTTCTTATCCATAACGAACTAAGTTACAAGAAATAGAATTGGATTGAAATCTTGATTGTATGATTGGGATGATGTTCATACTGAAACCTCCGTGTAGAGCTTAGGAGATCTAATGCGGAGTACAGATCAGCAGAAAAGGACCTTAGTCGGCGAAATGTACAAGAATAAAACGAATACCTACGTTTAAGGTGGAATGGAGAATTGTAGGTATGAAATTGCGGTTACTCAGTACTCTTGAAAGTGCTGAATTGTCTTAAAAAGAAAGGTAATTAATATTTATATGGTCTTAGGGAAGAGGTTTCTTGGATATAAAATTGCTTGGAATATAAATGAAAAATCTACAAAAATACAAATCCAAAACACGATTTTTCCTTGCCTTCGCTGCTAAAATCAATTCAAGAACTGTTAAATAAATTTATATTTGATATAAGCTTAAAAAAAAATAAAGTTTCGATAAAAATATGTATTTTAGATTAGATAATCTAACAGTTGAAATTATTATCTTCAACAATCACTTCGTTTTATCCGCTTTTCATCACTCTCTAGCTCCTTTTACAGCTTAGTATATGTGATGCTTTTGTTTCTCTTTATCTCTCCAACGGTATCTTATACATATATCGTACTGCTCTTTTGTTAAAAAAAAAATACCAGTCAGACTATTTTGATCAAAATGGAACCTACATGGTATTTAAGCCCATTGAAGTTTAAATACATATAGCGAGTTTAATCAAATTTAAAACCGTTATAGTAATTTTTGAGAAAAGCGTTGAAGTGAGTAAAATACATAATATAAAGTGGCTTTTCTGGTTCGCTAATTTTTTTGAAAAAAAATTGTAACATCTCAGGCATATACGCTCCTAAAATATATAATTTCAGTTTTCCTCAACTTATCGTTAAAGAGCTAAACACAGGCATGAACGTGGATATGCACAAACATTTTTGCGAGACTTCATCACTTGAACTAAGGGAACCCTAAAAGGTGTATTTCCCGTGGAAACTCGAATTCAAAAATTTTCTCGATCACAATAAATTCCATACCTTCCCTTATTGTATATTTCATTTACAGGTAATTGGAAGTAAAAACATTACTTTTTTGTTCTTATCCTCCATTTGTTTTTACAACAAAACATGTAATACACAAGAAAAGGACTAATTTTACGATTTCGAAGGATATGCCGAATTTTCATATTTTATGAACTGTTTTAAATGTTTTCTTAGTCTATGGCTAAGTCGAGTCGAGGGCTGATCTTATAATTAGGATATAGTTCGAAATCGAAGAGACCACCATTTTTGACTCGATTCTTCTTTCGAAATGATACAATTTGAAATATTTCAGCAGTAAACAGGATTACCTCACTAAAAAGAACACTTTTTAATATCACAACTATCTTAACAATTCCAGAATCCGTCCGAAGTAGCATTAATCTGCCTATATTTAAGAGGAAACGGTGGTTTATGCACGAAAAGTGCTAATTTTCGATTAATTAATTTTGCTATTTCGAAGGATATACCGGAATTTCATATTTTTCTGAATTTTTTTTTTCATAGGTCTGTTTTAATTTTTTTTTTGTTATGTTTGAGTCGAGAGCTGATCTTTCATATTTAAAATTTCTTTTGGGCTTGTTGAGGACCACAGCTCTAGTTTCGAATCCTTTTACGGAAATACTTTTGTCATAGCCCAGAAAGCTTTGTTCTTCTATCTGTATGCCTTTTAACTTTTTTCGGTTCACTTCAGTCGGGTGGTGCGTGCACTCTTTTTGCTGGTGATATTCTCTTGGTCCACATTCGGAATAATACAAATCCTATTCTAAAATACTTAGCTTTAATAGTCGGTGATCTTGCTGTGGTGGTCTAAATATTTTCGGACGCTTTCCCTATACAGAGGTAATGATTCTGCTGGTTAAGTCTTAAAGTACTCATAGAAAGCCAATCGCGTCTTCCTAATGGACGGATATGTCTTCTTGAAGGTTATAGATCTTTTTGTTGTGCCTTATCCTGAAAGTATCATCTTGATATATTTCATATTATTTTAATATAGCTGGTCTCCCTTCAAAGCGAATAAATCTTCCTCATTACACTAAATATGTTAATAAAGAAACGTGTTAAATATGTCACTTTATTGGCAGAAAGATCAGGAACGTGTGTCATAAGGTGGTTTTGGATATAATTTTATCATCCTGCTAATAAGATATAACAATGGTATTACTGAAAGGAATTAGTCCGGGTGGCGGTCATTAAATGAAACAACTGAATAGTTTCAACTATTTTATTGTTTGCCAACGTTTCCACTCGCCTACCAGACGCCCTGATGATGACCCACAATGGGGGTCGAAACGTTGGCAAACAATAAAATAGTTGAAACTATTCAGTTGTTTCATTTAATGACCGCCACCCGGACTAATTCCTTTCAGTAATTCTCAACGGTCAACTAATTATATCCACAACAATGGTATTATATAATATGAGGAAACTTATAAGTAAACAATAATACTGAGAAGCGTTTGGGAATGGCTTAGATAGGTATTTAAATATTTCTTTGTAGAAAGCGTTGCTTTTGCTATGGAGTTATTTAAAACCAGGAGGTAAGCCCTGGTGTGGTGTTGTTAAGCGAGAGAAAGACGTAACGAGTACATTAAAAGTGAAATCGCAGAAAGGTGCATAACCGAAAGAAATGTGGTAAAGGATAGCGCTGATGGAACAAAGAAGCCTTAGATAATAAGCTGGAAGAAGCTAATGAAGCTCTTGGGCTGTAATCAGGGCTCTTGGGACAGCGTTGAAATATCTCCTTTATATCCGCTCATATTGATCCCTACCCAATTTGCTTATTACCCTGTGAGATTTAATGCATATCATTATATAAGTGAGTAATTGTATGAAGGATAGCTTAATTTTATGTGCCTTACTAATATTTTTTAATGAAACAAGAACTCAGATAAAAAAATTAAATAGTGGAGTTTGATTAAAGTTATTTCTGAATCTGGAGTCAGTCTGTCGTGAAAATTTAAATAGGGAAAAAAAACCTCTGACTCTGAGCCTATCCACTGCCAGAAACCCTTATAATCCGCCCAGAAGACTATCGAGGTCCTAGCCAAGAGACCTGCTATTCTGATTTGTCATTTGTTTTATTGTATTGTATGTATTGTTTTTACTTCTATATCATTTGTTAGCATATTTGCTTATTGCATAAACAGACAGCAAATTCATTTTATTGTAAAAATTCCTATAAATAAATAGATATTTCTGGATCATTCATGGCTATAACAACACATAGCCCAAATTTCCCAACGGTCAATAAGTACTCTCAAGTTATTTAATCGTTCCCGCCATCTTCTTCCTAAGTCCACTCGTAAGCTCCTCGTTTCCTCACTGATTTTCCCCCACTTTGACTATAGATGTATGGTATACGGTGGTCTCTCGTCGATGCTAGAGAAACGAGCAAAGTTTATCATGAACTGTTTTTTAAGATTGGTCTTTGGCACCTCGAGGCGGTCTCACGTGTCCGATCTCTATGACGAGTTAAAGTGGCTTTTCCCTCAAACCCGTAGACAATATTTCCTCGGAACATTCCTTTACCAAACCATCAACTCCAAGCACCCTCCCTATATATACGTTCTCCTGCATTTTAAACCATCAATCCATTCACAAGAATCTAAATCCCGACATTCCTACCTTTATACTCCTTCCCACAGAACTAAAACATATGAACGTTCCTTTCTATCCATCTGTACCAGTTTTTGGAATTTTCTCTCAACAAACATCCGTCGCGCAACCTCTCTCTCCACTTTCAAATACCTTTTGTTCCATTATCTTCTCACTTCCCATAATGTCGCTAGTTGACAATTATAATTACTGTTAAATGATAGTCAATACTTTTAATTTTTTTTTTTAACTGTTTAAGTCTCCCGACGCCTTAATCTCCTACCTCCCAATTCCCCTACCTACTGGCCAACAGATCCTAACCGTAATCCAGACATCCTTGACTTCTTCATCCACAGCGGATTAGGCTCCCTGAACTATTCCGTAACTCGCCTTGATGAACTATCCTCTGACCATAGTCCACTGATCCTAAATGTATCCTTAACACCTATTCCTAAACCTGTCCCACCGTCATTCATCAGAGGCCCTATCAACTGGAACCTCTATCAAATCCCTATCAAATCCTCACCAATGATATTGACCTCAAAGTGACTCTCAAAACCCAAACTGACCTTGACAATGCCGTCTATTCCTTTACAACCTCAATTCAACAAGCCGCCTGGACTGCCTCCTTTCCCAAGCACTCCCAAATAAATACATACAAAAACCATTTACCACAACACCTCCTAGACCTAATCCACACTAAACGCCGAGCCAGAACATTATGGCAACTCACCCGTCACCCATCAGATCGCCACTCCTATAACTTTTATTGTAGACAATTAAAGCGGGAGTTGGCGATCTTCCGCTCCCAATCCTACAATTCCTACCTCTCCTCTCTCTCGACTCGTGACAATTCCTTGTGGAATGTCACGAAGAGAATTCTTAAATCCCCCCTGATATCCCATCCTCTCCGGCGTAGTGATAATTCCTGGGCTGCTTCTGACAAAGATAGGGCCCAGGAATTCGCACTACACCTTTCCAAGGTATTCACTCCTCATTCTGATCTCAATCCAACCCATACCGCAATAGTTGAAGAGTTCCTTACGTCACCGATACCAATTTCCTTACCACCTAAAGCAATCAATCCCTCTGAGGTAAAATATCTTCTTAAAAAGCTTCCTTTCCGTAAATCCCCTGGATACGATCTCCTTACTCCTCAAATCCTAAGACAACTTCCATCTAAAGCCATTACATTCCTTACATATATATATATAACTGTATCCTACGCACTACCTATTTCCCTCTGTTGTGGAAACACTCGACTATCATCCTTTTCCTAAAACCAGGCAAACCCTCCAACTGTACGTCATCCTACAGACCTATTAGCCTTCTTCCGATCCTCTCCAAAATCTTCGAAAAACTCCTATTAAAACGAATCCTAGCCAAATTTCATAATTTTCCTCCACACCAGTTTGGATTCCGTCCTCAACATTCCACGGTTCAGCAAGGACTCCGAGTTGTAGACCACATTTCCTCCGCCCTTGAGTGCAAGGAGTATTGTTCGGGTGCCTTTCTGGACATAGCCCAAGCTTTTGACCGGGTATGGCACCCGGGACTGCTCTTTAAGCTCAAAACCCATTTACCTCAATCTTTATACCTAATCCTCCGATACTATTTATCAAACCGCTCCTTCCGAGTTCGTTGTGGTTCCGAATTTTCCAAACATTATTCTGTTGAGGCCGGTGTTCCTCAAGGCAGCGTCTTAGGACCCGTCCTCTACATCCTCTACACCGCCGATATCCCTACCGATCCCAAAACCTTTCTGGCAACATTTGCTGATGACACAGCCATTTTATCATCCGATTCCGATCCTGAAGTAGCATCGCTAAATCTCCAAAAGCACCTTTCCCTTGTCGAAGACTGGTGCAATGCTTGGCGCATTAAGGTGAACCAAAGCAAATGCACTCACGTCACATTCACCCTTCGACGCAAATCCTGTCCAACGGTTGATTTCAATTCCATACCGCTTCCTTCCTCAGACACAGTCCGGTATCTCGGCTTTTTACTAGACAAAAGACTGACGTGGAACCCACATACAAGACTAAAAAGAAAAGAACTCAACCGCAGATTCGGCCAGTTATACAGACTACTAAACAGAAAATCTCATCTTACAGTTGACAACAAATTACTAATATACAAGACAGTACTGAAACCTATATGGACCTACGGACTTGAACTGTGGGGAACAGCTAAACATTCTAACATCAAACGCATCCAATCCTTCCAATCCAAAGTCCTCCGAACAATAGTTAATGCTCCTTATTACGTTACCAACTGTACCCTACACACCATGACCTTAATATTCCGTTTGTTTTAGACCTGGTACCATCCAAATTTTCCAAATTTCATCAGAACCTTAGTCATCA
The DNA here is from genome assembly GCA_023052935.1 of Piezodorus guildinii. NCBI lineage: Eukaryota > Metazoa > Arthropoda > Insecta > Hemiptera > Pentatomidae > Piezodorus > Piezodorus guildinii. The sequence goes on from CM041297.1 coordinate 100,968,840, forward strand.
TCCTAACCCTCTAGCGCAATCCCTATCCAGCACCACCCATCCCTACAATCCACCTCGAAGATTGAAACGGCAGTGGCCACGAGACCTATTGTAAACATTTAAACTGGAGTTCTGACAATGGTCAGATCCTCCACTCATGTACGGTATGTTTGTGGCTACAGCGCCCTAACTCAGCCTCCACTGGCTCAGACCAGTGATGCGGCTGAGATAGAGGCGCTGGGATCTCTTGGATTCGGCTTCTCCCCCCACTTGTGGAGGGAGCAGCGGAGTCTAGGGTCCCTTTAGCAGATTGTATATATTGTATATAGTTAAGTTTGCTTGTATGATTTTTGTTTATTTCCCAACTTGTATTTATCTCTACTACAGGTTGTTCTTTTGATTTGTTTGTTGTTGTTTTTTTTTTTTGTTTTTTTAATTGTTATTTTCTTGTATATATTCGAATTTATTTATTTCCGATTTTATGTAATTTGACTTTATTATCATTATTCTGTATATATTGTATGAATGTGTACTACATCTCTATTACTACTGTTCATTATGTAACAAACTGTAATATTTCTCAATAAAAAAAAAAAAAAAAAAAAAAAAAATGTTTAAGTAAGTTGAAATAAATGCACCCTAGTAATTATTTTTTGTGTTTTTTTTTTTTTTGTGCATTTTGTTTTAGTTTTAGCAAAAGCGTTAAATATTAGTCAATTATATAGTCACCAAATACATTTATTTCTTATTATAATTTTTTTATTTTTACATATGTTAAATCTATTTTCTTTTTTTCCTCATTAATTTAGTAACTAGCCCAGATGTGAATATTTTACTTTGTTAAATTTCATGTTATTCTTAGGGTACTTAGTTCCAGAATATAGTTTTGTTTCTTCTTCTATTGTGGCACAACTGATCAATTTAACCAATCTGAGTCTAAGATTGGCCGATAACCAACAACTGCTATATTAGCCCTTCGTGGGCAAAAACAGGAGACTAATCAATGAGTTGATAGAGTGAGTTTAGCAACAGATTGGTCCGGTAGACAACAATATTAGGGGCAGTTAGCGGACGAAGTACCAGTTGATTCCTGTCCGGCCAAGGTTTAACAAAGGGGTTAACAGGTGGAAGTTGAGGCCCAAGATTGCCTGGGGCTACATCAGATACGTGCAGTCTCCCCGATAGCCACCTGAATATAAGGCCGTTTGATTGCTGAGCCTAAGGCGAGTCATTCGTAAAGCCCATAACTAACATTTATGTCACTTTCAGCACATGTACGGTTACTAACACACATTTGGTCCCGCAGACGAACTTCATTACAATATTTTTGGTAATTAATTTTTCTTAGAGGTAACGAAAAATCTCGGCTGGCTTGCAACATCTGCCATAGGTAGGTCGTTTCGGATGATATTATAAGTGATATATGATATTATTATTGAATAGTTTCTTGCTTATTTAATGCTACTATATGCCCAGTTCCTACCTTCCCATTTAAAATTTATTCTTAAAAAGTCTTCAACTTTGGTGGCCACCATTCAGCCCTTGGTCTTCTGGTTTTGGGTCTTCTGTTGTCTCTTGATCTTTAAAGATGTTCAGATGTCAGTTTCTTAGGAACGCTCTGGTCTAACATTCTGGCTATGTGCCCAGCACATCTGAGGCTCTCGATGCGGACTACTATTATAATTTCCGGCTGTCCATAAAGCGTATAGAGCTCCGCTTTGCCTCCAGTTCTCATCTACACTCAACGGACAGTAGATTCGCCGAAGAATTTTTTCTTTCATGATCATGGTGATGGCCTCTGAAGAAGTTTTCCAATCCGAAGAAACTTCTTTTTACTATCGTACTTCTTCTAATCTCAGCTGTCATGTCTTTATTCATGATAACTTGAGAACCAAGATAGAGTTCATGAATTCATCACTTTTCACGGTGGTAGGTTCCTATAAAAAACAAAATATCTTTACTCAAAAGAAAGAGCAATAGTGTGAATGGAGAAAACAATTAAGTTAAGAAAAAGGGGTCTAATACAATTATAATCCTCTTTTTTACATAATGATGTATAAGTATTAACATATGTGGAAGTAATTGTATATACTAGATGAATATGTTGCTATGATATTTATTTACAATAAATAGTTATAATAGTCTTTTGTTTTCTAATATCACCTTACGAATGTGCCATATCCTTCCAAAGAAATCGAAATAATAAACCGCTGGAAATCAGCTCAACTTCACAGGAACCTTCCAAACGGAAATTAGTTCGATAGAAGTTAGTGCAAAGTATGAATTTAAATAAATATCCAGTGCGTATAGCAGCATTGAATTTGACTTGCGGCGTTTATTGAACATTTACTTGCGTCAAGAGTGTAAGTTTTTGTTTGTCACTAGTCGTTAGGTTCAGATAAAGATTATTTGAGCAAAAGCTGAATAATTAATAAATATTCATTCTTGAATTTAAATTAATCCGCACACAAGACTGAAACGACAAGAAACTGCTCGCCGATTTCGATTACTTCAACACTTACTTGACAAACGCTCTAACCTCCCACTTTACTACAAAAGACTCCTCTACATGACTATCATCAGGCCTATATGGACTTACGGAGTTGAGCTTTGGGGCTCGACTAAACCATCGAATTCTTCCCGTATCCAATCCTTACAATCCAAAATCCTTCGTAAAATCCTCAACGCTCCTTACTTTGTCACAAATAAAATCATCCATAAAGATCTAAATGTTCCATATGTTTCTGATTTGGCCCGAACTAGATATAATCCTTCTATGACAAACTCCATTCCCACCCCAACCCACTAGTTTCAACCCGTGCTTCCTCTTCGATTCCTGATAATCCTCCGAGGCGCCTGAAAAGAAGATGTTTAAAATAGTTACTGAGTGCTTCCATTGGGTTGCTCCTCTACACGTCTGTCTCATGTGATTTTTTTAAAGCATATTTACTTGTTGTAATATAAATTACAGTTGTAAATTTCAATAAATAAATATTTAAAAAAAAAGTATTTAATTGGATCTAGAAGAAAATGTTATGAACATTTCTATAGAAAATTCGTTTAAAATGCAATGCAGCGTTCTTTTGATTTAGTTGGGATGGAGGGATTGAGGATGAAACTACTATCTTCGTAGCACAGTTAAACGTAATTGTGAATATGATTCGAATAATTAACTTTTTTCTAAGAAGGAGAAGAAAAAAAAAAGTTTTAAATCTATTTGCTTTATAAGAGTTTGGAGGATAGATCTTGTGCTGAATTCGAAAAGTATTTGTGTTAAGAAATAGTGAAGTTAACCGAGAGTCGTCAAGTTGATTGAAATGTACATTTGAGAGAACGACTTTCAGAGTCTAAACTATAGGAAATGGTGAAGAAAATAAATCATTGAATTTTTATTGAGATTGCAGTATTTTGCTCCAGTAACGTATCTGAAACAGTTGTGATCAACGATAATTGATAGAAGATTAACCTCTGGATGACTTATTCTAAAGTAATTTTGTTTCAGATTGGATTCATTGGAGCTCCATTGAGAATCTTAAGTACTTTGAGAGCATTTCCTTGCTAATAATTGGGAGGATACGACAAAAGATTGTGTGTGCCAGAAGCGACCCGCTATCGAAGGAACAATAAAAGAGGCGGAGGTAATTGGCTAAGAAGCCATAAACGTTGATTACTCCCTTCCGCCGCCAACTGATATTTCATTAACGGCCCCCGCACAATTAACCGTTCTCCTCCAGCCAATACTGTTTGTTACTGCTACCGTTCCAGCAATTCTAGCCTCCAGTTTACACCAGTAGCTATCTCAATCTCCTGGTTACAGTTTGAATTATTATCTAAATTTCATCAACAAAGTCGGCGCGTTTTATGCATAGATCATTTCGATCTTCCACTGGAAAATGAAATAATCTATAGTGTTTCTTTGGTACAAGGTTTTAAATTAAATCAGGAATCGCTTATATTAATGTAACACCAGGATTATACTTAAAGAAAACTGATTTAATTAAAATACTATGTGTCGCGGTAGTGCTTTAAAATGATACAGCTTAGACCAAGTGATAGCGGGTTGTGAAGTTTTTCATAAAATGCATAGATGAAACGAATAGATTGGAATATTGGTCTTTGAACAAAGGAAAAGGTTACAATACAATTTATAATTTGGATAGGCATTACATTGACTAATAACATTACATATGATTTTCGTATTCTCTCTTCGTTCTCCTCTCTTCATCGTCCAGCGTAGGGCGATCGTTTCTTCTTCTACTTAATCGTTATTAGGCGACAGACTAAAACGGCATTGTTTGGAGTGCACTCGCTTCTTTTATGCTTGGGTTCCCTTTTTCTACCATATGTTTTTCAAATAAAAAATTACCGCTTGTGGCATATTGATTAAATAAACAATAACGGTATTATCTATATAACATAGTTTTTAAATTAAATAACATTTTCATTATAAATAAGGTTTGATTTCTTAAAATGGAGTTTCTATATTATGCGACACGTTTTCATAGTGTGTATATTACAATTTTTGTTATGATATAACTTCATCATTTTATGATATAAGATTTTTAAAAAAGTAATATTTGATGTGAATCCTATTTTTTTTTTTATATGTCCAGCTTGCTACGTTCGTGAACGTTCGGTGGTTTTATTCACTATCCAGTACTGATGTAAATTTATCTTCCCTGTCTCATTATAGTCGAATTCACAATACTATAGACTCACTTGTAAGGAATCAGATAACTTAATTTACAGATAACAGCTGATGTTTTACCACCCATGTCTTTTTCTAGTGAGCAGCTGTTTTTAATTTAATCTTTTCCAGCTGTTGAAATTTAATTTCCCTACACCTTATTATGTATGTGGGTACATTGGTGCATGGGAAATTCGGTTCAACATGTCATTTTGTTCTATGAATTTTATGTTTGTTTGTGTAATCTTTCATCTTTATTTTAACTTCGACCCTCTTAATAACTTCACTAGATATTTTTTGAAGAATCCAATCTTCACTATAATTGATCTGTAATTAATTATTTGGGTATTTCTTCTGAGGGCATGAATAAAAACTCTTATTTTTGTTAATGTCGTTGGTGCTAACCTTTACACTTGAAGTTGTTATTTACTGCCAACATTATTTGTTCTAAAGTTAATACATGTTCTATATTGGTTCTTGTTAAAAATTTGTCAAAAACAAGGAAATGCGATAAAAGTGAAATATAAATATTTCTTATATTTCCGAAAAACCAGCATTTTCCGTGTCAGTGCATGAAAGGTTTTCCGGATTGATATATGATTTTGATGGAGAACGAGTTATTATGACGAATTTCTGCTTATTCTTTATTTTAGGTATTATTACGTGTGCTCTTAACGTTCTACAGTATTCAACATTATTATTTCTTATACATTGATGTTATTTACCTTTAATTATAGTAATAATAGCATTAACAGGCGTTATTTTTGGTTGAACGCTAATAAACCATACAAAATAAATAAATTATTATTTATTTTACATTATTATTTGTTAAACAATAATGTTATTAACGTTTAATAATAATAATATCATTCTTAACGGTCAACCAATTATATCCATTATAAATCTATAACATTTTAACTAAATTATCTAATATAATCAGCTAATAGTGAAATGCACGGTATTCTGCTTTACAATACTGTTCTGTTTGTTTATTTATTTAACGTCACTTTATGCTACTATGGCTAATCGGACGATGCTACAGTGGGAGTCCTAAATTTTGCCTATCCAGGTTCTATTAGGATAGGGATCTTTAACGAGTACCTGACATCGCACAGGCTCGGGACCACCTTTTAACGTCCCCTCCGAAGGACGGCGTAACTAAGGATTTTTTACTCCCATTAAAAAATCCTAGACCACCTGCGGGTTCGAACCCGTGACCTTTGGCATGGGAGGCTGTTACGTAGCCACTCAGCTCCAAGTGATCCCTCAACAATACTGTTCTATCCAGCTTTTATGAATCTAAAAAACGTTCTTGGTTTAAATTTATTCCACTATTAACGAGGGATTTCCACAAATAAGTTATTCATGAGAGTTAACGATTTTACTATATCAGTAAATAGGTAATCTTTGTTCTATTAAAGTTTTCTCTGTTTATATTTTTCTCCCTCCTTCCCCCCCATAAATATTATCCATAAGAATATATACGTAGTTTACGATTTATATTTTATAGTGATGAGGTTTATGTTTTCTCTCTTGTATTTTTTACGAGAGATATAAAATATAAATATAGATAAAACGAATATATATATGTGTAAAAATAAAACTATTTTTATGTAATACTTTATGGCCTTACTTCAAGAAGGGGAAATAAGTAGCGCTATTAAGGTCTATAACGTTTACTTGAACATACAAGAATAATATTTTTCCACTATATTAAAACATATATATTTATTTAGTTACTATAATATAATAATGTAACCATCTACTTATCTATATGGCAAGTATCTCAAGATGAATGGAGGGTAAATATCGATTCCTAGTCTCCACAGTACTTGCCTCTGACCGGATATAGTTAACCTGCCTACAGGTATCATGTGAGGTGAAAAACGGCAGTTTTATATTATGTGTTGCTTTAAATAAGTATGATAATAAGTTATCCTATGAATTTAAATATAATAATTTTTTACTTTGATTTTAAATTGTTTGATTATTATCACTCAATTGCACGGCCCTTGGTCTAAAAAAAAGTACAATTCTCTAAAGGTACTGGCCTAAGATCCTTCAGGGATTGTAGAGCTACAGGTTTATATATATATATGTATATATATATATATATATATATATATATATAATTAATATAACATATATAATTATAAGTGCCATTTCACTCGATTTTCTGTTCATCGCAGTATCTCAAAAATGACTATGGTTGTTTTAGCTGAATTTTCCTGATTCGCTACTGCTAGATGTGCAATAAGGCTGGATTTGGGAAAATCCCTTCTCTGAGTAGTTAACAAAAATATTTTTCTAAACATAAAACAAAATTGGTCTTCGAATAACTCAATACTATACGTCTCCTGAAAAACTATAAGTACTCATTTGAATGACAATAAAATTCCTAACTGTATAAAAGCAATGTTATCTTAACATGATCAGTATCAGACAAGATAATATGTAATAATTTATAACAAATATATTTACGCATATTGAGCTTCGTATCCATGTTTGTTGCCCTAGACACATGTTCAAACCTTTTTTTGTTTTTTTTTTTAAATAATTCAAAATGACTAAAAAACGTTTCGTTACAAGAACGTAGTACGTACTTTTCTTTCAACCCTAAAAAAAAAAACCGGGTTATTCTGAAGGAAGGCATTACTCACACTTGGGAAAATACGCAGTTAGTTTATGTTGATATACAACGCTTCTGTTTACAAGATAAAACGATGTTATGAATAATTTTGAAGTGGCTACATGGTACTGATATGTTATTGTAACCTAGAGTAAATAAAATTGATATCTGAAATGAATTAATAATCTTTTATGTATCATACACAGAGTAACACATTGCTATTTTAGGTTTTTTTTTTTAGTATAACCCCACTGAACATAGTCCCTGTAAACATTTTACTTAATTTGTACCAATTTTTCCCTATATTGTTTTATTTATCACATTAAACTCGCCAACAGAAACAAAAACACGAAATAAACCCGTTCCATAGTTAATGCATCATTAGACTAATTTAAGCTATCAAAATATATTTAGCCATTAGAACATTAGGATTAATTCACTTTATATTGTAAAAAATTTGTCACTTTATAAAGTCATAATGTTTTAATGAAAGGTAAAATGTATTGAGTAATTATCGATATGTTTACTTCTTCGAGGATGTTGATTGTAAATTTGACCGAATAAAATCTGGATCTGGCAATAAATAATAACTTTGGTAATACATAAAATTATTGTAAAGAGTAGCTGATTGGCTGAGATCGAAGTAATAAGCATTGTTGCGACTGTTTACCATAAACGTGTACAATACAATCGCGAGCAAAACCGCGAGATTAGGGATTCCAATCCGGCGTCATTTTCAATCCGGCCGGATCCGGTCCCAAATTTCATCAATCCGGACGGATCCGGCCGGATCCGGATGGCTTGTCAAAATCAGGTTGATTTTCACTTTTCAAACCAAGAAAGAACTGTCACTATGTTATTCGAGCATAATTGTACTCATAATAAGAAGTTTATAAAATAAAAGTTATGTTAGGATTAGATATGGAGCAAAAAATTAAAGTTTAGTAGGTTAGGTAACAAGTAAAATTTTAATGCCTATTAAAACAGTCGGAGATTGATTACTATTTGCTTAAAATAAAGACTTTTTGTTTTCTACCACCCTTTTTCCAAAATCAAAATTGAATTTTGATAATATATACTAAAGTTATTAGTACTTACATATTATTTGAAAAACAAACATCTACCTATAATAATCACAATTCCCATCTGAGTTAATTACGCAAGGATAATTATATAAGATAATAATAAAGTAACCTAATAAATTAATTGAGCTATCTGAGAAAGTGAAGTATGGGAAGAAGTGAGCAGTAACGTAGCACAGTCTTCCTAGATTTCAATAGATTTGTAAGCAGTTTATCATGTAATTCAGTACCATAACACGTGAGTGAGTCTGTACGTGAGTGAGCAATTTCTCTAAAGTTGGATTTGTTTCAGAAGTTCCTCTACGGCCAACTTATAGGACGCTATAGCTCGCGTATATCCAAGATAATAAAATTTGTTTACTTACATTTAGGTGAAGCACCGACAAAACAAAAACACGGCATTGTCTCGCGAATTACGAACAAATGATACTGGACTGAACTGATGACTTGATGTAATTTGGCGTCGAACGACACCACCATACATGTACACCAAATGTAACGCATTTAAAGTACTTTTTTTTATTAAACTGCACTATTTTTGCAAAAATCCAAAAATTGCTATCATCGGATTTGGTTACCGGATCTGGTATATTATTGCCGCATCCGGTTAACGTATAATGATGCCGGATCCGCCGGATTACCGGATCCGGTTTTCCGGATTGCAATGCCTACGCGAGATACAACTAGTTTATTTATATAGACACTATTATTACCTTGACAAAAAAAAAAAAAAAAAAAAAAAAAAAAAAAAAAAAAAAATTCTTTTATAAGATCCTTTTTGACTGTTATAAACACATCAAAGAAAAGAATTGGCGATATCGGTTAAACCGTTCACGCGTGATGCGATTACCATAAGAAAGGATGATTCATTTTATGTATATATTTATAAAGATTACTATTCTCTTTCTCTCTTTCTTTCAGTGGCGCGACAGACCGTGTAGGCCCTGGGCCTCGCACGGTGTAAACTCCTGCGAGTTTACACTCACGCTTCACGATGCTATTTTTAGTGTAGGGTCATCATTCCCTTCGACTAATTTTGTGAGTGGCCACCCTTTGGCTGACGGGTCTCACATACCCGGGGAGAGGCTGTGAGTGAATCCCCATTTTTTTACATCCTTATAAAAGCCCCGCCGGGACTGGGATTCGAACTCAGAACCTGTACATGAGAGACTAGCGCTCTAGCCACTCAGCCACGGGCTCCCCTTTAAAGATTACTATTATTATGTTGAAATTATTTAAAAAAAAAAAACAAAAAAAAAACCTAAAAAAAGTAACTTTTCTCCCTTTTTCTTTTATAAGATCCTTCTCCAGACTATTATAAACACACACAAAAAAAAAGTATTAGCGTAATCGGTCAAGCCGTTCAAGCTTGATGCGATCACCAAGACCATAATTCATAGAATATAGCGGAGTCTCTTTTTTTTTATCTAAGTTTGAGACGTTTCATTGTAATAATTATTTTCAATTATTTGTTTTATTTAAATATTTCAGCAAACATTTTCGTGCTAGATAAATCAGTAAATATTATTTATGGAGGATGAGATGATTAGAGTAGCGGTCATGGAAGATTAGCAAATAGTGAAAAAAAAACAACAATAATTTATTATCTATGTGCTGAGGCATGTTGCGTGTCTTCTCGGTGCTGCTTCATTGAGGTATGGAAGCTGAATCAGATTTCGTTATAGGGAATTTTATTATTTTAATAATGGTATAATTCATACAATATAGTGGAGGATTTTTTGTTTTACCTGTTTATGACCTGTAAATTGTATTAACCTTTTATATTTACTTATTTTATATGAACATATTTTGCAAGAATTTTCGTATTAGATAGATCGGTAAGAAATTTCTTCTTTTTTTTTATTAAAAGAACAAACCGTCTCAGGAGAGTTCGTTACTTGAACTTTGAGTGGATTAATTAAAGCGTTTTTCTTTTTGTCCCTTTAAGGCTACTCTGAAGGGTGGTAATTCTATTTTATGTTTAGCCCCACAAAGGACAAGTAGAAAAGGAAGGATCATCAAAGAAATTTAATCATTGTTTTCTTTTTTTATACTTTTTTTTTCTTTTTAAAGAAAATTTGTTTTTTCTTTGTTGTAAATTAATTTGATGGTTGTTTAACTAACTGAAATTCAGCATTAATATCTTCTAAAGATGGTTTTCCTTTGTTAGTTTTAAGGTTTATGTAAGATCAAATCCTTTAATAGTTATCTATTGTCTTGTTGATTCTAAAGCTAGATTTTTCCCATGACGGAGGTACGTCAACAGAAAATAGTGTATTATTCAGGGAATCTACACGTTCGTATTATTATTATTATTTTTAACTCTACAAAATTAAATATTCCGATCAAGAATAAACTAGATGAGGAAGATGGTTGGGGGTGCGGTCATAAATTAGATACACACATTTAAAATAAGTGCTATTTTAATTATGTGCCGACGTTTCGGCCTACAATGTGGGCCTTCATCAGGACTAAAAGAAACAATATAACAACCAATGTAATTATGGACTTAATAATGCGTTAGGTATATAATAATAATATGACAGTGATAATTTTCCTCATCTAATTTCTCAACGGTCAACAAAACTCCATCATTAAGAATAAACTAGGATTGCCAGAAACTATGTGACACTTCCAATCTTTCAATTAAACTTTACACTTAATAAGAGAATATGTTTACTTGTTTCAATGAAATAAAGTGTGGTCTGGAGGGTTTTAGGATGCAGTATAAGTACCTTTCTCAAATACAAATTGGGTGTAAAGTCCTTGGAGACCATATTCTCGATGCGATGTTAGCTAAAATAAAAAACCTGTACCACTACAACCAATGAAGGGTCTCGGGCTTAGTCCATATAGAGATTCCTACTGTTTCTTGGTAAACGACGTGCAATGAGGTGATTAGGCCTTGATCATGCTAAGCCACCAGATTTTTCCCTCAATTTTTCGGGTACCTACTTTATAGAGGCTGGATTTACCCCACGAGGATCTCCATACCCCAGGGTCGCCCCCGATCGAATTACCAGAATTATTAATATTTTGCCACAGCCGGGATTGAACCCAGGAATCGGAAAACAGTAGACTAATCCTCTTTTCACTAGTCCACGCCGCTCTCTACCTAGAATAAAGGTAAATTTTGTATTCTTCTTACAATTTTTTTTAAAATGGAACCATAGGTGATCAGAAGATTTTAATTGATTTTCTTTCTTTTTTTTATTCATCATGATTTCACAACTCTATTGCTTGTTATTAATTGAAAAAAAAAGAAAAAAGGATTTATTAAGACTCATCTTTATACATATTATACCTGTGATTTTTTCTTTAGAAGTATTTTGCTAGAAGTAGCGTACACAGTCTTGGGGTGTTTAACCTCCTTTTACTGTGATTCATAGATTACGTCTTGTAACGACCTTTCAGGCTACCTGGAATTTTATAAACGGTTACTTTGTGGCCGATTTGCACACGTTCTTCAATCCACCAACAATTTAGGCTCCAACGACAAAATCAGAGGCAGTAGTTGCACGAAGTCCTCTATTTTTTTCCTTGATGCAAGCCTTCCACGGATTAAATTGAATTTCCAGGACCCTATTTACGTTCTCGGAAAACCACAGCACGTCGTTAAAGGTGAATTACCCTGTTCGTGTAAGTTGGCATTGGACGGTGGGTATGACGAGTCCACATATCGAAAGCTGAAAGAGCAATTTTAGTGTTTTCAATATGTAATTAACTATTTCGGGCTAACTATTGTAGTTATTACCAGTGTCCTGCCTTTTCTCTCTTCCAGTAAACACTTCCTTTCCCTTAAATTGTTATCCTGACTCTATTGGCACTATTTATATCTCTTTCATTATTATAATAAAATTTAACTATGTTTTCGAATAGCAATCAGAAAAGAACAAAATTATTATGTGTTACTATAGTAATTAAACTGAGATACCTGTGTAACTTTTTTGGTTGACTTTGAGTAATGTATTCTGAATTATCTTGATACTTGTTTATTCTGAATTCTGAAAGGTTCAAAATACTACGATTAGGTTTAAACACAACAAATAAATTATATTTGACATTTCTAAATCGAAATTCAAGTAATTGCAAAAATAATGTTTTTTATTTTTGGATTGTATTCTTCATGATTATGGTATGGTAGTAACTGTTCATGTTGTGCCAAACAGGTGTTGGCAACTTGGTTTGCTAATGCAACATCGATTTTTACGTCTGTTTACATTTTATTTTAAAAAATTATTTTATTCTCAATTTATTATTATTTTCAGATTTAACTTAATTTTAAGGCATTGGCAAACCAGCTATTACTTCCCTTTATAAGACTGGGTTTAATTGAATATAACTGTTTTTTTATGCTACTATGTTGTTTCGACTATTCGTTGATTAAATTGTTTTTTTATTATTAATTTCATCAGCATTGCGTAAACTAAAATATTTAATACCTTGACTAAACATTTATAGAAACTGTATATTACTGATACAATTCAGCTTAAGATCGGAAAAGTCAGTGAGCTTTAGGTAAGGAAATATTCTATAACATTTTTTTAACTTTTTTTTTTATGGAATATATTCTTACGTCTATTCTAATCCGAAGGTATGCCAATATCATGGGCTCACCCTTTGAGCAATCGGCACAACTGTTTGTACGAGATTCCGATTCGGCCGCAATTACTAGCTAATTATTGCTATTGACCAATGAGAGAAGCCTAGCCAGAGCCCGGAACCAATCCGGACCGCAGACCCGACGGACACTGATGCCACAGTGTGGTAACCCTCCCCCCTTCAACCAATACTGGCAGCTCCCATCTGACAGCCCGTACTACTGACAGAATAATATATTTGTCTCTATCTGTCCTGCCCATCTGTTATGGAAGGGTCGCGTATAAGGAGGGGTTCAATATTACGTTATTGACTCGGGAGATATCTCGAGATTTCAGGAGAAATATCGGATCTATAAATATCGCTTGCATAAAACATAAGTTCGCTCTAAACCATTGAAGAGCTAATTTCTTTAATATTGTTAAAAATAGAATTTCGTAGTTCTTTTACGTTTCATAAATGTACATACACATCTGCGGAAACATTATAGAAAAAATATTATCTTATAAACAAAGTTTAAGGTAGTGGAGAGGATGAAAAGCTGATAAAAATAAGTAATTGTTGTTGATATCTACAAAATAATTACCTCCGAATCAAGTCATTAAATTTCACAATCCTTTGTAGATTCAGCAATGGCGTTATTATATCCAGATTAAAGTATCTTTAAACAATTATATCATTATTTTATTTTATTTCTTTATATTGATTGAAAAAAGATAAAACCATCCACATTTAAAGGTATGGAATAACTTTATTCCTTATTTCCAAAAAAAAGACAGAAAAAAAAGAATAATTAAATGAAGAGAAATAGATATATACATAGAAATAGAATAAAACTAATTTAAGTTAATCATAAAAAAAAAAGAACAAATACAAACTTATGAAAAGAAGATAGAATTGGTACCATTTAATCTAAACAAAACATGTAGCTAATGATGGATTTAGGTAGATATAAGGTAGAGTCAATTTATCTTGGTTTTAATAAATCTATTTTATTGTATGAATGTTAATCTTCATTAATTAAGAAATAACAATTAAAAGTTTTATTTTTCTCTTTATATAGAAATAAAGTTGTCTTAAAGTGATCGAGTAGACATAAGATTTTGATGTGCGAAATTAACTTGCGGTTTATGAGCTATTTGTTCTATTTTTTTATAGGCTTATTGGTCCCTTACCAATTATAATTTATTTAACTGTATTATGATTTATTTTATAAATCTAATTGGCAATATTGGTTAAAAAATAAAACGATATTATGTCTCGTCTTATTCACTTATTCATATTAACTTTTCTGAAATCTTGTGCTTTTCAACGGGATATTGTACATCTGTATAAGTAGTCATATTTCAAGAAAGATTTTTTGATGCTACGATGATAGAAAATTAAATTTTACAATCTAAAGAAAAACTTAATTGCGTTGTACTTTAGTTATTAAAGGATTTCCTAAATGTTAATAAAAACCTTAGGACGCTCCCACTAGGCGTGGCCTAGTGGATAGAGCACTAGTCTACTGTTCACCGGGTCCTGGGTTCGAATCCCGGCTTTGGAAGAATATTATTTATTCTGTTAATTCAGTCGGGGGGCGACCCTAGGGTATGGAGACCCTCCTGAGACAGACCCAGCCTCTATAAAGTGCCTACTCCAAAAAATGGGTGGAAACCTGGCCGCTGAGCGTGATCAAGGCCTAATCACCTCATTGCACTGCCGTTGGCTTAGTAACAGCACAAATCTCTATATGTACTGAGCCCAAGACCCTTAATGGGTTGTAGTGGTACAGGTTTTTTTTTTTTTTTTTTTTTTTTTTTTTAAATCAAAATCTTATCAAAATCTTTTTGTTTGTGTTTAGGAGTTCGCGGAGACCAATAATCGCGTCATAATTTTATATATAGACAGATATACATTCTACTATATTTCGGTGGCATGAAGGGTAATAAAGTAGTTGACTTAAAATTTGCATTTATTTATAACGGAGTACATATTACTACTACACATATGTATCATACATAAAAACTTGGTAGTGCGAGGCATTATTATTTTCGAGAATACTGAGGTTCTATTTACCACATAATATAACATAAAAGTACCTTTGACAGATCTGCATAATTGTTCCCTGGCTTGACCCCCCGACCTGCTCCGTCCGTGGCTTCCGCTTCCTATCCTCTCCTATCCTAGGAGGGGTCTATTTTTTGTATAGCCCTTCTAAGAAACTTTTTTGCTTTAAGCCCGGAAACTGTTCTATTTGAAATGATTCTAAATTATTTCTATTCCTCCCAATATTCTCGAAACATAGCAATACATAAGTAAATGAAGGAAGATTAAAAAAAAAATAAATAAAGGCTTAATCGTCCTTGCAATATTTGTCTATTATTATGATGTAGAATTACATAATTACAACACCGGGAATGTGATTAGGGCCCACATTTCTGGAGGTATTCAGAAGCGGTTGACATGTTGGCCTAACATAGCCATTGTTGGGAAGGCCTTTTGTTGGAAATTCTATTTTGACGGTGGCCGAAGACAAGAAGCTGCGGGTTGGCTTTGTAACAATGTGCTCGAGAGGAGAAGGCTTAAAGTATGTTGTTAGGGCGGCCGTTAATTGGTAGGTGGAGGAAGTGCCCCACTCCAGTTGTCAAGATTGTTCCGCGCTGTCCTAATGAACACATCCTTTTGTCATGGCAAACCCTTCTGTCTTTCTCCATAACCCCTATTTTCCTAGGATATTCTCACTATTTCCATACCGGAATCAATGTATCATAATTAAATTTAAAAAATAATAAAGGACATCCGACTATATATGCAACTAGAACACCATGAGAGTCAAATGACTTGTTGTATAAATTTATAGAATAGAATAGAAAAAACATTTTATTCAGGGACTAGATCTCTTAAGAATGACAGTGATGTACAATTGAAATATATAATATGTCTGGTAAATAGAAAAAATAAATTTGATTAATTAATATTTATAATGCTTAAATAAGGAAAAATACTATACATAAAAAACTTTTGTCTTCTGAAAAAATTAAATCTTATTTTAACAAAATGAAAAATTAATGAAATTATAATTTGGGCGGTAACAGTAATCTTCATATATTCAAAGTAGATTTCTCGATAGAATTGTTCATATGCCTGTCTAGTCTGATTCCCAAGCAAACTACTGACTTCGATGGCGCTCGTGTTGTTCACTCGAAACTTTCGCGGTATCAGGATTTTTTGCCGTTTCTGAAGAGCAAACACCATGCAATCTATCTTGGCCAGTTTTACCTAGATGTTTATTCCTAATAATTTTTCTACTGTTTGTTAGCATACGAATTCGGCCAGCTGTAGTGCTAACTGAAATTTAACATCTTTTAAAAAAATTAACGTCATTTTGGGAAATTAGAAGGTATTGAAAAATAAGATATTTGAGTGTATAAGTTATCATTATTACTGCATAATTATAATTTTATAGTAAAGGCATACATTACTCTGCGATCTACTTATCAACATACTACTCTACTATGGAATACTTTTTTATTTAAACTTCTTTCTCTAATAAGCTTTAAGCTCATTATAATTAAGTTGAGGCCAGTTTCAGAATAAGCTGGGATCCCGTCCAGTTTTGTAAAACAATCACGTGGTGTGAAATTTCCTCTCCTCGATCCAGCAATGTTTTAAGCTAAAATAATTACAATTTATTATTACAAAGCTTTCACTTTTTTTGACACATCATTTAATTCAATAAATGAATTACCGAAATACACTTTTTATTCATGAAAAACATGTGTTTATAATTCGTGCTTATCAAAGGAAATATCCTTTTATGAAATTTAATAATTAATAATGTTACGATTATTTGCCGATTTTTATTTGTCACAAAATTTGAATGATATGGATGAAACATAAATATAATTATATAATCTATATAATTTAATACAATTAATATTCAATATTTTAAAATTTATATTTCTTAGTGTTTTGCCATCTTTATATATTCAACATCACTTTTATTTTATAGTGGCTAATCGGACGATTCTAATCCTAAATGTCAATAGTTCCGATTTAATCAGTATAGGGATATTTAAGGAGTACATGAATTCGCACTGGCACGGGACCACCATTCCACGTCCTCTCCAAAGAAAACATAACTAAGGATTATCTACAACTTTAAAAAAAATCTAGGGCCATTTGCCGGTTTTGAACCCACGAAATTAGGCATACAAATTTGTTATGGCACTACAGCGCATGTGATCCGCATGTTGTAGCCTACCGTTCCTCACCGAAGTTCTGAATTATTTTAATAAGAAAAATTATTAATCTTTGCATGTTCTTGATTTTATTGTTGCCTCCTTATTCGTTTCTCATCACTTAACTATGAATTTTTAACAAGTAATGTTTTTAAATTTACTTTATCATATAATACTAATTTATAAAAATATTGTTATCAATAAGATTTAAGATACTTTGAAATTTATCATAAAATAAGTATTACTATTTATTGATTTTTTAACATTATATTTTGTCGATTGTTGTTAATTATCAAGTTTTTAGATAGCAAGAAAACTTTTTTTACTTAAGTAATATAACGATTAGGTATAATTGGACGGTAGTTTTCTATATAATTATTTGCACATAAATTAATTTTGACATGTTTTAATAATTTTTCGAAATTTTGCTTAACTTTGAATAACTAGAATTCATTGATTTTTACTTATTTTTCTATAGCCCCTTTTTTATCTTGATTTGTGACCATTTAGTGAACTTAAAGTTAAACTCTTTAAGTTCGCTCATTCTAAAAGGATGTTATGGTAAATATTTGTCTTGTTTAACGTGATAAATAATCAACAGTTATAAATTAAGAGCTAATCTTGAAGTAGTTCTTGCCGATTTTTTGGCTGTAAAAATGAGATTTGCCAACTGTCGGGAGTTATCGTTAAAAAAATTGCGACCCTTAAAGGAATCCTTTTAGTTTTCCCAATGGTTTGGTTCATTCTGGAAATAGCTATTCACTCTCAGTGGTTTAGCTAATGCAATAACAATTCGTTATAGATTTGAACTTTATTTCCTAGAATGCTTTATTGTTAAATCAATATAATTCAAGGGAAACAGATATTCATGAATTTATATTAATTAATTAAATTCAAGGGTCAAAGTAATGAAAACATTCATTAATTTTAATAGAATTGAAAAATGTATCGTAGTCTATTCATATCGATATAGATTGATTTGTGTATGCATATGCATTTGTAAATTTTATAAGCCGTAAAGACCAGCTAATAAATATGGATGAGCATTTAAAAAAAAAAAAAGAGGATATCTCTATTTGTTGAGAATTGTGTAGGGTAAATTCGTAAAGAGTCCAATTAACCAACTTCTTGCCTTTCGCTAATATTAATGATAAATAAAATCAAGACTGCAACGAAGCCCTAACGACATATTAAGTCGCTATCATAAAGCTTTATTTACGCCTAAACCGGTTTATGCATTGTCGTAAAGCTCTTGGCTTAGCCGAGCAATAAAGGACCCATGAAAATTTAAATGGTACTTCTTCTTAGCTGTAAAATAATTTTGTGGAGAATTTAATTAAGTTTATGTTACTTAGATTTATTTATTTTTTTCGAAAAATCTGTTTGTTTTGTATTAAAATTGCTCGTTTGCTCTAATCATGTTGCATTATGAATTACGTTTTGAGATTAAGGTGTGTGCTTCCAGACCATGACCTTATGTTATACATTATTTGGTTATTTGTATAGTTAAAGGAAACATTTATTTCTGGACATTATATAGGAACCAATAAGTATTTATGGAATTTGGTATAATAATCATATAATAATGGATATGGATATGGAGAGAATATGAATATGGAGTGGACGGAAAAACAAGGAGGTTGTTTGAGCTGACGAACACGACCTCGAAGGTGAAATTCCAAGGAGTCATCAGTGGGCTCTTTCTGGTCAGGACGGGGGTCAAGCAGGGGAATTGTCTGTCCCCGTTTCTGTTCAACGTAGTGCTAGATAAGGTAATGAATCAGTTATGGGTAAAAAATAGAACGGAGCACGATTAGATACCAAAATCAATAACGTCAGAGTAAGTTGTCTGGCGTATGCTGATGATCTGGCCCTCCTGGCGGAATCTGCTGATGAAGCAGTAGAGCAGCTAAATACCCTAAAGAAAATTGCTGAGAGAGTCGGTTTGCAGATATCATTCGAAAAGACAGAGTTGATGACTTTTGGGAAAAACCATTTAAAGAAAAGTATGGAGAAATCAGGGTCACAAATAGCTTCAGATATCTGGGGGAAATTATTTGTAGTAATGGGTCCGAGAGAAAGAGTTTGGAGGAGAGGCTGGTCAAGATGGAAAGACTCAGCTTTCCTATACTGTAAAAAGGCTCTTTCAATAAGACCGAAAATAAGGCACTATAACACCGTTGTCAAACCGGTTATCGTGTATGGAATGGAGACCGCTTCTCTTTTTAGCTTAAGGAAACTTTTGGGAATTGAGAGGAAGATCTTGAGAAAGATTCATGGGCCAGTAAAATTACCAGAGGGATATAGGCTGAGGGCAAACAGGGAACTGTACAAAGAAATGGATGACCTGGAAACGGACATTAGGTTAAGGAGGCTGCGTTTCACCGGGCATATAGTAAGGATGAGCCCGAGCAGAATTAATAAGGAGATCTTTAAAAAAAATTGTGTATATAAAGGGGCCGGAGGGTATATTCAGCAGATAAGGAAAAAAACAGAGAAATTGGGAATCTCAAATCAGGGTTGTCTAAATAGAGATGAATATAGGGAAAAATTAGAGAAGATAAAGGTCCTTGTGGGTGCCTAAGAGATGAGAAAGGGAATATTATGAAGCGAGGAAGAAAGAAGAGTGCAGTTTCAAAGAATGAAGAAGAGGTAGGAAGAGAGAGGAATGTGTGAACAATGTAGGGAGGATTTGATATTTGCGCGGTCTTTAAGGCCGTTTCGCGTCAACAAAAAAAAAAAATCATATAATAATAATTAGTATCAAGTATTTTTGGAATTAGGTATAATATGAATGAATGGTATTATTAATTAATATGAAAATTAATTTGTATGTTGACTGTAACTTATTTTAAATTAATTTTAGTCTTGTAAACTGAATCTTGTAAAAAATTGAGAAAATAAGTAGAAAAAATTTATATTGTTAATAAATATTGCTTCCTGGTAGTGTGTTAAACAATGAACCATTGCAACCCAATACAAAAAATATTTACTTCTCCTCTCAAATTTATTATTGAATTCAATCATTAAATTATAATTTTTTAGTTCGATAGACAATTAAATTAAAAAAAAACTTTTATTTTTAATTTTATGGAATTTCAACAGAAAAGCCAGTATTTAAAATATATTTCTGTTCTCAAATGGCAAAATAATACAGGTCCCTTTTTATAGAAATAAGAGTTTTTCATAATCTGGAGTTTATGTTTAGAAGGTGGTTCGTTCATTTTTGCAAGGCAGAGTTGCAAAAACTTTAAACAGGAAATACTCATGTTTTATAATATATATATATATATATATATATATATATATATATATATATATATATATATATATATATATATATATGTGGAATAGAAAAAAGATTTCTGGGACTGAGTTCCCTAAGAATAACAGTTTTGTACAATTAAAGTATCCCTTGTTATGCCCCTAATATCACTCCTTACGAATCTCGTATCAAATCTCATTCCTGCCTTAAAAAAACCATAAATGACCTCACCTAATTCCTTATCCATTTTCCTTTGGAATGCGAATGGTGTTAGAACTCACACTGACGAACTTACAGCCTTACTGCAAGACAAAAACATTGATGTTGCACTCATTACTGAAACTAGACTAACCACTAAACAGTACTTTAAAATACCAGGATACACGACATACCGGACAGACCATCCAGACGGCAAAGCCCATGCCGGTACTGCTGTCATAGTCCGCCGATCCCTCACCCATCACTTACACCCAATTTCCGCCCACGATTACCTACAAGCAACTTCCATTGTTATCAAAACCTTTTCCTTTCCGCTTATCATCGCATCAGCATACTGCCCTCCTAAACATCCCATTTCCTCTGCCCAATTTGAATCCTTTCTCAACTACTTGGGTAATCACTTCATTTTGGGTGCAGACTTAAACGCTAAGAACCAACAGTGGGGTTCTAGAACCACCAATTCTCGTGGACGGACATTGCAGTCTGCACTCAACTCCCGACGCTTTCATCTCCTACCTCCCGATTCTCCTACCTACTGGCCAACAGATCCTAACCGTAATCCTGACATCCTCGACTTCTTCATCCACAGCGGATTAGGCTCTCTTAATTTTTCCATAGCTCGCCTTGATGAACTATCCTCTGATCATAGTCCATTGATTCTAAATGTATCCATAACACCTATTCCTAAACCTATCCCACCGTCATTCATTAGAGGCCCTGTCAACTGGAACCTCTTCCGCGAAATCCTCACTAATGATATTGACCTCAGAGTGATTCTCAAAACCCCAAATGACCTTGACGACGCCGTATATTCCTTTACAACCGCTATTCAACAAGCCGCCTGGACTGCCTCCTCTCCCAAACAATCCCAAATAATTCCTTATAAAAGCCATTTACCACAACACCTGACAGACCTCATCAACAGCAAACGCCGAGCCAGAACATTATGGCAACGCACCCGCCACCCAGAGGATCGCCGCTCCTATAATTTTTTTTGTAGAAAATTAAAGCGGGAGTTGGCGATCTTCCGATCCCAATCCTACAATACCTACCTCTCATCTCTCTCGACTCGTGACAATTCCCTGTGGAATGTCACGAAGAGAATCCTAAAATCCCCCCTGATATCCCATCCTCTCCGGCGTAGTGATAATCCTGGGCTGCTTCTGACAAAGATAGGGCCCAGGAATTCGCACTACACCTTTCCAAGGTATTCACTCCTCATTCTGATCTCAATCCAACCCACACCGCAATAGTAGAAGAGTTCCTTACGTCACCGATACCAATTTCCTTACCACCTAAAGCAATCAATCCCTCTGAGGTCAAATATCTGCTTCAAAAGCTTCCTCTCCGTAAATCCCCTGGATACGATCTCCTTACTCCTCAAATCCTAAGACAACTTCCACCTAAAGCCATTACATTCCTTACATATATCTATAACTGTATCCTACGCACTACCTATTTCCCTCTGTTGTGGAAACACTCGACTATCATCCTTTTCCTAAAACCAGGCAAACCATCCAACTGTACGTCATCCTACAGACCTATTAGCCTTCTTCCGATCCTCTCCAAAATCTTCGAAAAACTCCTATTGAAACGAATCCTAGCCAAATTTCACAATTTTCCTTCACACCAGTTTGGATTCCGTCCTCAACATTCCACGGTTCAGCAAGGACTCCGAGTTGTAGACCACATTTCCTCCGCCCTTGAGTGCAAGGAGTATTGTTCGGGTGCCTTTCTGGACATAGCTCAAGCTTTTGACCGGGTGTGGCACCCGGGACTGCTCTATAAGCTCAAAACCCATTTACCTCAATCCTTATACCTAATCCTCCGATCCTATTTATCCAACCGCTCCTTCCGAGTTCGCTGTGGTTCCGAATTTTCCGAACAATATACTGTTGAGGCCGGTGTTCCTCAAGGCAGCGTCTTAGGACCCGTCCTCTACATCCTCTTCACCGCCGATATCCCTACCGATCCCAATACCTTTCTGGCAACATTTGCTGATGACACAGCCATTTTATCATCCAATTCCGATCCTGAAGCAGCATCGCTAAATCTCCAAAAGCACCTTTCCCTTGTCGAAGACTGGTGCAATGCTTGGCGAATTAAGGTGAACGAAAGCAAATGCACTCACGTCACATTCACCCTTCGACGCAAATCCTGTCCAACGGTTTATTTCAATTCCATACCGCTTCCTTCCTCAGACACAGTCCGGTATCTCGGCTTTTTACTAGACAAAAGACTGACGTGGAACCCACATACAAGACTAAAAAGAAAAGAACTCAACCGCAGATTCGGCCAGTTATACAGACTACTAAACAGAAAATCTCATCTTACAGTTGACAACAAATTACTAATATACAAGACAGTACTGAAACCTATATGGACCTACGGACTTGAACTGTGGGGAACAGCTAAACATTCTAACATCAAACGCATCCAATCCTTCCAATCCAAAGTCCTCCGAACAATAGTTAATGCTCCATATTACGTTACCAACTGTATCCTACACCATGACCTTAATATTCCGTTTGTTTTAGACCTGGTACCATCCAAATTTTCCAAATTTCATCAGAACCTTAGTCATCATCCTAACCCTCTAGCGCAATCCCTATCCAGCACCACCCATCCCTACAATCCTCCTCGAAGATTGAAACGGCAGTGGCCACGAGACCTATTGTAAACATTTAAACTGGAGTTCTGACAATGGTCAGATCCTCCACTCATGTACGGTATGTTTGTGGCTACAGCGCCCTAACTCAGCCTCCACTGGCTCAGACCGGTGATGCGGCTGAGATAGAGGCACTGGGATCTCTTGGGTTCCGCTTTTTCCTCCACAAGTGGAGGGAAAAGCGCTTGCTGGGGTCCCTTTAGCAATTGTATACATTGTATATAGTTATGATTGTGTGTAAGATGTTTATTTATTTGGCAACTTTTTATTTATCTCAATAATAGGTTTTTATTTCGATTTGTTTTGTTTTTTATTTACTATTATTATTTTATTGTATATATATGAATTTATTTATGTTCTATTTTATGTAATTTGACCATTATTATTATTTTCTGTATATATAGTATGAATGTGGTCTCTTATCAATATTATTATTGTTCATTTTGTAACAAATTGTAATATATCTCAATAAAAATAATATAAAAAAAAAAAAAAAAAAAAAAAAAAAAGTATATAATATGTCTGACCTACAGGCAAAGTAACATAATTAACATTGGTAAAATAACGATAAAAATTATACAACAATAAAATTAATCATAAAAACGAAGTTGTTTACTATGATATAGTTGTTTAAAATTGATTCTTATAACTCAACATGAATAATAAAAATGGCCAAACGAGAAAATCAATTTTCAAAATATACCACGAAATGAGAGATATAAAGAAAAAGTTCTTATAAATATTCATGAGTCATTTCCAATCGGGGCTGAACTTATTTATTTGTAATGACGGCAAAACTCCGAAGGAGTTATTAGAAAATTATGCAACCGTCTTGATTTGTTTCTGCGTCTTTTTTTTTTTTTTTCTGCTTGGCTCAACGCCTTTTAGACGGTTTATATAAATTCCTTGGGAACTAGGTATCTTTATTGTTAAGACAAAATAAATAATGCAGTAATATGGGGAAGGATTCAGGAGATACTTACCTGGTTAGAACAGATTAACAAATTATTTACTTAAAAAAAAAATACATTTCATTAAATTCTTTTAATGTTTTTTTTTTTTAACAATCTGTTTTAATGCATATTATATTTAATGTTGTTGCCTTAAGTGCCTTTTACTTCAGAAGTTTACTGTTTATAGACGATCACGCTTTTTGTTCAAAATTATTTAGACTAAATCCAGAAATATCTGACTGAAAAACATTTTTTTATCGTATTCTTACTGACGGTTCTAGACAGACGTGAAACATGTTTTTTTTACTTTAAAGGATGAACAACTTAAAGCTGTCGAAAATCAAGTACTACGTTAAATATTTGTTTCAAAGAGAGATGAGGCCACTAGGGAATTTAGAAGGTTACACAATGCGGAATCACGGAGCTTGTCCCAAGGTTGTATAATACCAACAAGTTGTTTAATTGAGTTCATAGCATCGCGAAGATTCTTGTGGGTGGGTAAAGTAATTAGGCTCAGTCAAGAACGAAGTCTGAACATATTATGCGCAAACCGACTGGTTGATGTCCTAGAGGTAGGTCCAGCCGATCATTGGATGAATCTTTGTAAGCAACATTTTATGGTATCGGCAGATTCCCTAAATCTATTATTATTATTATTATCTTATGAATCTTGGTAAGCAACATTTTATGGTATCGGCAGGTTCCCTAAATCTATTATTATTATTATTATCCTTACTGACTCTATTAAAATAATTATTGATTCCTCCCCCCCCCTATTTATCATCATATTTTGATAATGATGAGAAAGTGATAAAAGATATAATCGATTTTGGTTTATAGTTTTCAGTAATGAACCTTTGTTATCGACCCCCAAAAAAATGCTTGTAACTCCGTTATTTCCGAAGATAGTGAAGAAGTTTATTAGTATTTTTAAACAATCCAACTGCGAATTATTATTTTAGAGAAAGAAAAGAAAACAACTGAAATTTTATCCATAAAATCACCCATGACTTAGTTATTTGTGATGATAAAGAAAAATACCTATAGAGTTTAAGATTTAGAAAAGTGTAAAAAAAATAAGAAAAAAAGTGTATTTATATATTCAAAACAAATTTTAATTTCACCGAAACTCAGTTATTATTGAGAATAGAATCGAAAAGATTAACAGCTATATAAACAGTTATACCCTTATATAGTTGTTTGGAAATAATAAACCATTGTGTAATAATTCGCAACGGTTTTCACATGGTATTAAACAATTTTTTTCTGTTAAAAATTTGTTAATAATTTATTTATTGAAATTTTGTGTTCAATTATTAGGTTTATTTTTGTGATTCCTTTTTATTTTAAATTCGTATTATTATTATTATTATCATTAAAGTTTTACAAGTTAAAAGAACAGGCCCGTCAATTAAATTAAATATGGAAACGATAGATGTTCAAAAACAACGAAACATTAAAAAAAAAAAAATGTATTAGTTATATTATGATCAAGTAAGATAGCATTGCAGAAACACAAATATTTAGAGAAAAAAATCATGAAAATAAATTACTTAAAAGTTAAATGGGTCAGAATGGAAATATAAGTTGTTCTAGCTCCAGAATGTTTGTAAGAGACCTGAGAAAGGAGGAGTATTACTTATTGAATGTTAATCAATACCGTAAAACAATGAACCTGTTTTTGTTTTTTTTACACATTCCAGCGGTTTTAAAGTTTGTAAGTTGGTATTCTATTCATTCAGCCAAAAAAAAATTAAATTGTCTGTTTTTTCTCCTTAATTAAAAAAAAATTAATTCCGCCCTATTTATGTGAGAAAGTATTCAGTTTCAGGGGAACTGCTGAGGTTTACAGTATCTCTGATAAGGGTAAAAAAGATTAAATCTATCCGTTTAAACAAAGCGGTTGGTTTTTTTATATATATTTTTTTTCTGTTTTTGAAGAGAACCACTCATTCCGTTTTATCAAATTTCTACGGTTTGGAGTGTTGAAGGCAGAGATATAAATTCGGGGCTGTCAGCAGTAAAAATCAACCCTGATATTCAGGTGTCAGTAGGAAATTGGTGCTTCACTGTCTCTCAACAATTACCCTTTATAAATGGATTTCTTTGTTTCTGCCCCAAAGTTCTCTCTTAAACTGTCTCAAATATTGCTTTATATTTATATGAGGGTTTCGTTAAATATCAAGGTATATCTCTTAGACTTTTTCTTCTTTTTTTCATTTATATTTTATTTTATGAAGAATGTTTACTAAATATGATATTTTTAACCTTTAAAAAAAACAAAAAAAAAAACCTTTAAGTGGCTCAAAATTATAGGTTATGTATTTTTTTTTTTAATTATTTAGTAGTATATATTTTCTAGAAAAATATTTAATTTCACCCTTTGTAATCTTGAAATAAAAAATTATATTATGCTTGCTATTTCCATATGCATGCTTTGTTACAGTGTTTATAGATGAAAGTGCCGTCCAACACCTTCACTAAATTTTCTAATCATAGCAGTTTCTCTAAAATGACTATGGTTGTGAAGTTGTAATTTTTCCTGCTGGTTCTGCTTTCTAAATGTGCAGTAAAAACAAAAAAGGCTGGGTTTGGAAAAAATTGTCTTCTAAGTGGTTGATAAAAATACATTTTTAAAACTTTTTACGAATTCGAATAACTCTAGAACTATACATTAATTGAAAAATTATAAGTATTCATTGGAAATAAAATAAAATTTATAACCACCTGAAAGCAAAAGGAAATAATAGGGGTACTCACTATGTTTGCTATAGCATGCTATTTGTGTTATTTTGTTAAACCCGTCGAGTTTCTACAGTTATTTCCTGTATACAATTGATGGGTTTAGCACAATAGCACACATAGCATGCTATAGCAAACGTAGTGAGTACCCCTAAAGTACGTAATAAAAATCTTGTGCGCCAAACAAACGACTTTCACTTACCTCCGTTATTTATATCAATTTAAGGATTTTAAACAAATTTAAAAAAGAAAATAAATTGTTAAAGAATAAATAACATTGAATTTTAATAGAAACATGTGTTTTATTAAATAATCTATTATATTATTATCTACGACAACCAGTTTGTTTTATCGGCTTTTCATCACTCTCCGTTAACTTTTACAATAGCATACATAAGATAATATTCTAGCATCGCAATGTTTATCTAAGTATAAGTTTTGATGAATAATGTTTAATGGAATTATGGAAACTAGCATTTGTACCTAAATCCCGATACATTTTTGAAATCATTACGTTTTGAATATATTCAGATAAATAGATATTTATTGTTTTAGGTTGTGTAATATATAAAATAAGTTTTTTCAAAGTTTAATTTAACATATTTTTTCATATCTCACATTTTGAAATAATGTGAAAAGTTTTCAAACAGCTATTAACTGTTTTCACATTACTATTAACAGAAAAAAAAAATCTACAATTTTTAAATGGTTTGGAAAGTATAAACTGAACTGACTAACATCTTCTTAATTCATTATAAAATTGGTACCACCTCAAGGGTATACATATCAATCGGTTTTTTGTCTCAAATTATTAACTAACGATAGAAAATGATTAGTTCAAACTAAATGTTCTTTTTATAGTTAAATATTAAAATAAGATCTATGATGAAGGGATATCGAATATAAATCTTAAATTCCAATTAGATATAGTTCATTTCTTTGTGTGTCAACAGTAATTTAATGTTTTATTTACATTTAATTCGTAATATTGGGCATGAAAAACAGAATAAAATCTGTCTTTAGCAGATCATTTATAGAATTAACTTGTTTGACTAACCATTTTGAAATATATTGACTATCAATTTAATTTTGTTTTTTTTTATTTTCAGGTATGTTTCGACTTCGAATTCTGGGTATAACCATGCACAGCAGCATTTTGGTATGTCAAATATGTCTTGATATTAATGTAGCGAAAAATAATTGCAAGTAAAAACCTTATGATGAAAGTTTGAAAATTAATAAAAATAGATAATATTTTTAGAGCGGCGTGGTCTAGTGAATAGAGCACTAGTATACTGTTAGTCCGAGTCCCGGGTTCGAACCCCGACTGTGCCTGAAATATTTATTCTGTTATTATACCTTGGAGCGTCCCAGGGGTACTGAGACCCTCCTGTGGCACACATTGCCTCTATAGAGCAGGTCCCCAAATTATGGAAAAAAGTGGCGGCTGACCGGGATGAAGGCCTAATCACCCCCTTAAATGGTCGTTGGCCGTGAAACAGTACGAATCTCAACATTTACTGAACCTAAGACCCTTCATGAGTTGTAGAGGTACATGTTTTTTTTAATGAGAATATGAATAATAATAAAAATAATTCGGATTTTTCCCCAAAAGAAACCAATTCAAAACACCTCATTTTTATTTATACGGATGCGCGGAAAACATTTAAAATATTAACCATTCATTTCTGACCTAAATTTTATAAACATATTAGTGTGTACCGATTAACAGTTTTAGGTGAGCCCTAATCCATTAGGGGCCCAAGAATATGTGTAACTGTGATAGTTAAATTATACATGGAGAATTCATTTGAAATTTGTTTATTTATGTTTGAAAATTTCGATATTCGAAACCATTCGTTGTTTTCAGGTAAAATATTATTATGTAGCATTTTTGAATGTTCTAAACGGTGTTAATTTTCTTTGTAATAATAATTGTTATTTATTATAATAGTAAGTTCTGAAGATGTGGAAAAGTCCTTAAACGTAGACTCAGAATAATTATTGTGTAATATACTTTTGGAAGAATTAAGAACCAATTATTTATCATAAAAATCAAACTATATACACAAGAAATAGAGCTATTAGAAAATGTGTATTAAGTGGATTCATGATAACGAACTGGGTTATAGTCATATTTCTTTTATAGGAGACAGAGTGATTCTGAAGTCTAATGAAGTCTTCTCTGGTCTTGTTCCCCCTCATCAATCTTCACTTTTTTCCCCTTCAGGTTGGGGGAAATATATCAAATTAGGGCTTGGCAAGGATTTCTGTCACCCTTCCAGAAATAGTGGAGTATTTTTCGGTCATGTTCTTAGTTTAGATTGGGAAATTCATGTTCTTGGTTAAATTTACAATAATAATGGAAGCCTGAGTGAATTGAAACATTTTTATTTCCTATGTATATATTTTGTGTTAAAACATACGGGATATATGTAAATTAAATTTTCCCCCACACCCGTAGACAATATTTCCTCTGTACATTCCTATACTAAGCCGTCTACTCTCTGCACCTTCCCTGTATGTATGATCTTTTGAAATTCAAACTAACAATCCATTTACAAGAAACTAGGTCCCAAAAACCGTCCTTTATATCCCTTCTCACAGATCTAAAAGATATAAACATTCTTTTCTAGCCCGTTCAATCTGCTTTTGGATTTCTCTCTCTTCAAACATCCGTCATGCAACCTCTCTTACCACATTCAAATAATATATTTTTCATCATCTTCTCGCTTCCCATTATGACGCTGTCTGACAATAAGAATTGCACTGTTGTTTTATTAGATCGTTGTAAATATTTTTAGTTTTTTCACATGTATTTATACAAAGTATGTTAAATTTTCTTTCTTGTGAATTCTCTTTTATTTTAATCATTAGCAGTAATTTTTTTTAAATTATATTTTCACCACATAAATTTATGTTAAATCGTTTTTTTACTGTTTTTTTTTTTTTTTTCATTCATTTTATTTCTTGGACAGATGTAGCGATTATATTATGTCAAATTTTATTTTATTTTTAGAGGATTAAGTCCGAGAATATTTTTTTTTTCTTTCTTTCTTACTGTATCCTGAAAATTTTAAAGAGCTTATAGTCCTGTAGTCTACTCAAGAAGAGTACACAAGTTTATATTGATTGTTTTTTTATTCCCTACAAAACCATTTGAAATTTAAAAATCTGTTGCCCGCAAAAAACTAATTTTACTTACCTGAAAAGTGAAAATGAATTAAAGAACTCTTAAGCGAAGTTTGAGTTGAAAAAAAGGTTAAAGAATTACTTTTATTTAATCAAAATATATAAATGTTTTTCATCAATGATAACAACATGAAATGTTAAAATATTTTCGAATCTACTAAATCAAAGGAGAGATCTACTTTAGGAGAGAAGAAAAATTCAAAATATTTGCATTTAAGTCCGGTCTGGCTACTTTAAAAGAAGAATGAAACCTTCATGACTGAACCTATATACTGAGCCGTTTTTTGGGAAATAGTAAAAGTGTGCAAACTGCATGATGGCTCTGCAATTTTGCCGATTTTGTTTAAATCGCATATTCGCTTCTAAAAAATGAAATTTCAATTTGATACAACTTAATTTTATCAAGCTAGACTTACCACACACAGGCCTTTTTGCAGGAATTAGTCATTTTCACTTTTATAACGTGTATTTTCGGCGAAAATTCGAATTTGAAAATTTTCACGATCTCAATACACCCCCTTACTATAAATTTCATATATAGGTGAGTTAGAGTAATAAAATAGTTATCAACAGGACACATGGAGATTAAATTTACGAATATGAAGCTAATAGAAATCCAAAAATTTAATGTTTAACAATAAAATGATTGATGCGTATGGTCCCTAACGTTTATGCGTAAAACCCTGGAGAGTTTGATTCCCAACTGAGCCACTTAATATTAATTTAGTTAATTTGTTTTATTAGTTGATTAATGGACTTCGACAAACTTCATCCGGAGGCCTGGTCCACCACCGACAAATACAACACCAGGGCCAGTCTAACCAATGTTTGAAAATTAAAAAACATTTTAATAAAATTATAATATTTATTAATTATAAATTAATAAATATCTTTAACGTGTAAAGTTTGTCTAAAACTTATAATATAGGCCTAATTGGTATCAAAACATCTACAAATAAAAATATTACATAGATGAATTCAATCAATGATATATGCATCAATTGGATTTTATAAAATGTTTTCTTAATTGATTAAGATAGAAATTATTATGGTGATCTTTTTATTGTATTTTACGGAAACCAATAAAAACACACATGTTGAAAAACAAAAAAAAAAATCTTTCGATGATCAAAGAAAATAATAAAAAAGTACACCCACATTAATCCGGTCAAATTATGCCAAAAAATAAGAGTAAAGTTACATAAATTCCCACCTAGCTGAAAACCAGTATGATTGTTTGAAATATGATTAAAAATAAAATTTGAAAGTTCCCCATCTTTCCTCTGTATGGAACAAATTTTATTCAAGGTCAAAGGCCCAATAAAATGAGTTTTTCGCGATTCGCAAAACGGTAAGTTTTATCATAAAAATAGCATTGACAAAAATTGTAGATCATATAATTATCTACAAATAATGTATCAATACCTTTTTCTCTAAGAGCCACCGTTTTTGAGATATAACGATTCAAAAAGTTCTTATCGTCATAATATGCATGAGTACGCCACGTATATATCTATCTATAGTTGTAATATAGGTATGTTTCTATTAGTCATTGTAACTTACACTTATAATATAAAATATACATAAGTCATAACTATAATAAGAATATCAGGTAAAATGAAACCCAGTCCCCTTATTTATACGAGAAATACCCAAACTGCAGAACAACGTCGTCGAACTTCAGCAACATATTCATGAATTAATATTTTATTTGATGAAAATATGACAGTTTCAACAAGTCAACCAAAATTTCTTACAGATACAAGTCTCAGTTTATTTAAATGTTGAAAGAAAAATTTGAAAGTTACGACTCTAACGATTAAATTTCACTACTTTTTTAAAATTTAAATTGCTTTTATCTTTTCAATCTCTGCTAATATCCATAAGTTTACAATAGTTTCAAATTAAACAGGATCACAACTGCCCGTGGAATAGCAGTACCGGGGAAACCACGTGAAAAATAACGCGCTAAGTACACTACCTCACATGGAAACGTGTGCATATTATGACAATTAAAACTTTTTAAATCGTTATATCTCAAAAACGGTGGCTCTTAGAAAAAAAAGTATTGATACATTATTTGTAGATAATTTTATGATCTACAATGTTTGTCTTAGCTATTTTTATGATAAAACTTACCCTTTTGAAAATCGGGTAAAACTCATTTTTTTTACCTTTGACCTTGAATAAAAATGTTTTCATTCAGGGGAAAGATGGGGAACTTTCAAATTTTATTTTTAAACATTCATACTGATTTTCAGCTAGGTGGGAATTTATGTAACTTCGAATGTCTATATTGACCGGACTACAGGCGTTAGTTTCAATTTAGATAACTCGAAAATTTTAGGCAATGCTTTTCTACTTTAAGAAAATAGTAGAATAAAAATATAATTTTTAAAACTTCTATTATTTAATTATTAGGCTTGGGGAATTAAAATGTATACTAATTTCAATTGTGATTTTGAACTTTACAGCTTCTCTTTGCCTAAAAATGAATAAATAACTTATTTATAATTACATGGCTATGTTATTAGAATATACATAAAGGCATTAAAGCCCTTGAAATGTTAAAAGTGTATGTAGCGCACCTAGGAATATTCCTTAGAATACCTTCGGGTAATAGAACGTCAAATAACATGTGATATGTGTATATATTGTGTAGAATAAAAAACCTGAGGGGAAGATAAAAAAATTATTAGAATAGAATGGAAATTGTTAATTTGTTAGATAACTAATCCAATTTGCTGTATGTTTTGACACTTTAAATATATATATTTTTTTTTATTGTTTACTTATTTATGGAGAAATAATACAATCTACTAAAATGAAAGGCAATAAGAATTAGTGCAAAAAGAAACCATTCACTCACTAAACATGTATAGTATAAATAAAGACAAAATTAAAGAAACATAAAATTGATAAAAATAAGAGAAATCTTGAGATTAAAGAAAAAAAAAGTAATTATAATTAAAAAAAAAAAGAGATGAACGAGAAACAAAGAAGTTAAAGCTTGGATACTTTCATTCTTATAAACAATATTACAATTATATTCTTTGAATCTGCAAGAGTATCATTGTAATATTGTATTGATTTTTAAGTTAATATTACCTCTCTTACTTTTTTTCTTATAAACAATATTACAATTATATTCTTTGAATCTGCAAGAGTATCCCTGGCATCTACATGTGGATAAGAAGATTCCGGTTCCTTCAAACTCAGCCACTCAACCGGTTGACGAGTGGAGATGATACATTTGTAAATTACTAAATATATTATTTTTATCTTTTTTTCCCACAGAAACCAATTAAAACACATATGTTGAAGAACAAAAATGTCATTTTCTAAATGTTGGTCTTTTAAGAAAATAATAAAAAAGTATACCCGCAGGCATTTGTTTCAATTTGGATAACTCGACGAATTCTAGGCAATACTTTTCTACTTAATATATTCTAAATTACTAAATATATTCTAAAAAAATAAAATCAATTAATGATAATTTAAATATCAACACTAAATGTAAAACTAATGCAGATGTCATAAATAAATAATTATTTATTTGTTCTTGAAATGTCTTTATCCCAAAGGTTAGATCATTTTCATATTCCTATTAATTTATTTACTCCATATTTTGATTTCTTTCAATTTTTACTCATCAATATCCCGGATTCGGAACACGGAATAGATCTCGGCCTCAGCAAACCAACATGCACCTCTCATATTAGAGATAGATGTATCTGGTTTGATGCAGCGGTGTTGTGTGTGTTGGGCAAAGCTAATCAGGCGTGTATTTGATAGATAGGCCCGCAGATGTTACCACACTGAGCAGTATCATAATAATTAATTTATTTGAGCCTATTGTTATTGTATATGTGTCTATGTGTATTACGGACCATATACGTGGTTACCGGAATGGGTACTCCATCCATTGATCAGCAATTAGCATGCGGGTTCCGCATCTGAATGCTATTTAACATTTATCATCTACGAAAATGTTTTATCAGTGCTCTAACACATTAATTATGTTTAAAACAAAAATACTGTTTCTTCTCTAAATCCTACTGATATATATATATATATATACATTTGCGTATTTTATATGCACAGACCGTAGCTTTGCCAAAGATCGCCCGTCCTTCTATAGAGAGTACGGTCATACGGAAGCTGCGTTATAGTCTGGACCAAAGTTGAAGAGTTCATGGACAGATTTATATTTATTCATTTGTTATTGTATGATTTCTTATATTTCTAACCAACTAATCTATTTTATTATTATTATTTTTTTTGTTTACTGTTTTGTTTTAATCGAAGAATTTAATTTTTTTTCCTAATGATATTATTTCTTTTGTAAAATTTTTCTCGTTTTGAAGTTTAAACTTGTATTGATTTTTAAGTTAAAATTACCTCTCTTACTTTTTATTAATTTTTTAAAGTGTTCATAGACCAGCTCATTTTGATTTGGGATAGAGTTCAAGTTAGCCCATTTATTTTTATTATAACGTCGCTTATCCCAACACAATGCAATTTTCGTTGCTCGCGCACGGACTGTCGGTTTTCTTATTAGCCCATGAAAAGTACATTTTCAGTCATACAATACGGTTTTTAAAATAAATGAAACTAGTTTTATATAATATATATATATATATATATATATATATATATATATATATATATATATATACATATATATTTATAGTTAAATAATCAATGTTAGATTATTTCTATTTGCTATGAATAAATGAATATAAACAAAAACGATCAAAAGCGAAAAAAGGTTTTGTTTTGACTAAAATCTTGCGAACTGATTGGAAGAATATAGATTGCACGATCCTGTACGACAGTGGCAACATTTAACTATTATAACCTGGGATCACTTGTAGCTGGGTGGCTAGCGTAACAGCCTCTCATGCTAAAGGTCACGGGTTCAAACGAAGAAAAAGAACGAAACAAAAACTAGATTGGTGATGAAAGTACTGTATACAGTTTTGGTCTTTACAGCATATTACCTAAGTAGTTAGGATTATTGTTTAGAAAAATAAATCAACTGAATCTTATAGTGGGCTTTAACAAGAGAGGATGGGAGTAAAAAATCCTTAGTTACGCCGTCCTTCGGAGGGGACGTTAAAAGGTGGTCCCGAGCCTGTGCGATGTCAGGTACTCGTTAAAGATCCCTATCCTAATAAAACCTGGATAGGCAAAATTTAGGACTCCCAATGTAGCATCGTCCGATTAGCCATAGTAGCATAAAGTGACGTTAAATAAACAAACTATTATAACCCCCCTCTTTCCCGATAACATAAGTTTATGAACAAGTTTATATGAAGTTGTACGATTTCTTTTATTGCATATTAACTTTTCTGAAATCTTGCGCTTTCTAACGGTTTACTATACGTCTATATTACTACTTATATTTCCCCATATAGTATTATGTCTATATTATAGAATCCCCCAAATAATAGTCGAAAACGTATAAAAATCCGTCCAGTGGTTTAAGAAACCAAAATCGCGTTATCATTTTATACATATAGAGAACAAGGAGAGAAGATTACAGTATGAAAAAATTACTCCAAAATGTTTAGAATTTCTTAATAAATTTTTACATATTTTCGAGATTGAACTAAAAATATTCATCGGATTTTTAGAAATCTGAAACATGTCTAGATTATAAGATAGTGGTGTCAAGAATTTCATTCGCTTTATATTTAAGGTCGTGGTTGGGGGAGTAGGGAGCTCAGGCCAACGGTTATAAGTCCGCAGTGGAGTGATTAAATTTTTCCCTTCTTTATCAAGGTGAGATAATTTAATATCTTAAACCTCTGGCCTGATAGGGTTTTTGCCAAATTAAGTCTGAATTTGGTTTTAGTAATATTGTCAAGCTTAGACATTCCAGAAAAAGAATAGTTGTGTTAATATTTAATCAGAAAAAAAAGTCTAGGGCATTTATTAAAGGTTTATTTTGTTACATAATCTTCCGCCAGTAAATGGCGAATCTTGTGGAATGTTTAGCACGCATAATTGTATTTTTTAAATATATTTTTATCGAAATTTACAACTGTATAAAATGCTACAGATAAATATGCTGATTAATGATAAAACATGAAGATAAACTGCCCGTTGGCATCACTATTTTGTAGCGAGCCTAAAGAAGAAGGTCTCGAGGCAATCTTCTTTTCAGACCCCTCGGTGGAATATCAGGAATTGAAGAGGAAGGATTGAAACTAATGGATTATAGTGGGAGTAGAGTTTTTCATGAAATGGGTGATACAGGTACCAGTGATACCAGGATAAGGGCCAAAAAAAAAAGAAAAAAAGCACTGTAGAACTAGGATAGTTTTACAAAATAATAATGAAAAAAAAAGTAAGAATGTTTATGTAAAACAAATCGCTTCTCCCACCGAAAAGCAGAAAATTGGGTTTATATGAAGTGATTACGGATGTTTTTTATATAAAGATTATACCCATAGCAATGTAGAGAGTATTATTTGAAAGATAAATAAATTCCCTACTTAATAAAAAAAAAATCATTTAAATTGGTTTTGGGATAGCAGAGATACAGCGTTTTGAACTAATAAGCTACTTTGATTAAGTTATAATTATACCTTTAAGTTAATTGTCTAAACTTCTATATACATTTGTATACCCTAATAAAATTACTTGTAAATAATAGATCGTAATATGCAGCTTTTATGTCTATTTAAGTAAACAAACTTATATTTCCAGATACCATATAATCTAGACTAAATTTAATAATATTAATAATAATAGGCTTACCGAACCCGAAGGTTCGATGCCAATGCCACCAAATTCCGCTTACACAGGCTCGTCCAATGATAACCGTTCAAGTCCATGCCCCCAAGATTAGCCTTAACGCAATCCTCCCATCGACGCTTCGGTCTACCTTTCGGACGCCTACCAGTCGGTTCAGCGGATGCCAATTTTCTCGGAATCCGTTCCTCACCGAGCCCGACAACTTTACTCGCCCATTTGAGTCTCCGCGATGCTATCAACTCAATTATATTCACTGGGTATAAGCTCCGCAATTCCGCGTTGTAGACTAAATTTGGTAAAGTTACTGAAAAGAAAATCTTTTTTTGCGGAATCGAATAACAGCAAAAAATAAAAGCTATTAAATAGCTTGTAAATCTTGTATTCTCTGAACATTCGCATCTTGCATGAACCTCTTGCCTTAAATATGGAAAGATGAACCTTTACTATAAAGAAAGTTTTCAAGATTTAAGCTATTCGTATTGGTTAAATTCTTCAAATTCTAATTAATTACAATTGAAGATTATTACCATGTGGTATGTATATGGCGGTCGCCTACACGAGTGGAAGACGATGGCTAAATATTGGGGATGAAGATCACTTGAGCATGTCAACAGACAGCCGTGATCTGTTTGCAGCCGATGTTGGGGTAAACACTAATACTGCTGCCGCTGATCCTGTTTCGTGCCGAGTTAGCTTCATACAATCCGCCAATTATTGAAATTATTGATAATAGACTTATCAGCTTCTACCATTGTTGTTATAACTTCTACCAACGTTTAGTGTTATAACAAACAATTTATTAATAATAATTAATTGCGCTAACGGTTAATTTGTTTTTATATATAAGATTTCTTTATTTATTATACAAAATTTACAAATAGTTGAAAAGTAAAGGCACATTCCCCTCACATTGTACATAAATTGTTGTTACCATTAAGTTTTATATTCTCAGAATCATTTTTATTGTTGGAAAAAATTAAAAAAACAAAACAAAAAAAAACAGAAAAAAATGATTAAATCTACTAATAAAAATATTTTGCTAACCTTAAAAATACATACTGGTAATAAACAAATACGATGACAATATCTGTAGAAGTATATTTTAGTTTTATAGTAATATAAGTTTTGTTCTTTTGTGCCTGTATTTAGGTGTTGATGTTTTTGTGTAATTGCCAATTTCTTGATGAGGATTTTATTACATAATTGGCATGAGTTGAAGAATGTAAAGGTTTGTTCGCGGATGAATTGTCAGAATGTCCAATTTTTTTGTGCATTGTAGGATAGTTGTTTACAATTTTTAGACATTTGTTCTGGAGGATATTTATTTTATTAATATGTGTTTAACTCGAAAAACTCTAGGCTGGACTTGCTTATGAAATTATAGATCTAATAACAGCTTTGTACAATTTTTTTTTTTTAAGTTTTATTTTTATGTTGAAATATGGATACATCTTGTATAATATTTTAAGGGCACAATTCATTTATTGCTAATGTGGAGGTTGTAAAGTAGTTCCTAGGTATTGCTTTTAAGTTGTCTGAAAAATAATCCAGGATTTTAGAGTAGAAAGAAAAAAATTGAAAGTATGGTTTTCAACTTTTTATTTTGGTAAAATAGTCTCATCTACTATCTATACATTTCTGCCAACTGGCAACTTTTCCATTCCTTTCAAATCATTTAAAATTGATTAACTCCAAAAACGTATTTTTATTAATTTTGTTGTGTCACATAAGTAGTAGTCCAGATTTCCAAAAAAATTATCTGTAAGCAAGAGGTTCGGAGAGTAGTGCGGATGTAGCAGAGATTCATTATTCAAGCTCCAAAAGGTTTTGTGACATCACACGCGATATTTTGCGTTGTATTGTCGTCCAAAAGAATTTACTTCTTCTGATTGTCCAATGACTTCATTATTTTCTATTTATGGTACATTGCATTTGTTGAGGCGTTGATTTAAAGAAGGTACTGTATCCATTCTAGGAAATTTTACAGGAGGCTTGATCAAAAATCTCTCGATTTAAACTTATTTAAAAATTAAACCAACTTACTTGATTCTTTTCCCTTTCAAATTTAGAATTATTTGTTAATTATAATAATAGCACTATTTTTAAGTTATGGAATGAAGTGTTTAACTAAGTCTTTAATTAGTACCTTAGAAAATTGCATTTCTATATCGCCTATTAAAAGAACTCCAGTGTTCATTTGATAAAATAAAATAGTAGATTTTAGCTAAAACTAAATTATGAGAATATATATGTCAAAATATTGATTTCATAAAAAATGTCCTTTTTGTACCTTTTGGAAATTAAATTTTATATAGTGCGATTCTGCAGGTTATTCTTTCTTCAGGATTTAAGAACCAAATGAAGTCCTCTGTAACCATCACTTTTATTTTATTTTATTTATTTTTTATGAGTTAGGGGTTTTAGAAAGTATTTTAATGCTTTTCCTTTGTAGAGACACTCTTCACAACCCTCAGTATTATCGTAAAGTGTCCACTTTTCGTAACAAGTTACAATTCCGGAAAGAAAAGGGTCGTTTTTCTTTCGGCAAAGAATTGTAGCACAGCCATCATAACACTGTCTTTTTTGGCGGTAATTTAATGTTTGTAGAAACCAACCGCTTTTTTATATTCACAGGAAAGAAAAAAAATTAATGATGATGTTTTATGATTATTTGTTTTGAATTATGTTTGTTGAAAAGCAATTTATAATAGGTTGCAAACTTAAATAAAATACAGGATATGTTGTAAATTTGTTAAGATAATCATTAACGAGATAAGCAGTAAAAAATACCTTTAATATAAATTAAATTTCTTGAGATATTCATTAATATTTACCCGCCTACCTTAAATATTAATCAAGCTTTAAGAAATTTACCATTAGACGATCTCTAATATTAATGCCCACCAAGATTTTATTGAAAACCTTCAATTATGTATTAATATTGAATAGATTTTGAATATCTGGTTTTGACTGAACTACATTTCAAACCATTTTAGCTCTGAAAATTATATTTATTTAAAGTTTTTCTTATAAAAACTTTAAAAAAAGATGGGAACTACATCATTATTAATTATTATTAATTTGCTATAAATTTATTATTAAGGAAGGATTCCTAGAATTAATATTTTTTTCATTTATTTTCTATTTTATGTAATTTGACTATTATTATTATTTTCTGTAAATATTGTATGAATGTGGTCTCATATCACTATTACTATTGTTCATTTTGTAACAAACTGTTATATATCTGATTAAAAAAAAAAAAAAAAAAAAAAATTATGATTAAGTAGTAAAACAACTAATTATATTTACATTTTTCATATATTTGATGGTTTGGGAATGGTTTATGGTCCAAAATTATACACAATAAATTATAATATAATTTGTAGGTTTTTACTTGCTTTCATCTAGGGAAACTTTTATCTCGAATGTATTGATGTAACCTTTACTGAAAAGAATATTGAGCGTGGTTTTAGAAATCATGTAAAAGAAAAAGTAGACCATTCAAAGAATATTTGAAGAATTTTTTTTTTTTTAATTTCATATATAGAGATGGGATTTCGAAAAAAAAAAGAAAGTATTGATGATTTTTTTTTCTTTCTTACGAGTGATAATAGAAACGAAAGGGAAAAGAAAGCAGTATCATATTTTCAACTCACCAGGAATGCTATGCTTTACCCCTGTTTGGAGATTGAATTGAGTTAGGAGCCGTTGAAACAATATGAGATAGAAGGGATGCGGAGGTATATTTTATTCAGGGCCCTCGCGAGGTAAGGCAAGAGGCATGCATTATTCCCTCCAACCCCTGGCTCCTTTAATTACAGAGGCCTATAGTATGGGCTCCTAGTGAACTCGTCTGCTGTATTGTGTCCTCCGCTCCGTAAATCACCACATTTATATACTTCACTCTTAATATGGAGTGCTTCCCCTTTAACTAATAACTTACTCGATATTACTGTTCACTTG
Source organism: Piezodorus guildinii (assembly GCA_023052935.1). NCBI lineage: Eukaryota > Metazoa > Arthropoda > Insecta > Hemiptera > Pentatomidae > Piezodorus > Piezodorus guildinii. The sequence goes on from CM041297.1 coordinate 101,009,812, forward strand.
ACTTAGAATTCACCCTCTCCTTTGTCGCATTACTGAAAAGTTTGCTGATTTCAACTAACTGTTTAAAGAGATAATTTTTGCTATACTCTTTAACTTTAACTGGTTCAGTGTTGGACATTAATTAATGATATGTGTATTTAATTACTTTATTCATTAGATCAGTCCACTCCCCCGAAACCGGTAGACAGATAGGGCTTGAAATAAATAAGGATGAACCGACATATATATCAATCAGTGCCTGGGCAACCATGAATTAAAAAAAAAAAAAAAAAAAAAACCTGTACCACTACAACCCATGAAGGGTCTTGGGCTCAGTACATATAGAGATTCGTACTGTTTCTGGGCCAACAACAGTACAATGAGGTGATTATGCCTTGATCACGCTCAACCGCCAGGTTTTTCCTCGATATTTTTTTGCACCCACTTTATAGAAGCTGGGTCTACCCCAGGAGGGTCTCCATGCCCTAGGGTCGCCCCCAACTGATTTGAAAAAATAAATAATATTCTGCCACAGCTGGGATTCGAACCTAGGACCCGGAGAAGTGTACACTAGTACTCTATCCATTAGACTACACCGCTCCTCAACCCTGAATACACCAAGGCTAATTGCTATAAAAACTCAGACCATCTTAATGGGTTCCCATTCCCTCCTCAGAACCTACATTTCCAACTCTAATCCTAAATAGTCACCCAATCACCTACCTATTGGTATTACCTAAAACCTATGATGGTATTACCAATCTCATAAAACCTGGGTATTACCATAGATCAAACCCTTGACTTGAAACCCCACATTGCTCAAATTTTCAGACGATCTATAAGTACTCTTAAGTACTTTCATTGGTCCTGTCATCTCCCATTTCCCAACCATAGGATGCTGGTTTCCTCGCTTATTTTTCCCCACTTAGATTATTTTTGTGAGCTATGGTGGCCTCTCGACTGTACTACATGACAGAATCAAGCGAATTATGAAATATGTGTATAAGATTCATCTTCGGTGCCTCAAACAGGTCTCCAGTGACCCATTTATACACCGAATTCAAGTGGCTCCTACCTTCCATACGTAGACAATATTTCCTCGGAACATACCTCTACCAAGTCATTACCTCTCAACATCCTCCATACATTCACAGTATCTTACAATTCAAATCCTCAATTCACTTACTTGAAACTAGAACACGCCATTCTGACCTTTACATACCTACCTATAGAATTAAATCTTTTGATAATTCCTTTTATACCGCCTCTGCAACCCTCTGGAATTCCCTACCTAATCATATTCGCCACGAAATTTTTAATATGAAATGAAATATTGCACATACTAGTAATGTAGATTTCATTCATTAATTTCTATGACATTTAACATTATTTATTATTCTATTGTTTTATGTTTATATTTTCTATGATTATTTATGCTAATCCGAATTGCACTGTAGCTGTCTAACGCCTTCACATATTAACTTGATATCTGCCAATATTTATCAGTATGATGTTTACCCACAAATCAGTCCTGAAAAAAAAAAAGAAGAATTCTTCATAACTAGAGATCGACGATACACAAACGTCAGCTCCTTTCAGTGTGTGAGATTGAAATCATAAGATAAACAGCTTATTAATTATGTACAAATGGATGTTGTAACCCAAATAGGTATATTTAATGCCATTCCTTTTGGAGTTAAGGCTTGATAAGGTTTCAAGATAGCTAGTGAATATTAAATTATTAATTAATTTGTGCTTGTAGGAAACTATAATAGGTTTTAGGTATGTACTTAGTTATTTGCGAAATTTGTCTACGATAAAATTGGCAGTTATTATGATTGTTTATGCCTAATTTTCTTGTTTTATTTTCTTAGATTAGTGCGTTCATTTTAAGATTATTACTCGAGAAAAATGCTGTGCATGATTTTCTAAACTTATAATATTACTTGTAAAAATTTATTTTTTTAATTTGCTATATATTAATTAAAAAATTCTAATATTTGATTCAGTATATTACAAAAGAAAGTCTTAAATATCTCATGTAATAGTAAACAACCAATTCGAAAAATTCAGGCATTGTAGTTGGACTTGGATTTATGCCGATTTTTTTTTTCTTAACCTTTAATATGTTTATTTGAACTGATAGATGTTTCCGTTTATAACGAATTTCAGAAGAAACTGGATTTAACATTTAAATTTTATTTACAATAATGGGGTGTGAAATTATATATAAAAAAAAATGATTAAAAAAAATGTGCCTCTACAACACAATTTATTTTACAAGCTATGAAGGGTCTTAGAACCAGTAAATATAGGGACTCTATGATTTAGCAGCCACCAACCGTGCCAGACCACGTAGATTAATCTATGAAAACCCTTAAGGAAATTATTTTAGAAATAAGTTCCATTGTAAAGCGTTCATAATTTCATTGGTTTCTAATAAATTATTTATTGCAAGATATTCCATGTAAATCAGCAAATTAAAAAAACGCTTCAAATTATGACACAATGGTTTATTATTTCCAAATAACTATATTCAGGTATAACTGTTTATATTGCTGTTAATGGGCAATTAGCTCAAATGAAAAGCAATAAATAATCCAATGGCAAATGGTATATAGCCACTATTAATTTCAAAACGTAATTAAATATCTCTGCTATTTCTGAACCAATTTCAACGATTCTTTTTTCATTTTGTAGGAAATTTAATTTTCTTTGAAATATCACTATGAATGTTTTATGTATTTATTTATTAACTATCAGGAAAAACGGTTATTCGTGTATATACCTTAATTGTACATATTTGTATAGAGATTATGTCCCAGAATAAAGCTTATTTTCTATTCTATTCTATAAGACAGGATTTCAATTTGTTTTTTGTTTTTTTTGTGATTTTTGTTTAGCACGCTTTACTGATTTTAACACTTTGTACAAATTCATCTCTTCATCATCTTCAAAGTCTTTTAAAATAACCGAGCTATGTGTATATTAATGGGTGAAATTGCATTTTTTTTTCTTTTTGTAAATATTCGCGGTTTTTCGGTTAAAAAACACTGATAATTTTTTTCTATTTATTTAAAAAAATAACTGATTTATTAAATAAACTCGCATTTGATCGGCCGTGATTTTTAAAATAACCAGCTGATATCAACGTCCAGGACGAATCTATAACGACGAAAATGTTGGTATTTATTTATTAAATAGGAAAAACGGATTTATATTTATTTGTTATTCGATTTTTACGTATTTTTAAACTTAAACCTTAAATTTCGAGGGAGCAGAAGAATTATTTTTATTCGTTTGTTCGATGAAAAAGGTTCGTTATTAATACAAACCTTCTTTGGAAAAATACTAACAATAAATTCCTTTTCGAACATAATTAAATTTTGTTGGGGAATTATCCACAATAATTGATTACTTATGGCATCCATGATACAAACTTTATTTATTTAAATAGATAAAACATTGCACTATAATTGACCATACATCTTTCATTTTGAAGCAAGTTCATACAAGTTCATTCTGGCGTCAATACTCTACTTGCTGCCTAGGTAGAGGGAAATATAACCCTTGAAGGTTATAACCTCTCCCCGAGAAAATTAAAAATAAACTCCAAGTGTAATAAAGGCATAGGAAGTTTCATAAGATAGCTGCTTTGCCCTACTAGGAATCTCGGATTGCGGTCGGCCACAATTACAGGCCTCGCTGAAAGTTGCCTCCGCCAAGGCATATATTAATTAACCTTTGGTTAGAGGAGCCGTTTAAAGGAAGAGATGCGGGAGGTAGGAGCTCCTCCTCCCTGTTTACAGGCTCCCAACTTGGGAGCGGCTATTAATTTCTGAGATTAGTGCTTTTAAGCAACACAAGTTGGAGTGGTGGCTGCGGTCTATGGAACATTGTCTTGTCGGCAACTTCACTAATTTATCGGATCCAATGCCACTATGAGCGATCCACAACTCGGCAGACAAATGATCCTTCACTCAGGCTTGCAATTAGCCTCTTCCCGGAACGGGTACCGGCTTCTTCCTCAATGCCATCTTGTTAAATAGTAAAAAAAAAAAAAAATATAATATATATATATAGTGCGCGCCACACACTACTTTCACTTACCTCCGTTCTTAGAATTAATTTTTAATCGATTAAATTGTCGAATACATTTAGGGTAGAAATGAATTGTTAGAGAATTAATTCAATTTAGCTTCAATAGATACATCATATTTTTTAATAATCTGTTATATTATTACCTGAAATATTCGGTCAGTTTAATTGGCTTTCAATCACTCTCCATTAACTTTTGTATAATGTTCCAAGCTTATGTATAAGGTAATATTTTTTTCTAAAATCTTTAATACGTAATACTTTATTTTTATGGAAAATAAAACGCTCGAATATGGCTCCCGCTTTTAAATAATTAATACTTGATAATAAGGCTTGAAAATGATATTCTAATACTTGTCTACATTTTCTTAATATCTAGGTTTTTATCCTGGTTTATCTAGCTTTAGGAATAGTTCTATCAATGCATGGAAAGAACTGCATAATGTTAACTAACTACAGCACAAAATAAAACTTATTAATCACATTTACTCTTATCCAATGTAAAGAATGCATGGTATGAATAAATTTTAAGTTGATTAAATATTTATTTGCACTTGGGCCATTAATATTATCGCTAAACCACATTAGCTAGAAAGGCGTATTTAAGTTCGTCTCTTGCAAATTAATAATACATCTATTTGCTGTATTATCTATTGAATAATTAATCTTAGCACAAAGCCGTTGAATTTGAATTTGACTACAGTGTTAGGACAAAGTTCTGTACTTAAATGTTTGAATATTTAATATGTATTAATTAAAGGATGAAGTGAATAGAGGAGAATGGTTATTATGCATTGAACAAGAAATAATTACTGTTAAGTATAAATGTTTATCAATTTTTTTCACAAAAATAATATATCGTTTCTTGTTACAATAAACATATTTATAGTTAGAAAAAGAAATTTTCTTTTTTGATTTAGTATAAAATGGATTCGAAGACTTTCTTCCAACCCAATCTGAATCATAAGTAGAATTAAACAGTTTTCAGAGCAATAATTTGTTTGCATACTTTCGGATAATCTTCTGTATTTATTTAATTGTTTAATATTCGAATATTTAAAATACTAGATATGAAAAATGAAAAAATAAAAATAATGAATTATTCGTTTTAGCGAAATTCAACTTTACGTCATATTTTCCCTCGCTCTTTTTTTCATTTTTTTTTTTTTATTATTATCTACCAAAATTCAGAAAATATAATGTCGTGAAATAAAGAAAACGTCCTTCTCGGATAAGTTTATCAATTAGTTAATTTAAGTAGTAATACTAAAGGAAACTCAGAGGAAGATGCTTAGAAAATTCGGTATTTAAAAGGATAAGACTGCTATTGAATACCGTTTAATTATATATTTATCTAAAGAGTTTAATCAAAAACGTTAGAGCCGTTTTACTGCTATTTATAGACCGTTTGATAATCTAAATTTATTTATTTTTTACTGATGTTATTTTCTTGAAGGGAATTTCGACGAAATGATTATTATATATTTTAATGATTTCGACTTTTTTGTTGTACTCCAACTATTTCTTTTTTAAATTTAACTTATTATTAATGTAATTTCACCTACTATTTTAACAATCCATGACCTCAAAATAACAATTTTTTTCAGGTCAAAAAGAAATGTCTGTTGGATTTTATTTATTTAAATATATATATATATAATATATATAATATATATATATTTAAATAAATAAAATCCAGCATACAATTTTCATAATAATTAAGAATAAAGATATTTGTTACACATTGAAGGTGCCGGGCACAATGGTGAAGTAATTTTTTACTCACTAATTATTTATTTTGTACAAGAATCTTGCATTTGCTATAAGAATCATTTCATCGGTCACTATCACAGCATAACAGTATGCGTTTTCTTTCTCGTATGAATGATAATGATTTGTCATATTTTTCTCTCAGAGCTCCATAAAAATAGTCAACTCTTTCTCTCTCAAAAAAAAAAAAATATGAATAATATTTTTTTGCGAATGTAAAAGTTCTGCCGAAAAACAAACATTATTCCATCAGAGCTCAAACGATGTAACTTGATTTGGTGGTCAGTGTTCCATTCGGCCTGACGTAATTACTTTTTGAATAGCTGAAAGGCCAGCAATCAAAAATACGAAAAAGCGACGTCAGCCAACTACTAATTAAACCCTATTTTATATTTTAATTCATTATTGTTTCTTTTGTTTATATAAGTTTTCCTAAATACATAACAAAAAAAAATATATTACTATTAATGAAATATTATTATTACTTTTTTATATTTTAAAGTAGGCACTTGTAGTCCTCCTATTGGGTAGTTTCTCAACTAGTTTGTTTTAGTCATTTTATCTTTGTTTATATTTACTTGATGTATTATAAATACAATTTTAATTTAAAAAAAATTAAATAAAATAAGGTATAACAGCTGAGTATCCATTTTATTTTATTTTATTTTTTGTCGTAATCTAATTATATGTTTTACCGTGGCTCAATATTTTCTCAATGGCCCTACTGACCGTTGGATAAAATCTCTTAAAGGAATAAAGAAACGTTTTTCAATGATAAGTTTAAGGGACATCACTCCCTACACATATTTTTGTACGTAGCCATCAGTTGGATTGATGGGCCTTAGTAGGCCGGAGGAGACACTGTGAGTGGAGGATTCCCATTTCATTAGTAGTATATGCTTGAAAAAAATTCGAACTCACGACTGGTTTGTAGTAGCTACACAGCCACAGACTCTTTCCCAAAAATTATTGTCTATAACCTTATTACAATTTAACATTTTTCTCTGTATCAGTATTTTTTTTTTTTTTTTTATATAGTGAAGACATACTGCATATTTTTCCGTGACGTCAAATTTCTTAAAAACATTGAATTTTATAATTAATATAAGAGTATATGTAGTACATATTGTATTTTTTTCTGTCGTGGTCCTGTCACACTATTGGGATTGACGTGGTATCTGACATCTACCTTCACATTATCTATTACTTGTGTAATACGTCTTAAAAATATTATATTACACAAGTAATAAGACAAACTGTCCCCTCCATTCTTATTTATCTCAACTCAAATGGTAATTGCTGGCATGTTTTTGTTTATTGTTTTGTTTTGGATTTTGTCATGAGTCTGGAGGTAATTCATTTCTTGGAAGATTGCCAAGAGTTTTTCTGTTTATGGAGGAAGTGCTATGGAAATTTCAAAATCTGTGTGGAGCAGAAAGCATTGGAGAGGAATCGAGTGTTTCAATCAAGGAGCTACGAAAGAATTGAGGGAAATATTTCCAAGTATTCGAAGAAAAGATCATGAAGGAAGGGATGAATTGAAGAATTAATTAGGAACTGGGTCAGGGAGGAAAGATTTATGTCAAGAAGTATATTTAGAGCAAGGGTGTGAGAAAATTAGAGGAAAGGGTTGATACAGGCTCTGAAGATCAACGGTTCAATGTTTGACGTTTTCTTATTTACTAGAAATATTTATATTATTTCAAACAGTACTAATGATAATAATTACGTAATATAAGAGAAAAAAAAGCTAAAGATATGAAAGATTTTATAATTTATGTAGTATTGGAGAGGGAATTATGGGACGTAATTAGGGCATACAGTATTGATTTGATTAAAAAGTGATTTACTCACGTTAAGTGCCTACATAAGACCTAACCTCCTAAAATACCAAAACCATGAATCAGGAAGCAGAGAAAATATCCAAGAAACGCGATACTCCTAATGAATATAAAATAAAAAAATAATAAAAAAATTGACTATAAACATATTTTTGTACTTATTTTATTTACATAAGATACTGTAGGTAAAGCAACTTTGAAATATCAGCATTTAAGAATTAAACCTACATGATATTAAAGCCCATTAGATTTTATATTTATATAGCGATTTTAATCAAAATATTTAGATCCCTTTTTTAGAACATCTTAAAAAGGTGCAAAATGATATAAGATCAATCAATTCAAAATCCTTTAGACCTTGCCACTCAACATTTTTGATTTTAATGATGGCCGCATTTTTGAACCTGGTGATAGCCCTTCTTCAAAAATTTATATTTAAATGAAGGACAATGCTTACACGATCGAAATGTCTTCAATAAGTTGTGCCATGATGAGACTATACAAGCAAACAAACATTAAGCGCGAGTCTCCTTTCTAACCTCTCTTGTTACATCCCACTATATGTTTCAGTTGATTTAAATTTTCTAAACAATTATCCTAACTACTTAGGTAATATGCTGTAAGGACCAAAACTGTATACAGTACTTTCATCACCAATCTAGTTTTTGTTTCGTTCTGAAATATTCAAAATTACAGGACTTAATAATTTTTAAATAAAAAAATTTTTTAACAGCGAAGATAATTTTATAACACGGAAACTAGCTTAGTCTCAGTCACCTAATTTATTTCAGTTACGAACATTGTATAGATGTGTGACCTGTTTTAGTTTCAAATTGTTCAACATTGTCCCTTTCTCGTTAAACTTCGCCAAAAAAACAGTTGTTTGCCATTTTTGAAAATGTATATAAAAATACGGAATAGGTTCTTAAGATCAAAATTTTTTCAGCAAGTGGGGCTATGACTAAGCTAACTTAACTCTTTAAAAATCTCATTTTTTATTAAATTTCTAGAATTTTTTAAACAATTTTCTTCACTTTTAAGATAATGAGTTTTAATGACAAAATATATTTTACCATATCCTTATCTTATTGTTAATTTTTTTTTCCCAACACATGTTTTCATTCGCGAAGCTGCCTTTAAACGGCTGCAGCCCTAAAACTATTTGCCAGAAAAAATAATTGATCCACGGTTCCTAATTCATGAAAGGATAGAGAATAATTGGTAAAATAATCGATAAAAAAGAAAATGTTGAGCGGCATAATTAATGAAAATTGGACGATTTCGAAAGGATTGACCTTGGTATGACTTAGCACTTCCGGTCAGCTGATACGGACGAAAACATTGGTTTACACATCGGGCGTATAGTTGTCTTAAATATGAAATTTTAGTTTTGTACGACGTTTTGTTTTTATGATGATAGACTTACTACAAACACACACGGACCCACGAACATACAGATCCTTTTGGGCGACACGGTTATTGACTCAAGAGACCCTAAACGTTGAAAACTGAAATTCGAAAATTTGCATTTATAGGTAAGTGGAAGTGAAAAATGTTGAATGGTATTATTTTTTTTTAAATGCCGTCTTATATATGTGTGGTTGTTTGAAAAAAAAAAGAAGGTTGAAATAGTAAAAGGTAAATTTAGGTATAAAGGGTGACTTTAGACAGTGTAGTGATGATCTTTAGCTGGCACAAAGCCAAAGAGACCTGCCAGCGAAGGCTATCTTTTGGCTTGAGTCGTCTCTTGCGTTTTACATACAGCGAATCTTGATCGTGAAACCTCTGTTGATCATGTGATTTCGATTGCGATCTTGTCTTTTAACTGAAAGTTGTGTTTAAAAATAAAACTTATGTGCATTAATTGTCTGACTATGCTTAAATACTAATTTTTTTTTTTTAAATCCCTCCTATGAAAACTTTTTCATTATATGAAATGACGAGCAATCCTTGGATTTAAGGGAATATCAATAGTTTACAGTTGGGTTATTCAAAAATTAGGTGGTCCAAGTAGCAATCTAGATAACGCAGCAAATTATTAGACAATAGTTTATTATTTCCAAATAAATATATTAGTGTATAAAGCTATAACTATAACAGTTTATAAAGCTGTTTACAGAAAATTCAATAACAAGGAAATTATTGATTAGGTGAAATTATAATTTTTTTTTTTAAATGTATGTATGTATATTTCTATTTTACATATCTGAGGGGAAAAGAGCAAACACACACACACACACACACATATATATATATTATTATATATATATATATATATATATATATATAGTTTTTTTTTCATGTAATAATATTTTTTTTTAACATAAGAACAGTGATATAGATATACAGATATTACACAATATACCGCTCAAGATTTTAGATAAAATATTAGCTTATACTCAAAGTCATAAAAATTTATAAGTCATAAACTCTCAATGTCACAATTCTGCGTTGGAAATAAGGAACCTGTGATATGATATATGTAACCCTGTATCTGCGTAGATAAAGAGAAAATTAATAGATGTAATAGGTATTGTATAGCAAATTATTTGTATCATCCTGTAACTCAAAATACTTTGTCAGAACTGTCCTTCCCCCATCAACTTATCTTAATATACTCCCTTCTGGCTGCTTTAGTCAATTCACCAAACTACAGAGTTAATTTAATCCATTTGAATCTTAACCTTAGAATCTAAAGGTCTTTAAAAATTAAAGATTTTTTTCCATAATGGTGTCACAATTGGAAGATAAACAAAAAAATCCCACCAATCACCTTTTCCCTTCGTCGCCAATCGATGACTTCCTGCCTCCCAGAATTCTTTAATAACAATATTCTTACTTCGGTAGAACAAACACGATACCTAGGACTCCATCTTGACAAGCTCCTCACTTGGAATCCTCGCACAAGACTGAAACGACAAGAAACTGCTCGAAGAAATCGAATACTACAACACTTGCTTGAAAAACGTTCAAAACTGCCAGTATATTACAAAAAAAATTATTTACATCATTATTTTCAAAACTATTTGGACATATAAAATCGATCTTTCGGGCTCTACTGAACCATCTAATTCTTTCCGCATCCAAATTCCTTTCAAAAATCCTGAATACCACTTCTTTTGTCACAAATCAATAAAACCATAAGGACCTCAACATCCCATTTGTTGCAGACTTAGTCCGTGATAGATATACCTTTTTTTCTTTTTTCATTCGAAACACTTTGCCCTCACTAACCCAGTTGTCCGTAATCTTCCTTAGATATTCCGAACAACCCTCCGATGCGCTTGAAAAGAAGGTGGCCTACTGCCTTAAACAAGTTAGTAAAGAGCTACTGCTAGGTAGTTCTTTCTCAAGACATTTTTATGACTTTTTTCCACCCCGCATATGTACTTATTGTGTTGTATAATACAGTTGTAATTTACAATAGATAAATTAAAAAAATTCTTCCATTAGAGCTTTTTCTTGACAATAATAAACAAACAAGAAAATAGTGGATAAAATAGGTACATAGTTTTCACGTGATTCCGTGATCATGGGAAATTGAGGAATAGTTTATTGATTATATATATATAATGAAAAACATGTTTCCACCGAAACTCAATGTAATTTTTTTTTATCTTTTTAACCCTTTAATCTCTCACTTTAAAAATTCTTAATTTATTTCAATAACGGAGATAATTGAAAGTCGTGTATTGCGAGCACTAGATTTTTTATTCATTTAAATGTTTTTAAATTTCACTAATTATCGCAATATATCTCGTCAGTAAAGGTTAAGGTGGTTATCCGACTGATATATTATCTGAATGTTCTCTAACATATTTTATCGGAATAGTCATAGTTAACTTGAAAGCAATAACTAGGATTTGGAACGGAGGGACTATAAATTATCAGAATACGATATGGTAATCTACTTGAGTAGCGAACAACTATCGGACCGCCCGAACTGCTATTAGCAGGGAGGGAGGGGACCAGCGCGATAGGTGATCGCCAAACTTGACTCTGCTCTTTAACTAGATAAATCCACTGTCCCCAACTAATGCATCATTTACCTTCCCACCCGGGAAATAACTCAATCAATGATAGCGAGTTACAGTTGTCAGCTTGTGCAGAGCGCCTGTGGAGGTAACAACGTTACCAGTTGCTGGTGAACAGCGATTCGCCCGACTACCTGACCTTGCAGTAATCTTATAATTGAACTATAGTATAGGGTAGATCGGAAGGTTGCGGATGATCAATTAGTCTAATGAAAATTTTTAGTCTATGTAAATGAAAATTGGTCGAAGATGCTATAATTTATCGTCTCAAAACAATTGAATCTTAAGTAAAATAACCACTACCTTTAATAATAATAATGCTTTCTCAATTCTGGGACAAGTCCTTTCATAATAATATAACATGAAATAAAACGTGAACTCTAGTGTCTAAGTGTAAAATATTTGTAAATAATAGAATCAAACTAACAAAATAAACAAACAAAATGTATCAAAAGATAAATTCTAATAAAAATATACTCTAAGAAAAAAATACATAGATGAAAAAGAAAAAATAACTTTTTCTTCTTTCTCTAACTCCTGTGTGCCGTTAAGCGTGGAGTTGCAGTCTCTGTCCATTGACCCCACGGTTTGGCAGTGGGTCCATGGTAAGTCTTCTCATCTCCGGGATGGTACGTTCTCATGCTGCTCCAAATTTTCCAATGTAGTATACATACATACACGTACATCTGGGTCTGACACGAGGGCGTCTGCCTTCCGTTTTGGCTTTCAAGTACCACCTGGCCTTTCGGGTGTCGTCCATTCTACAGACTTGCCCGTACCATTTAACTTGCCTTTCTTCCAGGATGTCACAGATTTTTATATAGTGGTAAAATAGATCAGAGCGTCATAAATCGAGTGATGAAGGCCAATGAGCAAACTACCGGATTTCAAAATCATAGGCAAGCTGGAAGTTAATAGGGAGGCCATAATTAGGCTATTTAAATCTGTCTTTCTCCTGTACGGAGCGGAAAGCTGAGCAACCCTCGGGAAGTATGTGTTGGCTGAAATGAGATTCCTCTGAACATTAGTTGGAGGGATGAGGAGCGATGGCATCAGGAATGAAAAAAAAAACAATAATTAGATATAGCAAAAGTAAATAATATATCAAAAAAATGTAATAATATTTTGTGTTGAATGTACAGAATATTTTATTTTTATTTATATTTTATTGAATTTTACAACTGTATTAACATAAATACAATAAGTAAAACTGTTGATAATAAGTAAAACTGTTGATACAGAATAAAATACAGAAATCGAATACACAAATGAACGTATCTATCAGCTTTATTTGTAGATTTTCCCTAAAATTAGCATCTACTTAGGATTATTTAGAAATTAAATGGACAGAAAATGGTTGAGTAGACTGAATTTAAAAGATGAGAGAGTTTGGGAGTCCCGGATATAAGTAGGAATGGAGTTCCATCGAGATGCAGATCGGATTAAGAATATATCGAAAGCTTTTGATCGATGTGACGTTATATACAGATCAAAAGTCCGCTAGCGGGTGTAACAGGAATGAACGGAGGATTTGAATTTAAGGAGATCCGAGATGTAAAACGGACACCGAGATTTGAGGTGTTATGTTTTAAGATACGTAGAACCCGAATAATGAATACAAATGAATCAATAGGTCCACCGCCCGGTTGTGCCGAAATCACCACGTTGACCATTAGGATCATTATAGATGAGTTCATTTGTAACGACATTACAAATATAAAGGATTTTAGATGTAAACATTTGATATGAAAATAATTCAATTGTTAGTTGAGCACAACTACTGAAGTTCAGTTTGGCTTTATGATCATCATGTAAATGTGCCTTTTGATGTGATATATAAGATTAGAGCGTTTGTCTGGTAAATTTAAAAAGTCCAAAACGGCGAGCAGGATGAAAATTGTAAAGTAATCTTTTTACAAAAGTAATGTTGGGCGAAGTTTGTTCATTTGTTGGATTTTATACGTTTTATCATGACTTTTATTCAATCATTGTATGAATGTAAATAAGCTTTAACGTTATCATTTTTCTTTTTTTTACACATCTGAATAAATACCAAGCCGTAAGTTCCTAAAATTATTTAGGAAGTGTAAACAAATAATAGATTTCAGTTGTTTAAAATTTATTGCTCAAAAACTGGAGATAAAACTACTTATAATTGTTCTGCTTTATTTATAAAATATAGAAAACCTTCAAGTAAATTTTTGTGGGGAAGGGCCCAATTTAAAAATCAATACAAGCAGTATTTAAATATTTATAAAAATAAAATTTAGTCAGTCCCTGCTTTCCTCGAAAATGAACACAACTGAGTATGACATAAAAAAAAAAAAAAAAAAAAAAAAGCACTGGAAGACTCGTGTTTTAAAATTTAAAATTTTTCCTCTCTAGAACTGAATTTTGACTTCTGTCTAAAAAAATTATTTTAAAAAATGTCAGTATGTATAAGTTTGCTATGAAATAAAGAAGAGGAAAGTAGATGTTTAAGTAGTATTCAAATTCGTTAACATTTGTAAATTCGCTAACCATTTATTTTTTGAATTGTGTGTTTAAATATTTATAAAGACCGTTCGATTTTGTTAGGAATGCTGGAAACTATTCAAAACTTTTTTTAGTTTAATTTTTATTTTAAATATTAATTTTTTGAAACTCTTGAGAAACATGATAATTACAACATCATCTGATATAACATTAAAAAATAATAAATTAATTAAATTGTTAAAGCTGAGAAGGGAACATGGCAGTTACACGGAAATAGAGCGCTTTTTTCCTGTTTGATTAAGTTACGTTACGTTATATAAAGAAGCTATAATAAGGAGAGACAAATTACTTGTTAATGGAAAGCTATATTCTTTAGAAGACCTAATTGCGGAAAAGGAAACAATGGGGAAGAAACGAGGCAGGGAAGAAAATTCTCCAAATGAACGTGGAACAAGAAAAAGGGAAATGAGTATTAGAGCTCCAAGAACGTGTAGTTTAGATAGGTTTTTTAACAACGAAAAAATAAAAAGAGACCAAAAATCACCGAGAAAAAACCAAAACCAACAAAACGACTTGGCACAACCACAAGTTGTGAGCTCAAAATATGATTCGGATACTGCGAGTAATAGTAGGAAAAACTCCATAGAAGAAAAAAAATCAGATACACCAGAAGCCGAAGTCATTAATAGTACGAAAAAAAATAAATTTTCTAAACAAAATAGTTCTCAGTAGCAATCACAACGGGCAAAAAAAATATTCTACTTAGGAACCCTAAACACCAGGACTCTCAAAACGGAAGAAAGATTGATAGAACTTGAAGAAGCTCTAAAGGAAATAAATTGGCACCTCATAGGACTCTCGGAAATAAGAAGAAATTATGAAACCATTGCTGAAACTAAAGAGGGAAATATATTAATGCACTCCGGGGCGTCTAACAGTAACTATGGGACAGGTTTTATTTTAAATAAAAAATACAAACAAAATATTACAGAATTCAAACCTATTTCTCCAAGAATGACTAAATTGGTATTAAAAGTGGGATGCATAAACATTACCTTCCTACAAGTACACGCACCAACTACAGCATCTACAACTGAAGAAATAGAGGAGTTCTATGATAGTTTAGAACTTATTCTCCAAGAAGATAATAATAATAAAGTTTTGCTTGGCGATTTTAATTCTAAAGTAGGAATAAAAGAAGCAGGAGACTATTCAGTGATGGGAGAATATGGAATCGGAAAAAGAAATGAAAGAGGCTCCAAATTAGTTGAATTTGCTGTTAAACATCAACTCAGGATACTTAATACATTTTATAAAGCTAGTGCGGAGAACAAATGGACCTGGAAAGCTCCTAATCAAGGAAAACACGAAATTGATTTCATTCTGGCAAAACCGAACGCAGGCATGAATTTTGTATATCCTAAGTCAGAAGTGAAGTTTGACTCTGATCACCGCCTTGTGATGGGACAAATGAAAATACGTAGCAGAAGATTTTTCGCAGGCACCAGGATAACTCTCACGAGGGCTGTTTCGGAAAAATATCCAGAAAATCTTCTTAGTAAAAAGGAGGGAATGAATTTCGGCAAAGAAGACTCTATTGAAAACTTATACTCCAATTTACTGAAATGTATAAGGGATGCATGTGTGCAGGGAACAAAAACAGATAAAACAAGGGGTAAACGAAGCAAAAAACTATCTGAAGAAACTCAAAAACTTATAGATGAAAGGGAAAGACTAAATAGAATTGTCGATAAAACATTGGAGCAAAAAGAACAGCATGCAGAGGTTCGCAAACTAGTGAGGAAAAAGATTTCTATAGATCTTCAACTCTATAATGAAAAAATAATATATGATAGTTTATCAAGTACAGGTTCCATAAAAGAAATTAAGCGCCATACTGGTTCTTTCAATAAAAAACTAATAAAAAAGATCAAATCAACAAGGGGAGTCTGTATAACAAACCGGCAAGAAATAGTACAAGAGATGACGAAATATTATAGAAACTTATATAAAGACAATACTAAAACCAAAACATATCGTCCTGAAACAGTAAAGGAAAATTACGAGGACCTAAGCATTCTAGAAGAAGAGGTAGAAAAGGGTATTGAAGGTTTGAAAAAGAAAAAAGCAGCAGGCAGTGACGGTATACCAAACGAGCTTATTATTGAAGGTAAAGAAGCTTTGATAAAACCGCTTAGTATCATCTTCAATAAAATAATTAATGAAAAGGTAGTCCCTAGCGAGTGGAAAGTAAGCAAGATAATAGTTATACATAAAAAAGGAAAAAAGGATAGCTTGGAGAATTTTCGCCCGATTTCATTAACCCAAAGTATCTACAAACTATTTTGTAATATTTTAAAAAATAGAATAATAAAAACTATCTATCAAGATCACGATATAGAACAAGCCGGCTTCCGTCCTACTTTCAGTACAACAGATCAACTCCAATGTATAAATCAGCTCATAGAGAAAAGTAGAGAATACGACAGGCAGGTCTATTTATGTTTTATCGACTATTTCAAGGCTTTCGACTCGATCAGACATAAGTATTTATGGGAAGCTCTGTGCGAATCAGGCGTAGAGAAACTCTACATTGAAGTCATTATGGAGCTTTATAGGAACGGAAAAGCATTCGTGGCGTTGGATAGGGAAGGCGAATACTTTGAGGTTGAACGAGGAGTGAAACAAGGGTGCCCTCTATCTCCTATTCTATTTAATTGTGTTTTAAATAAACTATTTAGAGAATTAAATTGGGAAAGCCTGGGAATATCCGTCAATGGGAAAATGATCAACAACTTAAGATTTGCGGACGATATATGTCTAATATCTCCGGACATAAACGGCCTAAGGCGGATGATAGAGGAAATAGTAGGCATTAGCAAAAAATATGGACTTAATATAAATACAGCAAAAACTAAAATTATGACAAATTCAATAAAAATACCAGTTTATGCTAACAATAGTGAGATAGAATATGTAGAGGAGTACATTTAATTAGGGCAGACCATATCATTTAGAGAAAATATCAATAAGGAAATAGAAAGAAGAGTTAAGCTCGGGTGGTGCAAATATTGGTCTCTCCAAAAGATCTTCAAAAGCAATCTATCACTAGATCTTAAAACCAAAGTTCTGACCACATGTGTATATCCCACGGTTCTCTACGGTGCTCAAACCTGGGCACTTACAAGAAAACTCGACCGGAGGCTGAATACCATGCAAATGCAGCTTCTAAGAAGTTTAATGTTTATTCAGAAAAGGGAGAGAATAAAAAACGAAAATATTCTTCAGAAAGTGAACGTTAAAAGTCTAAGGGTTGAGGCACATCGATTAAAATGGAGCTGGACTGGTCACTTGGCCAGGCTGAAAGACGAAAGATGGACCAGAGCTTGCACAGAGTGGATCCCGAGAGAGGACAGCAGGCATAGGGGGCGACCACATCGCAGGTGGAGAGACGAATTGACGCAGACTGTTGGCGAAAACTGGTGGCTGGTTGCGAGGGACAAATCCTGGTGGATAAACGTTTTAAAAAATATTTAATTTGTGTTTGATTTTGGTGTATTTTTCAAGGAATCTGTTTTGTTTTGTTTTTTGGAGTTTTGTATTTTATAATTATTTGTATTTGTATTTCTTTGGATTATTTGTTTTTTTTTCAATATTTTATTATTTCAAACTATAGCTAACTTCTATAAATTCCTCCCTATGGGAGAGGCTTTTGTCAATATGATGCCAATAAAGCTATTATTATTATATAAAGAAGATTTATCATCCAGCTAATTTTCGATCTTATTATGATATTGCAATAAATCTTTATCTTCGACCAGATATATATGCATATATTCGATATATATATATATATATATATATATATATATATATATATATATATATATATCAGATATATTCGAAGATATATATGCAATATATCTTTATAGTCGACTTTTGTTACTTGTTTGTGTGTGTATACATTTTTGTCAATCTCATTTCTTTTTTGTTTTTTTAATTTTCTTAGTTTTACTACAGTATTAAGTTTTACTGATTTCTTAAGTCTGAAATTGATTAAGATGGGCTTTGCCAAAAAAGTATCTCGGATGCTAATTAGCTCTTTGAGGCTTAGGAAATGTATTCTTTGACATTTCTTACTCTCAATCTTCCACTGCTTTCACCAGCCACTTGAGAATTAATTTGAAATTGTAAGGGAAAGAAAACTCAAATACAATATTTTGGTTATCTTTAATTTCATACTTAATATATCATATTAATAATAGTATTATATCATGTTTATAAAAAAAAAAAAAATTATCTTATAAATTTTAAGTTGGTTGTAAATTATAATAGCAATGGAATATCTACTGTATGCAACTGGTTGTAGTGCTTAACTACTACTACTATTTTTATTTGTAATTTGCTGTATTCTGTAGAAATTTTTAAAACGATGCCTACAAATCTCTTTCTGTATAAAATGATAACGCGATTTTGGTTCCTGTGAACTCCTTCTAAACCACTGTTTTCACATTCGTGAAAATTTTCGAATTCCAGTTTTCAATGGAAATACACGTTTTAGGGTCCCCTGAGTCCAAATACCCAAGTCCCGCAAAAAGGTCTGTGTGAGTGTGTGTGTGTGTGGTAACTCCCGGGCGAAAACGGTAAGTCCTATGAAACTGAAATTTAATATTTAAGACGACTATTCGCCCGAGACGTGACAAAACGTTTTTCATCAAAATGAGCTGACCAGAAGAGGCACTTTATACCTTGCATTTTGCATCTTTTTTCGATTTTCTCGAAAACGGTTCCGACGATTTTGATTAAACTGGCTATATCGATGTACAATTTAATGGGCTTTAATATCATGTAGGTTTTATTCTGACTAAAATGGTCTGACAGGGCTTAAATGCCGATATTTTAAATTTTCTTCCCCTAAAGTACCTTTAATTTTGTAGATTCCATAAAAATAACTATATTATCTTGTTAACGCTGATGAAAAACAGGCAAATATATAAATTGAATAAATTCGATACCCAACTAAAGGAGAAAACAGAAAAATATTTTTTTAATGCAAATTTTCGTTTTTGAACATAAGAGCAGTAATATACATATATGATATACCGTTGGAAAGCTAAAGATTTTAGAAAAAATATTATCTCATACACGAGCTTTTAAAAGTTAATAGAGAGTGATGATATGAACATAAAACTAACTGATTATTTTAGATAATAATATAATTGATTTTTTAATAAAACACATGTTTCTATATAAATTCAATTTAATTAATCACTTAATAGTTTCAAGTATTTTTATCTCTAACTGTTGAAAATTCTTTCATTGATTTTTAAAAATTGAGGTAAGTGAAAGTCACGTGTTGCCCGCACCAGATTTTTTATTTATGTTTTTCAATTCTGCCGATGATGAAAAATAATAATAAATAGACATTACAAAATAAACATATTTTTTTGCTAGTTGAACTTTTCTTTACGATCAACTAAGTCTCCCAAGGTGATATTCATTATATCTGTCAGACAGATTTTTTTAACAGGAATGACACCCATTCAAATTTCGCCCGTGCGAAGGAGGGGCTGGTTCACTAGTAATGGATAAAATTAAATTTACAGATAAATAATTTTTAACTTCTTACTACCAGTCAATTATTCATAGTCATTCTAAAACGTATTTATATTTTGTATTATATTAAACAATCTTTGTCGTGACTGCGGCAATTTCCTATTCCTCGTATTTATTTTGACTCCTATCTCTACTGGTTATTGGGGAAACCCAAACATTAATAGTATGCCAAACTTATTTTAAAACTTTTTCATTAGGTTAATTATACTATATTATAGATATCAACTGAATAAAACATGTTGCTTAAATAACAATCGCCTTGGCTCAATCCCTAACTATTGGGTTGTGTCACATGAAATGTCCGTTTTCAAGTTAAAGGATTTTTATTTAAAATACGATATGGAAACAAGATAATTTTATTCGAAGTATTTACCTTCTTTTTCTATACATTTCTCCCAACCTTACACCAACGTTTTTATCCCCGAGCTTTGAAGTGAAACAAAATCTGAAAACGCACTTTTCACTTGATCATCATTTTCAAAAAGTTTTCCTTTGACGAAGTTGTCTAAATTCCTGAACAGGTGGTAATCTGTTGGAGACAAGTCGGGAGAATATGGTGGGTGCGGAAGAACTTTGTAGCCCAGTTCTTTCAATTTTTGCACGGTATGTTTTGAAACATGAAACTGCCGCTCAGTGAGATCATGAGGTACCCATGTATCGAGCTTATATACTTTCCCAATACACTTTAAGTGTCTGGAAATGGTAGATGCACTTGCATTTAGTTGTGCTGAGAGTCCTTTAACTGTTTGGTAGGGGTTTCCTTCTACTGTATGTTTGAGGACATCGTTGTTTATTACGGACGGAGGTCTTCCTCGGGGACAGTTTTCCAAGTCGGTATCCACAGCTGAAAACTTAGCAAACCAATGGCGAATAGTCCGTTCATTAACACTCCCTTCCCCAAACACCTTGCAAATATTTCTAGCGGCCTCAGATGCTGCATGGCCGAGTTTAAACTCGTACAAAAATTTTACTAGAAAATCGCGTGTTTCCATGTTCATATATGGAGGTATACTAAAAAGTGGGTAATTGATTAGGAAGCTAATGTTTATAATACAAAGGTAGAGGATTAGTAACTGTTTACTTTAAATATGTAAACATTCGAAAGAAAACAACAGAGACCTGCAAAATCCTTTATATATTTCAGAATCTATAAAAATGAACATTTCATGTGAAACAACCCAATAGTATTTTGGCGTCGATTTTTTGTGTTTTATATTAGTATGATTTTCTATTTTTAAATACAAATTTGTTCATTACTATTTTATTTAAGCATACACCAATTGGTATGTACATTTTCAAACCTAATATAATTTATGTTAGTATACGTTTACTGAAATTGATCTGTGATAAATTTTAAAAATAAAATTCCTGTAAACTAAATAAAATATATGATGAGTGCAAGTCCAGGTGTATGCTTAAATGGTGCATTTTAGAACTTCAAATCATCAAAAATTAAATTGCTTTATGTTGTTTAATAATTGTCTCTTTTGTATCATTAAATTCCATTACGATGAACGTGTTTGTAAAACATGCTGCTGTGAATAAAATTCAAGTCTTCATTTTTAATTAAAATCCCTCCATATCTGTGAAACACGCATTTTCAATTAAAAAAACCACGGTAATTTGTTTAAAATTTTTTGAAATTGAAATTCTTTGTATTATTTCATTAAAAGTCTTTTAACGGTTTCTTCCTCCTTCTTTCTCTAGGTATTTATTATATGTGTCAATATTCTTCATATCCTGAATTAGTGTAATCATTTTTGAAAATTTTATGCATGAAGTTCATAAATCTGAGCACACTAGTTAATTTGAATTTTTTAATATTTTAATATAGGTTATAAAGTTTATTATCAATTTAAAAGAATTTCAATATCTTTAAATAATGATAGAAGTTGTCTATTTATAATAAGTATTTAACTGTAAAAGTACAGTAAAAATAATATATAATAACATACTTTTCATGTGATAGTAAAAATGTTCTTATATATGTAGTACGAAGACAGCCATAATTCAATATAATTGACGAAATAATGTTGATAATAGTAGGTATATATTACAATTATAGGAAGTTTTTAAAAATGTGTAGACCTTGTGTGGCCCAGAAACGGTATACAACATGTTTTATAATTATTTTTAATTAATAATTTTAGAAAAAACAAGAATTATTAAATGAGAGAAGTTGGTTGAGGGTGCAGTCAATTTAACACACAATTAAGCGTAAACTTAATTTATTGGTGCCGACGTTTCGGCCTAAATTATAGGCCTTCTTCAGGGCTATAAGAAAAACAAAAAACAAAGATAACAACCAGCAGTGGAATAAATTTCACCGGCATAAATTTCGTCGGCACCAATAAATTTATTCCACTGCTGGTTGTTATCTTTGTTTTTTGTTTTTCTTATAGCCTGAAGAAGGCCTATAATTTAGGCCGAAAAGTCGGCACCAATAAATTAAGTTTACGCTTAATTGTGTGTTAAATTGACTGCATCCTCAACCAACTTCTCTCATATATACACACAGTCAACCATTGTCACTTCATGAAGAATTATTAGAGTTTATGATACATGTGAATTTTTTTACGTTTTTCTCTTTTAAACAAAGTATACAAATTATAACGAATGGCAATCAGAAAAAAATAAAAAGAATTAGTTTATACTTTAATAAGAATTAGTTTGGTAGGTATAAATACCTCATTGATTGTTGTAAATTAGGAAATATAACCTGTCTACAGTTTCACTTTGAAAATTAATTATTTAATAATAGAAATTCTATCATAAGTAGTTTTGGAAAACACCTCTGACTTATTAACACTTTCAGAAACCAGGAAATCCTATAGCAAATATTCCAACTCCCTATTTTACATCGTGTTTTCCTCAATATGATCTTCAGAATAATTTAATAATGGCTTTTCTGTTGATAGTCTCACTGTAGGGCGTTTTACAGTCAGTAGTAACCAATCCAATCCAGAACACGAATGGAAACAATGTCAGTTTAACATGTTTGAAAAAGATCTAAACGGGATTTGTATTACAACTGTTTGTATTTGAAATTCCTATTTCCGTTTGTAAAAAATATTGATATTTCCAGAATTTGTTTAACTTACTTAAATTTCGTTCATATCTACTTTTCTTTAGTTGTTTTTTTGTACATATCTTAGCTATATTTTGCTCTCAAATGAAAATATCACATATTAAAATATAGGCTTGAAATAAATTTGTGTTTTCCTTGTTTCAATTATTGTTCTAGTCTGATTCCACTTTGTAAGCATCTTAGACTTCTTTTTAGGTCATGTTCCAATAATGTCCGAGTTGGATCCCATTTTTCCTCCTGTCGGGCGTCTCTTCGAGAAAGCGTATGATGGTTTGTCTTCTGGTTTGTTTGAATGCGTAAAGTTCCAATAACGGAGAAGGCTAAATAAACAAGGATTTATGATATTTCAGTCTACAACGGCACACAGTGGGAAAAAATCACGATTTAGTGACTAAAAGTCTATACCTTTTGATTATAATCAAGATATATTAAAAATCCTTTTTTCATTTATGAGTAGAGAATGTATTTTATTAGTGAGTGTAAATAAAATAAATAAAATACATTCTCGACTCATAAATGAAAAAAAGAATTTTTAATTTATTTTGATTAGATCAAAAGTTATAGACTTTTGGCCACTAAATCGTGATTTTTTCCCACTGTGCAGCTGCTCAAAAGGGCATGTAAATTTTTTAGTGTTTGTAAAAAATGAATTCCTAGAAATTTTATTTGCTCTTCAATGATAGTTTGGCGTCTAAGAGGTATGCAGAATCATTGTGTTAAATCGGATCTCGATTTTGGGCCTGACATGGACGGTCATCATTGTATAAATCGAAAATATACAATCATTGAGATGAATGAACAAAAAAATAAATAAATAAATAAAGAATTACAAAAAAATTCAATTGAATCCCACAAAAAACATGCACTGCGACTGGTGATTTCTGTAACATTAGACCATATCATTTTCTAAGCTATACTATGTTATAATACATTTAAAAATTTATATCATATGTGGCTTCCTTGAAGTTAAATGTTTTCATTCACACGTTCATTCCGGGCTGAAATTCCAATTGAAATTGAGTTTATGTAGAAATATGCGTTTTATTAACTAATCTATGATATTATCTACTACTTATCTACAAAAAGTTGGTTTTGTCGACTTTTCACCCCTCTCCTTTAAGTATTACAATTTTGTGTGTAACATAATATTTACTCTAAAATCTCTAGCTTTCCAACGGTTTATTATACATTCGTATTAATGTTCCTATGTTCAAAAACAAAAGCAATACAAAAAAAAATCTTGTTTTTCTCTTTCCTCATTTAATTAGATGCCTAATTCTTCCAATTTATGTATTTACCCGGTTTTTTATATATGCTTACACGATGGTTGGTTGATTGTTTTGAATATACATTCCTATTTTTTTTTTTAGATTTTCAACTGTATATTATAATAAAACAAGTAAATATTCTGATTAATGATAAAATACACGAAAAAACGTGTAGAGAAACTTTCCATTGGCAGCACACTTTAGTAGTGAATCTAAACAAGATGGTCTTAAGGCCATCTTATTTTCAAACGCCTCGTTGGATTATCAGGAATTGAAGAGGAACCAAGGATTGAAACTAAAGATTTAGATTGGGAGTGGAGTTTGTCATAGAAGGAATGATACCTGGTTCGGGCCAAATCAGCAACATATGGAACATTATGGATGAACTTATTTGTAACGAAATAAGGAGCGTTAAGCATTTTTCTAAGGTTTTTGTATTATAAGGATTGGGTAGAGGAAGAATTCGATTGTTTAGTAGAGCTCTAAAGCTCAACTCTGTAAGTCCAGATAGGCCTTATGATTGTCAGGCAGATGAGTCTTTTGTAGTTGAGTGGAAGGTTAGAGCGTCTGTCCAGTAAGTGTTGAAGTACCCGAAAGCTGTATATACAAAATTAAAGGTACTTTGAAATAGAAAATTTAAAATACCGGCATTTAAGTCCTGACAGACTATTTCAATAAGATAAATTTTACATCAATATAGTTTATTCAAAATCGTTAAAAGGTGCCAAATTCATCAAAAAAAAAAAAAAAAAAAAAAAATCGTTCTTTTGGTAAGCCGAATTTAGTGATAAAGATTCTGTAACATTTCGGGCTTATAGTTGCATTAAATATGAAATTTCAGTTTCATGCGACTTTTCGTGCTAGATTTACCACAGGCGGACACACAGACTTTTTTTTTGGGACTTGGTTATTTGGAATCAGAAGACCCTAAAACGTGTATTTCCGTTGAAAACTATAATTAGAAAATTTTCACGATTGCAATACTTTCCCTTACTATATGTTTTATTTATAGGTAAGTGAAAGTAAAAATTATAAATATCATGTAATGGACAAGGTCTCTCGTTTCTTGAGAATAATATTTCCTTGGCTATTTAAGGGAACCCGTTTTATGGGCTTCTAGGACCATTTGGATCAGCGGAGGGAGTGTCTAGTTGTCAATTTCGTTTACTCAGTTTCTGAGGACCAAGTATAACTCAACCCTTAACATAAATTTTAGGGTCGGCCTTGAAACTTGAGCTGGGAATTCAGGAGGTGAATTCCCGGAGATGAACCGGAGAGAGGTATGGGGCTGATAATGAAGGAGAACGGATAATGAAAAACCGCCGCGACTTGGGGATAATGAAGAATGAATAAGTAATGAGGGAAGTTGGTCCTTGCGATTCACTTCAAAGGAATCCGTCGAAGCGAGACTCAGGGATTGCAGGAATGTTCTTAGAGGAATTGGCGAAAGGGGGTGTGTGTACCTAACCTGATGGGAGTGTCTTCTGGGCAAGGCTGGGTCTTTGTTTGAACGAGTCCCAAGCCTCTTTTCGATGTCTTATGCTTTATACATTTAGCCTATCTTCTTACTACCTTATTTATTTATCCTTTAATGCTTAAGTGTATTTCTTTATTCAAGTTAATTTTTTAATAAGTAAGTATAATTATGAAAAATTCTATTAAAATTTTGCTTGATTCTAAAAAATCTATTTGAATACTTAAGTTTCTAATGATCGATTTAAACAAAAAAATCTGATGCGCTACACTCGACTTACTTTATCCGTTGTTTAAATCAGTATACGAACTTTTAAATAAAATTAAACTGAAAAAAGGTTAAAGGATTAAATTGAGTTTCGATAAAAACATTTGTTTCAGATTAAATAATCTATTATTATAGGAGTACTCACCTTTAATACATTTTTTGTGCTATAGCAAACGTAGTGAGTACCCTTATTATTATCTTCATCACTTGTTAAAATATTTCTAGTTTTTTGTTTTGTTTTTTTAACACAACTATAAATATAAAATATAAATATTGATGTATAATACATGTATATGTATGAATGTGGCCAAGATTATTATTGTTTGTTTATTTTATTTTATTTTTCTCTTCATTTAGGTTTAATTATTCTTCTTCGTATTTTTTATTTTATTTTTATTTACTGTACATTTGGAATGAATGACTCCTTATAGCACTAATATTTTAATATAATTTCTAAATAAAACAATTTAAATTGAAAAATTGAAAACATTTTAGAATTTTAAAAGTTTTAGGGAGTTATAGGAAATGATGAAAACTAAAGGATTGGTGTAGATAATGATATGATATAATATTTAATCTGGAACACATTTTTCCAACCAAACTCCATGTTGTACATCATTTTTTAAATGTAATTGTTTTTTTTTATCCTGGCAGTTCACTAATTTTTTCCTTATGTTCTAAAATAAAACAGCTTAATTAACAATATGTGAGTTTTAATTAACTTTATACAATAGAAAAAAACTGCACATTATTACACAATGGTTTATTATTTCCAAATAACTATATTAGGGTATTACAGTTTATATAGCTCTTTATAGGTAGTTAACTATTATGAAAAGCAACAAATAATTCTAAGAAAAACGGAATATCATCGCTGATAATTTCAAAACGCTATATCTCCGCTTGTATTCTAACCTAATATCAATGATTCTTTTTTCATTTTGTAGGAATATGTAGATCAACTTTTTTTTTTTTAATTCATTTTTTTTTATCGTTCTTTAGTGATTTTAAAATTCTGTACATATTTTTCTCTTCACAAATAAAAGGTTTTTTTTTGTTTGTTATAAAACACAAATAAAATGTTTTCTATATCTTCAAAAATAACCTAGTTACAAGCGCGTATATAGGAAGATTCCAATTTTTCTCCATTATTATCTTTTTTTTTTTGGTTTATCGCACTTTACAGATTCTAAAACTCTATTCATTTATTTTTCCCCATCTTTAAAAATAACTTATGAGCGTATTTATGGGTAAAATTTAAATTTTTTTCTTTTTTATAGTTATTCGCGGTTTTTTGGTAAAAAAAATAGTAATATTTTTTTTTCTATTTTCAAAAATATCTGAGTCATTCAATTAACTTTTAATCGGCCGCCATTTTAAAAATAACCAGCTCACATTAACGTCCAGGTTTAAGGGTCATCGCTGCA
Source organism: Piezodorus guildinii (assembly GCA_023052935.1). NCBI lineage: Eukaryota > Metazoa > Arthropoda > Insecta > Hemiptera > Pentatomidae > Piezodorus > Piezodorus guildinii. The sequence continues at coordinate 101,037,149 of CM041297.1, forward strand.
TACCCTAGTATTTTTGTAGCGACTTCCAAAAAAAAAAAAAAAATGGTCCAGTAGTGTCGAAGAAATATAAAACAGTAGAGATATGTATGTGAAATACTTATACAGTGCGCACCTGATTTTTAGTACTGCGTGGGATAGTTATTTATTTGGGACTGGAAATAATGTAAGACATTGGCATCAAGAATTTCATTGAAATCACGTTCTAAAAAAATATTAAAAGAATTTAAATTTCTGGTATATAATCGCACTTTCAATAAGTGGAATTTGTTTTTTTTAAAAAAAAAAGGTAACATCTATGGTAGGTAAATGATTTTCATAAGGACGTAGTTTAGGTTTTCAAGGACTTCTTGTTTTGGAACTAATTTTACTACACATATACACCTACACCAAGATTTGATAGCTCGGTCTCAGATAACAAGTATAAAAAAATAAAATAAAATTAAGAAAAAGGTCGAAAATAAGAAATGAATGAATTTAGTAAATAACAAAAAAATAAGGATTCGTCTAATCTTGTTAAGATCGGATGGACGTACTGGAGTGAATTAAGTACAATAATTTATAATTCGCCAGGGGCCCTTAAATGCAGGGTCATGACGAGCAAGAAAAACGGAAGTTTCAGTTATTCAACATGGACCTGTTATAACGGCTATTTTCCAGTAAATATGTATTTTTAAAATGGTTAAAAATGACATAAAACACAAAGGACATCAAAGCTTGTATACACGCATATATTCATTAAAATTTTGTAATAAAAAATATAAGAAAACAATAGTAAAAGTAAATATAAAATATATGGTGAGAAATTAATGATGAATTAAAAAAAAAAAAAAAAACTGGCGAGAATCTATAAATAAAAGGAATAATTTTACGTTTTTTAAACTTTTTTTTTTAATGAATGATTAAAATAATAAAATTTATAATTTAGGCAGTAACACATTTTTTTCAAAAATGATTTTTTCTAATTTTCTTTATTTAACTTTAATTTTGTTATTAGCATTTTTGATAAAAAATGTTTGTATTAAAAACTAATTTTGCTTAAGAAAAATATTAGAAAATGATTTAGTAATGAGTAATTAATTTCAACAATTCCAGCCTCAGAAATGGGAATCGAAATAAACATTAATAAGAGCTTTTTATCTCATTATTAAATCATTAAACGATAAATAGTTATGAGGATGTTCCCGTATCATGTTATTTCTATTATTGTGTAAAGAGGAGCCTCCAGGTTGATCCAATCCAAAGAATGTTTGTGGTCAGGAAAAAACATTGGTGCTATTAGAAGGATGACTCAGGAGAAAAAACACAATCTGAAAATCGGAAAGGGGGTCTGTTTGCTTACCTCCGTTCCTTCTCTGTTTTCTGTATTTCTTTCTTTTTTGTTATTCTTCTTTTACGGCTCCTTAGAGATTCTGCCTTAGTATTGAGGTACCTTTAAAAGGCTATTTGGAGTATAGAATCCTCAAGCCGTGGAAGTCTTTTGTAGACGGCTTGATCTTCCGTTGTTTTTGTTCCACAAAACCAGTTATTACCGCTGTTTCTCTGCCGGTCAGGATTGTAGCATGTTATCATTTGATTTTCCCCAGAGGGAACTATAGTTGAAGTTTCCTTTATGTTACAAGGTGGTATATTTATTTATGACAGAACCTTCAACTGTATTTTGCCTTTGACTTTTTTCTAACGGAAACTTTCTCATTCCAAGTTGCTATCTTCATTATGTTTGAGTATTATTTAAGCTCGGAATAACATTAAGTTTTTTGTCCTCCCTGAAGTTTATATCCTCCTGAAGATCCTTCATCAATTAATGAGGTTACACCTCGATTCATGTATTACTGTTAAGAACTTATTTATTATATGTTATTGGACAAATGAGTAAATTTAAAAGTTCTGCTTGACAAAAAAGTTTATAGTCTACATTTACTAGAAAAATTTGGTGAAACAATAAATGACTTTCTCTTAAATTATATATGAAATACATTGTAAGGGAAAGTATCGCTATCGTAAAAAAATTATAATCCCAGTTTTCAGCGGAAATAACATTTGGGGTCCCTGGGTCTAAATAACAAGTCCGAAAAAAAGGTCTGTGTGTGGTAAGTCTAGCGCAAAGATTCCATTAAAAATCAAGAGAAACAGAAGAGACACTTTTATATTTTATGAAATTTTATATTTAAAAAACTATAAGCCTGAAATGTTACATCATTTTCTTTATTAAAATCGGCTGACCGAAAGAAGCTACTTTATACCATGCTTTTTTCTTATAATTTTCTCAAAAACGGCTCTAACGATTTTAATTAAACTTGGTATATGGATGTAAAATTTAATGGCGTTAATTTAATGTAGGTATTATTCTGATAATAATAAATATAAATAGCCTCACAGGGCTGAAATTCCGATATTTTGAATTTTCTTCCTCTTAAGTACCTTTAATTTTGTATATTTCCAAAAAATAATTATATCTATCATCTTGTTTGCATTGAAAAATAACGGCGGAAATTGCAAGTTGAGTGAATTTGATGGACAACTAAAGGAGAAAAGTGCAAACATATTATTTAATGCATTTTTGGTGTTTTTGAACACAAGAATAGTAATATAGATGTATAATATACTGTTCGAAAGCTAAACATTTTAGAAAAAATATTATCTAATACACGGAATTGTAAAAGTTAACGGAGAAAAATAAAAATATGATTGTTGTAGACAATAAATATAACAGATTATTTAAAATAACATATTAGTTGTGTTTTTAAAAGATAATTTCTTGGGAATATCAACCGATTTGGTTTAGCTAAAGGAAAAATTTATAAATATTAGTTTTTTTAAATGCATGAACCGAGAGGATGCTCATCATTCGAGCAAAATTATAATCCCTGTTTATCTTTCTTACTCTCCCTTAAAAGGAGCTTTTGGAAAGTTGAATTGCCATTTGTTTATTCATTATCCTTCACAATAAAGGATGATGGGATTTCGGAATGGTTACCCCCGTTCCCTCTCCTTCCTTCCCTTATATTAATGGGAAAAGCCGATGGGGTTCAGGTGGTTTTAAAACGCCCCTCTTTCCGAATTGAACAGGTAGGAAGGCTTTACTTGTCTCGGTTTGTATTAAATTAAAGGTATCCATTTCGCTCCCGCAATGGAATCTCTTCTACAAGAGATGGTAAAACTTATCTTTCTTGTTTCCTTTGTTACGATAGCTTTGTATTATAATGCCGCCTGGCCTTGCCGGCAGTAATTACAGATTTCTGTATAGTTCTTTATAATAAAATATGTTTAAAAGTTAAGAAAAAGGTCATTCATATTATGAGGTGCGAACGCTCTAAAATAGTACTCAAATTAAAATTAAAATACGGAAAATTGTGATACCGTTCTGTGATCTCACAGATTGAGACGTTGAGTTCCAAAAGGTACTATATCCATTCCAGGAAATTTTACAGGTGCGAAAATCTATCATTACTATATTATTATACCAGCTAATTTGATTCTTTTTACATTAAAATATAGAATTGTTTTTTTACTATACTAATAAAACCATATTAAAGGTTATGAAATGAAACATTTTAGTATGATTTGGAACGAAATCGAATGTGTAATTAGTATCTTTAGAAAATAATTGCATTTCTAAATCGCGTTTTCAAAGGAATTGAGTGTTCATTGGATAAAATCAAATGGAAGATTTAGATAAAACTAAATAATGAGGATACAAATATGCAAAAAAATCGATTTCGTAAAGAATGTCTTTTAGTACCTTTTGGAAATCAACTTCTCAATTATTATGAGTGACTTTCAGATCTGAACATAGAAAAAAAAAATTATTGTGGACACGATTTATGCACGACTGCAGATAAAGAAGAACTTAGAAGAGAAAATAAGGGGCTAAAAAAAAAAATATAAAAAAATAAAATATATATAATATATATTATATATATATTGTGGGACAACTTCTCTTGAGAATATCATATTTGAATCCAACACTATTTTACCCATATTTTGTAGAATAACTAAATTAATATTGAATTAATAAGAGAGGAAAATGCTTTATTTCACATTCTGCTGCCCGAATACAAAGAGTACCACATATTCAGAATATTTAAAACCTAATGATCCTGCCATAATCAAATAGCCCAAACAGCAATTGCTACTGAAGGAAAATAAAACTTAGCATCAAGATCAACTACTTTATATGAAAAAAAAATGTACATGGTAAAAATAGGTGGCTGTTGGAAAGAAGGTCGATTGGCGCAAGCAGAAATATTAGCCACTAAAAGCTATGAAAAATTATTGCTCTTGCGGGGCGGTATCAAGCTTTTTTTTTTTTGGCGATGACCAAAGATGACCAAAAACTTAAAAACCAAAAAATTATTAATTCGAAACTCGTTACCGGGGGGAGAATTAAAGGGTATAGCCTTCGAAGGCGAGGTTAGGGTGAACAAAAATTACACTATAGGATAGTTACTGCTAAATTAAACAAAATCTAGCTTTCATAAACAAGAGTTTAATTAAATAAAATAATTTTTCATACAACATTATTTTACTAAAGTCTGCGCCTTCAAAAATGTTAAGAGTTAATTTTAAGAGAACCCTAATTAATATTTTATTTGAGAAATATCAAAACAACTCTATATTTAGACTATTATGACAATTCTAGACTCCAATGGATCTCTAAAACCGCTTATACTATAATAAAAATAATAAAGTTTTATTATGTCATACATTATAACCAGTCTGGTCTTGTAATAGTTGTATATAATTTGCTTTTTCTCGCAACGCCAAGATAAGTGTAAAAATCTGCATCAAATATCTGTAAGATATTTAAAGCGTGGTATAACCTAATATTACCATGGGAGCTCAAAGGAAATTCGGAACAGGAATTATAGTTGAACCGTTGGAAAACTTGAGCCGTTCCATCTTAATTTGTGCCAGAGTTATGCACTTTGTAGGAACCGCAACTGGGAGTCTACCGAATATCAATAAGGAGCGAAATGCTGGGGGATTGTCCAAACCCTCTATTATCTACTAAGGCTGTATGGCCTGTCCAGCATTATTATGAGTTAGTTAAAAAAGAAGACATTAATAATTATTGTGTTATCATGGAATGTACTATAGTTGAAATTTAAAGTCTTCTGGGAAATTTTTAATAATGATTTGTGTTCTTACATCAAGACTTCGATTTGTTCTCATATATGCAACGATGATTGATCTTATGAAACAATTTTTTTCTGTCAATAGTAGTTATACGAAGTTATTAACTTATTTTATCAATACAGCGTAAGATAAATTATTTTGGAAGTGTATTGTAACTAAAATATGAAATTTGGTTTATTTATTTTGTAAAAAAGAGTCCTAAAGGAGTAACAAAACAATTGATAAATTAAATTTATTTAGAAATATGGAAGTAAGGATAACCTTTGGTAGAAATCAAGGAGAAGTTAGTTGGGAATGCAGTCATTGAAACACTTAATAAAATAAAATAAAATTAAGTTATCCTAATTTATCGTACTAACGTTTTACCTTAAATTTTAGGCCTTCTTCAGAGCAATGAAAAACACAAAATTGTTTTAAAGTTTTGTATAGAGATTAATAAAAACTGTTTTTCATTTTGTTTTTCATAGCCCTGAAGATGACCACAAATTTAGGCCATAAGTTTAAGTTAATTTAATTGACTTGTTTCGATAACTGCACCCCCGGCCGTTTCCCCTTAATTCATTCACATTAATGAGCCAATAGAAGTTGAAAATAAACGTTGATAGAAGAAGAACGAAAAGAATTAATGATAAATCTTATGATTAAGGACTATCTAAGAGCAAAAATACTAGAAGCTTGCTCACTTAAATGTAATCATTTTCTATTGGGGAATGTCAGAGGGACTAGAAAGAGCAATAATGGGAGGGCCGATCATTGATTTAAACTGGAGAAGTTCAAAGATGAATTTGGCTTGTTAAGAAACAGTAGTCTGGTAAAGAATCTAACACAGAGCTAATTACTTCACTGATTCGGGAACAGCTTAATACATCGGGAACATTAGTTTAATGCGCTGGCAGATAGGTGAATTTATTAAACATATTTTCCTTTAAACTTTATTAAAAAAAAAATTAAATAAAAATAAATGTGAAAATAATCATACCTCTCAGAAGTTGGGTAAATTAGGAACGATATTGCATTTTCTTAACACCTACTAGTACCAATACAAGTGATTTATTCTAATAAAGTGTTGGGGATTGAGAATAGTTGACTGTGCATATAGGGGAGAAGTTAGTTGAGGACAGGGCCTACCTAAATTTCAGGCCTTCTTCTGGGCGATTCAGTAAGTAAGTACTCAATAATGTTGTTGAGTGATATGTAAAAAATTAACCTTTCCACAATACTCAGGATGGCTAACTTCTTTTTCATGAAAACAAAATTTTCCTGCAAAAATAAAGTAAAATAAATAAATATAAAATTTTCTTCACTTTAGCGTTAAACATAGGAAATCCTTGATCAAGCAAAGGAAATAGTGAATAGTGAGCGAAATTCGGAATTAAAAGATCAAGATAATGAATCTTGAGATTTGGAATTGAGCATTGCTTTTCCCCCAATTTATGGATACCCACTTTATAGAATAGAATAGAATAGAAAATAATTTTTATTCTGGGACTGGGTTCCCTGAGAATAACAGAATTGTACCGTTCAAATATACAACATGTCTGGCCAACATAATTAATTACTAATTACACAGATGGGTTAATTTAAGTGTTTATTTCACACACGAATATCCGCACATATATACAAAAAATATATACAATGGTAAAAGAAAACAATTCTTGAAAAGTATTGTGTTGAACAAAATTAAAAAATGAAAGCGTTTAAATAAAGACAATGAACAAATATTACTTTTCTTTCAAAGCGTGATGTCAGGAATATAAATATCACAGTTTTTAAGCGTTTTTTGGGATAATAAAAGGTATTGGAAAAGTAGGGATTTGAATGAGGAGAGGGAAGCAGCATGGCGGATATGAGTAGGTAGAGAATTCCAGAAAGTAGAGGAGCGGACAAGGAAGGAACGATCGAAAGTTTTAGTTCTATGGGTAGGAAAGTGAAGGTCGGGATGGCGCGATCTTGTTTCAAGTGAATGGACTGAAGATTTGAATTGGAGGAGACTGTAAATGTATGGAGGATGTTGGGATCTAATGATTTGGTAAAGGTATAATCCTAGGAAGTATTGTCTGCAGATTGGGGGAAGGAGCCACTTCAACTCGCCGTTGTAGAGGCTAGGCGCGCCCTAAAAGGTATTTGTACCCCAATGTCACCGGACGGCTAAATTAAAACAAGAAATAATTGTTCTTAACTGAGCATTCCAAATATTTTACCAAAACAATAGTAGACTAGTGTTCTATTTACTATAACACCCCACTCCTAACAAATATATTTATATCAGGGTGCATTCAAAAGAACACACAAATATGATATAAACTTAATAAACTGGTGCCGACGTTTCGGTCTAAATTATAGGCCTTTTTTAGGAAGTTTGAAGGAGAGCGTCAGAACCATGAAGCTAAACGCTCTCCCTCAAACGCTCTGAAGAAGGCCTATAATTTAGGCCGAAACGTCGGCACCAGTTTATGGAAGTTTATATCTTAACTGACGAGGTGATCACCGCCTCAATGTACCTCCTGTGGGGTTATCCTCACAGTACCACATACGAGTTTACTGTTGGATTCCTTCGAAACCGAGCGAAGAGGGATTGGTATGGGGACTAAAATTGGGACAATATTACAAAATACCCAGAGTCAGCCACGAAACTGATGAATTATCTCAAAGATACATCAATATTTTACAAAATTAAAAAAAAAAAAGTTCCTGTTTTTTATTTTTAATATTTTATATATATATTTTTATTTTTATTCTTTGCTTATATGTAATTATCTTATATAATTATTTGTATTTAACATAAAATATTGTATTATCATTATTAGTTTAGGGCTAAAATAACCTTTATGGTTGAAAACCCTCTATGTTACAAATAAATAAATAAATATCTTAATTGTGTGCTCTTTTGACTGGACCCTGAACTAACTTCTCCCACATACTCACACAGTCAACCATTCCCGCTTCAAAAATATTTATAATTGTGATATATTATAAAATTTACATATTGATTACAAAATATGGTAATTATAAAATCTTTTCGTCTATTTAGCCATTCAATTGAGGTTACTCTTTTAATAAGAACTTCATTCATACATTATTTCTTAATTGTCTCTATGTGCAAAAATAATTTTCAAATAACCCATCTGCTCTCCGGGTATAATACTCCAAGGTTTATAGCGCTTCTTTGAGGAACGAGCCTTAGTTAGTGGTAATTTATGTTGTGGAGCGGATGAACAGTTGTGAACATTAACATACTTGGGGTCGGCCCTTAATCGCCGAAAACAATGTAGTGCAGTAACAAACGTTATGGGACAAGTTCTAATCTGCCTCTTGACCACAGTCTCCTACCTAATAGATTTACAACTTTATAATAACTCTCTCTTTATGTTCAGTGGTTTTGTAACTATCTGTGTTGTCTTAGGGTTAGTTATACTCCTCATTAAATTAGGAATAAAGTCAATTATATTTTCTAGTCTAAAATAATATTTTAAACTCAAGTTGATTAATCAACTGAAAGAGGGAAGTAATTAGGCCGGTCTCACTCTATTGTAACTTATTTTTTAATATGATCATTAAAGAGCACTCAAGTTAGGTAATAAAAAAAATGTGAGATTAAAAAATGATATGATTGGAACATAATTTTTTTCTTATTGTTAGCGAATGCTCTCATTTCATTCAAATCCTACTTTTTCCAACATCTTTTGGCATTCCAAAAAGACGCACATAAATGTGAATTTGCGACTCAATTATTTTAATTTTAATGCAAGATACAATTATATATTTTCCATAACCTTTAGGCTTATAGGCTTATAGGCTGTGGAATAATTAGTTTTTTTTATCATTGTTTTTTTTATTTTCCTAATCTCTAGTAGCTTTTAGGTGATCTCTTTTCTTCCTTTCTTCTTTTTTTTTTTTTTTTTTGTTAATATCTATATTTTTGTTTTACTTATTTTTGTGTGTTTAATTTTTTTTTTACTTATTTGTAAATAAGAATTAATTTGTTTGCTTCTTCAGCCAGATATATATAATATATATATATATATATATATATATATATATATATATATATATATATATATATATAAATAAGTACTGTACAACATTGTTATTCTTAGAGGACATTGTCCCAGAATAAAGTTTTTAATTTTTTATTATTATTACTAAATTTGCCTATAATTTCTTATTTTTTTTTTTTTTTTAATGTTTAGAAGAAGAGTAATTTACGCGAAAGGAACACGAATTAAAGAATTATGGAGGAATTCCGATGTAAACAAGTGTTTCAGATCTAACAATAGAAATTAAAATGGACAATAATCATTGAAGTTTACGCCCCTTCTTCTTTCTGAATTACCTCTTACATCGTTGTGTATGAGATAACTTTCTTTAGCATTAGAAAAAAAAAAAAAAAAAAAAAAAAAAAAAAAAAAAAAAACCTGTGCCACTACAACCCATAAAGGGTCTTGGGCTCAGTACATATAGAGATTCGTACTGTTTTTAGGGCAACGGCCGTGCAATGAGGTGATTTGGCCGAGATCACGCTCAGCCCCCAGGTTTTTTTCCCCATTTTCGGGTACCCACTTTAGAGGCTGGGTCTGCCCAAGGAGGGTCTCCATACCCTAGGGTCGCTCCCCTCCCCCTCCCCCCCCCCCCAGCTAAAATAACAGAATAAATAATATTCTGTCATAACCGGGATTCGAACCCAGGACCCGGAGCACAGTAGACTAGCGCTCTATCCACTAGACTACGCCGCTTCCCCTTTAGCATTAGAAAGTGATTAAAAAATATATATATACATACATATATATATATATATTTTTTTTTTTTTTTTTTTTGCTCGCTCTTTGTATATATATATATTTGTGTGTTCTTTATCAAAAGCAACAACATGAAATGCTCAAATTTTCCAAATCTACGATAATAAAGGTACTGTACTTTAGAGGAAGAAAATTTAAAATATCGGCATGTAAACCCTGTCAGTCTATTTCAATCAGAATAAAACCTACATGATATTATTGCCTTTTTATGTTTACTTCGATATATTGAGTTTAATCAAAAGCCGCTTTAGAGGAAATCGTTAAAAGGTGGAAAAGGCAAAATAAGAAGTAGATCTTATGGTCCGACGTGGTTAAATATATGCTGTGGAATTTTTTTTTTTTTACCTAGAAAAAAGGCATATTTCTGATGAAAACGTGAATTCGAAGATTTTAAAATTTCAATAGTTACCCGTACTATATATTTAATATATAGTTTTACTTATATATTATATAGGTAATTGAAAGTGAAACGTTTTCTGTTTTAAGACGGCCGAAAATGTTTGTTTTCGTGTCGTTGGATATATTCATTTTTTCTTTTAATCTACAAAATTAATAGTAGATGTAATTAGTTGACCGTTGAGAATTACTGGAAGGAATTAGTCCGGGTGGCGGTCATTAAATGAAACAACTAAATAGTTTTAACTATTTAGTTGTTTCATTTAATGACCGCCACCCGGACTAATTCCTTCCACTACAAAATTAATAGTACTACTAGTGGAAAATGATAAAAAATATTGCAATTATTTTCTGTTTCTCTGTCTGTCTATTTCAATCAGAATGAAACCTCCATGATAATATTGCCCAATTAATATGTATTGAGTTCAATAATATTTGTTAGAGCCGTTTTTGAGGAAAAGGTGGAAAAGCTATAGTAAAAAGTGGGTCTTCTTGTTCGCTGATTTGGTTGACAAAGTTGCTGTGGCATCTCTGTTGTATACGCTTCTAAAATATAAAATTTCAGTTTTATAAAACTTTTCTACAAGCTAAAACATGTATTTCCTCTGAAAATTCCATTTTTAAAAATCATTAAAAAAAATCAAATCAAATAAAAATAAAAGGTATTTTATATTACGGACCACTTTGAGAGAAGCTCCACCTCTGTGACAGGTGATGAGAGCTGGTTTGACGCTAAAGGCTCCTGTACTTTAATTTATAGGCGCCCTTTTTATCCAATGCATATAGACCCTCAGCTTTGAAGGCTTTTTAATTCGTTCAGGGCTTTTTCAATCTCAAATATTAAGAGGTTATGAACTGCATATTAAAAAAAGGGGAAAAAAAGCTGAAATCTGTGCAACAGTGAAAGCTTTTGATCTTTTTACTTACCCCTATTTTTCAAGATATTAACATTTTATCCCCTTATTTTCACTGTATCGTATATTGTAAAGAACATTTTGTATGGTTCAATAAAATAATATTGCAAGAAGTTTCACGTGTGGAACTTAATTTCAAAAATATTTTTCTTAACTAATAAAGTGTGTTTATTTACAGACTTTGACTATTAGTAAATCTCTTTTATCTTACATTGTTTTTATTTGATAGTTACTCATATTTAAGCCAAAATAATTAGAGAACACCTTTAGCATATTGGCTAGCATAATAGCCTTCTATGCCTAAGGTCAAGGGTTCAAACCTGCAGGTGGTCAAAACGTCTTGATGTTGCTAATGGAAATAAAGTATGTTCTTTTGGACCGGCTTTACATATTTAAAAAAAAATCTATATCTTATAATAATAAGGCCAAAAGAAGAAGGAGAAAAAGCATTTTTTAAAGAATGAGGTGGGATACTGAAACGTTGTATACAATATAGTTTAATTATTATTGATAAAATTATTTTAATATAGAACAGAAGTCCAAAAATTAAATTTAGTTAAATAAATGATATGGAACTTTCTTTTCTTTTTATATTTATTTATTATTATATTAATACATCATTTATTATTTCATAACTATTATACTTTCAAAATCCCTCATCTTCAGAATCAAAATTTTCCATATTGAATTAATATTTGATATTTTTTTCTATATGTCAGCTATAGTTATCATAAGAATTTGGTCACTATTTAGTTACAATTAGTTTTAATATCACACACATCGAATGTTTTAAATATTTGCAACTGATTGGACTAGCAAGTATTAGGTAGACTAAAATGTTCACTAAAATTTCATATAGTAAGTATTTAATAAGCGGACTAAAATTTCCTTCAAAAATCCTAGGACCATCTACAGGGTTTGAGCCCTTGACCTTGAACATAGAAGACCAAGCAAAGAGAAAAAAAAACAAAAACAATTTTATTTAAAGTGGACGTTATTAAGGGTAGCGAATTTATAGAAGGGGGAGCGGCGTGGTATAGTGGATAGAGCACTAGTCTACTGTGCTCCGGATCCTGGGTTCTAATCCCGGCTGTGGCTGAATATTATTTATTCTGAATATTATTTCAGTCGGAGAGGGAGGAGGGGGGTGACCCTAGGGTATAGATACCCTTCTGGGGTAGACCCAGCCTCTATAAAGTGGGTAAATAAATTGGGGAAAAACCTGGCGGCTGTGTGTGATCTCTGCCTAATCACCTCATTGCACGGCAGTTGGCATAGAAACAGTACGAAACTCTATAAGAACCTTCATGGGTTGTAGTAGTACAGGTTTTTTTTCTTTTTTTTTGTTTCTTATTAAGGGTCTCCTAATAAAAAAAAACATATGGGAAACTTCTTGGAATATTATTATTGAACCATACAAAATACTATTATCGACTGCACAGGTTGTAAAATACATTAATAAACATGAGTTATATATTTATGCTAAACTAGAAAATTATTTAATGACGTTTAACTGAAGTGGATCAGTCCAGTCTTATATTTGCAATTTTTAAGAGAATATTAGTAATTTCCAGAGTGGATTCCAGCTAAAATTCAATTATTTTTCTTCATTGTGAAATAAGATGTGATATAATTGAGCTATCAGGAAAAAATCGAAATCAAGTATTTTGTTAATTATCATGAATCAATATAAGACGAGATAGTTCTACCTCAGAAGCTGTGATTTCTGTTTGAGCAGTAAGTTGATTGCCCTTGCAGCTGTAGAAAGCTTCGTTTATAGGGTTATAAATAACTGGTGAAAATAGAAGGTTTCAAAGAGTATACGCAATGCGGGCATATTTTCTATAGAGTTGTAGCATTGGCTCAATTCCACCTAAATGGAGACCTTAGAGTGTTCTAGAAACTATTTCATTGAAATATGAAGCCGATGAATATCTTTACCTCCATTGTTCAGATGACCGTTACTCAAGACTGGAGGCTGTATATTTCTCCATCTAGAATACTAACAAGTCACTCTATTCATGCATTTATTCTAGGCGTATTTAATAGTGCGTAAGATCAATTTTAATATAATTATAAAGTTAGTATTAGTTCTTTTTTATAAATTTATTTCTTTTGTAAATATTGCATGGATGTGATCTCATTGCATTATTATTATTATTGTAATTGAGACAAATTTTAATATATCGAAATAAAAATTATTTTTAAATAATGAGAAAAAAGTATTAGTTCTCGTTAACATGTTTTGTACTTTAAGATGCAATGAATCCGAATATTTAATACTAAGATTCCCTCCAACTAATTTATTCTTAAATTCCAAAACACAAAAAAAAAAAAAAAAATAGAAACTAGTGGTGCTCGCGCAACACACTACATTCACTTGCCTTACTATTTAAACTCAATTTAAAAACATTCAGCTGAAAAAAGATGGAAATACTTATTATATAATAAATAATATAACAATAGACTATATAATTTAAAGAATCGCTTGGTTTAGTATCCTTTGCATACATGCAATACATTCTACAACTTTGTATGTTAGATAACATGATTAATAAATTTTTCAGCTTCCCAGTGGTATATCACACATATACATGAATGAGCAGAAAAAAAAAATATCTATTAAAATATACATATATTTTCCTATTCAATTTTATAAAAATTCTTTCATA